>JALJCO010005757.1:0-28411 GCA_023101725.1 Atherinomorus stipes
TCACTAAGTGTCAATTTACGTATATGACAAGGATATGAGGGATGTTTTTTTTTTTTAGCAGTGCTCAGAAGGGAAGTGGAGAACTAAGAGTTGCCATATGCAGACAAAAGAAACTCTTTTAATCCCAGACGTCGTCGGAATATTTCGAGCCTCTTTGCATGTTGGAACCAGAGCATGTGAAGGTAGAATGAAGGATTTTTAAAGATGTAGGCCAGACACACACACACATGCACACATACACTTTTAGAAGGCTTTCACATGTTTCCTGATCTTGCAGCTTACATAATATAATTAACCATTTTAAGCTGGTTTTATTGACGCAAGCACTGAGCGCAGCAGTGTTGCGGAGGGAAAATCCCATCATAGTCCGCCGCCCCACAACCCCTCACCCACCACTCTCCCCCGTCTCCCTCAGCTTATGTGGATTGATAACAGGTAAAGAAAAAGTCTTCCTTGCATAGCAGTCCCAGTGATTGCCAGGAGGAATTGGTTTGTTCCACTGCGCTCCTGCGTCGTCGGCCTGCCAGCCTCACATCCTAGTGACAGCTACAGAAAAACTGCAAGGAGGTTGCCTCTCAGATATCATTCGGAGGGAAAACAGGACAGCAGTTTAAGTGGAGCGAATACACACATTGCAGGATCCATTTCATTTGATTATTGTGCCATGTGAATTATTCAACAAAAATGCGAAATTGGTGGTGGCGGCTGATGCCGGGTATCCAAAATAACTGACCGAGATGAAGAAAAAAAAAAAAAAAACTGTGCACATCAAACCATGAGTGCTGAATTTTGAATATGAAATCCATTATTCATGGCTAATCAAGGTGGCAGTGATTGCGTGAACAGAAATTGTTAGTGGTGCAAACTGTCAAGCAGACAACAGAAACATCTCAGTTTAGATGTAAATGCATCTATTAAGTTGCCCATCATACATGAGCTAAAGGTGAAAAACACCAGGAACAGGAACTTGAGTTTTGATTTAAAGGCTCAGCAGGGAGCTATCATGTCTCTATGACAACACAACATCCTTTTACCTGTGGTGGCAAATGAAGGAAACGGAGGAACTTTGCAGTAGACACTGATAAACCTGCATGGTCATTAAATTGGCTGCTTCAATAAAATGGCTTTGCATGAAAAAGGCACTATCAGTAGCCAAGAAAAATTTGCAACCTTGGATCTGACTGAATGTTTATGGAATACTAACATGTTTCAACAGATGCTAAAAGAAAAAAAAAACTAGTTAACAATCAGTTTAAAATACAGTGCATGGAGGAGGCTCGGTGCAGAATAATAAAAATTCTTAAGTCCTTATACACCTAATCTCTCATGTTTTATACAACTGTTTCTAAAATCTGTTGCATCATTTTAAAGTGAAAAAGCTTAATTTAAAACCCTGTTGTATAGACAAGATTCATGGCCAGAACCATGAGAGCCACCATCTATGTTAGTTTCGGCTAAGAACTTCTGGTTAACGCAATTACCAGGGTACTTTACACTGAGAGCATGCGCAAATTAACATACGAAGAGCGCCAAAACTCAGTGATTGAAAAAGTGGATATTGTGAAACCCAAAAAGCGTTCTGGGATATTTATGCAGCGGCTTTGATGACGTTACTATTATGCAACACCATAACAGAAAATGTCTGTAAATAAGGTGGAGTCACCACAAAAAAAAGCCTCTTCGAGCTCACGAGGGGGGGGGTTCAGCTAATGTTTCGTAACAAAACATTGGTGGAATGAAGGAGTTTGTGGCAGATAATGCTATTTAGAGGCTGCGCCCGGCTGCCCATCACTCCCATTATATCGGATATACGCTGATCTGGAGTGGATCTAAATATCTCCCAAAGGAATTCAAAGTTGCACAAAAAACTGTCTGGGTGAGTAAATGAATGTATTTTATGCTAGAAAATAGGTCCAGATTGAAAAAAAAAAAAAAAATTCCCCCTTTAAGATAAAAACTAAAACTAAAACACAAAACCATCACTTCTGGGCTACGTGGGCTGGGCCAAATCAATGGGCTATGCCAAAATGGGTAAATCTTTTTTTTTTTTTTTTTTTTTTTTTTTTTTTTTTTTCACACACACTCAAAGGGGGTGGGGGCAGGTGGGGGGGGGCAAGTGCGTGGGTGGGGTGGGGGCGAAGGCGGCACATAAAACATCGGGGAGGAGAAGTCATTGGGCCATTTTTTTTTTTTTTTCCCCCCCCCCCCCCCCCCCCCCCCCCCCCCCCCCCCCCCCCCCCCCCCCCCCCCCCCCCCCCCCCCCCCCCCCCCCCCCCCCCCCCCCCCCCCCCCCCGGGGTGTGTGTGTGATTATTGCAGTTTGTGGAATGTGAATGTTAAGGTAGACCAAAACACCATGAAATTGCAATATCATTGCTTCATGTAATTTGCTCAACAGAATCTCAAGCCAGCACATGTTTACCATGCATTTGTAAAAATCACTCACAATCATTAAGGTCACTGTGAAGTCTGTAGATTGTGTCCCTATTATCTGCACAAATATGGCAGAACCTGCTTTGGTAAAAACCCAAGGAGACTTTTTTTAGATGAGAAAAATTCTGTATGTCCTTTGTAGATTTTAAAAGTTACTGAGCCACTTTAAGATGCCAACCAGACCTAATTATGTGCAATCCAAATCCTCATTAAAATACCATTTTGAACATGTAAGTTGCAGCTCAGAAGTTGTAGCTTCCTTTAGAAAAGTAACAAGATTAAAGCCGGTCAAACTGAGCAATCAGACATCATAATCCTGTGTCAGACTAGACATAGACATTATCTAAACATCAAATATACTGACGCATAAAACACATGCTGTAAATACAAATTTAAAATGTTTTACTAAAATACAAGATTTCCTGATGGGATAAATCTCTATTGCTTCTCCGTTATGCAAATATTCCATGCCTTAAGTTCAAACACCTTCACAACAGTAATAAAATACTAATTTTGAGACATAATAGGTGGCTGATTTGTTCCAATTTAAATGTCAAAAATCACTTATGTGAATAATATGAGAGATGCGTGAGCCCTGAAGGTAAGCAAAGTCTATTTTCAGCTTTGAAAATGGAGAGATTTCAAAGTGTGAAAGCACATATTGCATACCGAGGACCATGAAATGTTCTGTCCTGTAAAGGTGTTACTTAAGAGAAAAGTCAAACAGGGAGGGGCATATGCACATAATGTCCCTTGGTTTGGTTTAAGTGCAGTAATAATGTGCTTTACTCTGGTTTCCACATGTGCCTGTGGTGCACTATGGAATGGCATTTACATAAAGGTATTAAATTACATTAATCATTCCAGAAGCTGAAATATTTGCTTTGATTTATTGCAAGTGGCTTTTAAGCTAAATATGGTGGGGATTGTTCCATCAGCCAACGATTCAATCACTTAGTGGTGTTTCCATGCAAAGGGCACAGGGAACAAAGACCATGGCGGAAGAGAGAGAGAACATGAAAAATGACCAGAATCGCATGGGAGGTCTTTGCATATTCAGTGCAGCAGTGGGGGTTGTCCACATGAGAGAAACGTCCACCTCGTTCCTCATTCATGGAAATAGCACGCTTCCTCCCCAGTCATACAGCTCCGGTCTAAAAATACACCACAGGTCGTTTGCCAGGCTTATTCCGATCGATGCTTCCTCCATGCCTCTTCCTCCAGCTACGCAGCTGCTCTCAGGTGGGATGCTGCTGCACTCAGAAAAGCTACCAAGCATAGAGGGGGATCAGTATCTATGTGGGTGAAACAGATGAGAGTCAGATGTGAACAGCGAGATTTAAAAAGAAACAGATAGCCAATTCGACATAAAAAGAGGTCAAAGAGTCTGGCATCTTGCACTTTAGGTTAGACTGATTTATCAGTTTGTTAAAGGTGGCAGGTAAGCGCTGAATAGCGATTAGAAGAGTATCAGACGGTCAATGCTGTCTGCACTGATCGGGCAGAAAAGAGGATTTCATATTTGTTACGTCCCAGCTCTGCTAACGTGTTGAAACGCAACAAATGAATACTGGCTTCAGGATGTAAAGGTGGAGAAAAGACGTTTTATTGTTTTGGAGGCAAATGAAAAGGCATAAACACTGGGAACACTGGAACTGAAAAAGGAGGAGATGGGGTTAGTAACGCTGCTCAAAGGAATGAAATCAAAGTCAGAGAAAGCCTAAACTTTAGAGAAGCCGAAAGGGAAAACCGTCACGTGTTCCCCATTGGCTGTTAGTAAAACCTATAAATTAGCTGCATGACTGTATGGATCGCAGGGTTCAAAGCCTGTGAAAAAATAGTGGAATTTGCGGCACATTGTAAGAAGTAGTGTCACAAAGTACCGTTGCTTTGTTTGTATACAGGTGCAGTATGCAAAAACCATGTGGCAAAGAAGGCAACAGATGTTGACATTGACAAACATATCATGAAGTGGTTCCACATGGGCTCAGACAACAACCACAGAGGGAAGTCGCCAAGAGTCGAGGACAGGTAAGGATTAAAGGTGTAAAATGATTTCAACACAAACCATGAAAACTGGAAACCAGTGTTTTTTGAAACAATTGAGTTTAGAAAAGTGACAAGATTTTTCTTTTCCAGGTCCAAGGCCGCAAACGAGAAGCTGAGGATGAATGAGGATGAATGAGGATGAATGAGGATGAATGAGGATGACTAAGGATGACTAAGGATGATGACGGCGATGATTATTCTTTTTTTTTTCAATTTTAAAGGGACTAGAGGCAGGAATTGTGAAAGAATACACATGCATGTCCAGTTTTTTAATGCTAATGAGTGATGAAGCACTAAAAACCAAAAAGAACCGCCCACGTTTCTCTCCGTTGTCTTGAACAGGCTGTGTGCTGCATAATGTGCTGCGATTCAGTGGCCGGATTTCCAGCGCGGTCCTGCGGATGTGACGTCAAATGACGCTTCATCCGCGTCCCCAACAGTTTTGATACAGGAAGGAGACGGTTGGGTGGATTCAAACACTGTAAGCGATAGTTATGGATTCTTCTGCCGTCAGCAAACGATGCAGATCAACTGAAAGACACTGAAACGTGAAACTACAGTACGAAGAAAAAGACTATCAGCATAGTAAACAACGTTATAGCTTCAGTTTGCGCACGCTCCCGTGTCGGCTTGGCTGGTGGCTGCAGTTACCCACAGCGCCAGTCGTGGCACTCACGAATCTCATTTCTTAATCTTGCCTCCAGTCTCTTTAAATGTGTATACTGTTGTGAAAACACATACAACATGTTCAAAAGAGAAATCATTTCTTGTTCTTGAAGTTAATAAAGAGTGGCTGCCTGCTTGTTGAAAGCAAACATTCTGATTGTTTTATTACTCATAGATGAAAAGTGTTCAGCCATTTTTTTTTTTAAACCTTACAAGAGATTTTGTTCAAATATGGACCACACCTGCCCTGGATCTAGGCCACAACTGAACCAGATCTGGGCCAGATATGGGCTGTAAACTGTAAGTCTTTTCCGGATCCAGTTTAGATCTGGGCTGGATCTGTTCCAGAACTGTAAAGTGAATCTGTTCCAGGTCTGAGCCAGGGTGCAAAAATCATATGGGGCGGATCGATTTCCATGATTAGTACCAGATCTTAGTGTAACGGAGTTAATACTGTCATTCCACTTGCCATGGTTACGGGTGTTATTTCATTGTGTGGTCTGTGGGCTTACGGGCACCTCCTCCCTAGTGCTGGCGCACTTACGTCATCAGCTGCGTCTGATATTCACCAGTGTTGGGTGGAGGCGTCCGAGGTAAGTTGGGTCTAGTTAGTGCTCTGCATATGGGACCATTTCTGCAATTATGGACTAATTTGGAAGCTATACGTGTGAGGACTTTTTATGGCCACTGTTAGGATATATCCAGAGTGGTTTTAATTGTTCTGTTGGCACCTTGGCTTATCTAGCTGATGTGTTCCTGATACTGCGCCTTTCCATTCTTGTGCAGAGCGTGTTTGTGATCCGACTTCGAGCCTGCAGGCCTGACCAGTCTGATGACGGCTGAAGTGACAGCCGAAACTGTCAAGGTAAGAACAAGCTAAAACCATTTGTCTTTAAAAAAAGAAAAAAAGTCAAGAAACTCTTGTTAATTCACAGGTAAATGTGTATTTTAAGCGTCTGATATTCACCAGTGTTGGGTGGAGGCGTCCGAGAGCGTGTTTGTGATCCGACTTCGAGCCTGCAGGCCTGACCAGCACTCTTGTTAATTCACAGAATAAACAGCCTGTTTGTGCCAGACCAGACCACTGTTTCGACCTTTGTCATTAACACAACGCAGAGCATCGCCAGAGAAGACGAATTGAACCTGCCAGTACCAGGGCTGGCCAGGTTACATTAGCATGTCCATGTTTGGCCTATAAGGGTTAAATTTTGGCTTTTTATGAGAGACCCAGGTGGGTTTGTCCACAGTTTCCATGGTGGTCCCACCTGTGTTTGCCCATATAGCCTATAGGCATGAGCTTGCACTGGGCAAATTTGCAGATCTCATAGTTTAAGTTACATGGGCCCTTTATGTGAAAATCCATATGGGCAAACACAGGTGGGGCCACCATGGAAACTGTGGACAAACCCATATGGGTCCCTTACATACAGCCAAATTTGAACCCTTATGGGCCCCACATGGACGTGCTGGTGTGCAGCGCAGATCTAGCTCCGACACATTTGCTGTCTGGGCTGGCTCGTCGGCTACCCGAGTATACTACTATGTGTGGCAGTTGACGGTCCTGTCACTATGCCTCCAACTGATCATGTGTGCTGGCTACTTGGCCACAGGGATGTCCCTTTGGCTGAATGGTCAGCGCTCATGGCTTTCACCCGGGAGTCTGGGGTTCAAAGCCCACCAGGGCCCTCCATTGCGTACCTTGCCACATATGCATTCCAAAGCAAGACCTTTGCTCCCATTGTCAATGCTGCTATAAAAGAAGTTATTTATGTTCATTTGATACGTGCTCGTGCTCCACAAGCTTTCCGACCAACATGGGGGAGGGGCATATGTGTATGTGCATTGAACAGTTGGCCTGGTAATTTTCAATTTACCTTGAGACTTTGTCTCTAGCCTGGAGGCAGTGCACGTTAGGCAGTGTCCATGTTTTCAGATGCCTCATATTTGTGCATATATGTGTATTGTCTCCATTTCCATCTTTCAAACAGCTTAAATGTCTGACCAGCAGCAAAATAATCAGGTCTCCGAGTTGCCTCGAGAACCAGAGAAAACATGCTCACTTTTCTTGGGTATGAAACTGACAAAAGCTGTCAATCATGACACTTTGTTTTGGTCTCTACACACTAGTTCACAACAGCATTCTTAACGGTGTAAAATCGCTTTCAATCCCTTTAAATTTACAGGCAAGTGCAGTTTATGAAAGGTGGAAGGACTGCTCTGGTCCTGCAGGATTTCATTTGTGTGCATGTGGTAGGGCTGGTAATTGGCATCTTTGCAATAGAGACCACACAGAGATAAGTGTCCTGGGTTATGTTTCTCAGTGTGCATCTACATGCCGTGCTCTGCTCGGTGCTTGTGTGTATTTGTGATGCACTGAGCATCAGAAAAGAGAAACTGTTGGAGTTCAAGATCCTTGGGGAAGCGAGAGGAGAGGATGGTGGGTAATCAAAAGTGTTTTATGGTTTCTGTGCGCTGCTCTGATGGTTTTGCAGAACAAAAATCCACTTTCTGCTCCGTCCAGTTGTTGACAATATTATATATACTGTGTAAAGTCAATTCTTTCTTCAATTTATTTTCAGGTTCACAGTAGGGGGAACATTTGACAGAAGAATCAATGTCATGTAATACTGCCAGCAGCTACCGACGGATGGCTTAGTGGTCAATTCTGCGGGCTCGGCTCTGTGGTTCACAGTAGAGTCCTGGCCACTCTGCACAGTTTCCATGTTCCTGTGGGATCAACAACTCCTTAAACCTAAGTGACAGAATAGGATGGTTTTCATTGACTTTTAATACAACAGAATGCTACTTTTAGACCAAAAGTAATGTGTTTAAGCAGTTTTTTTTTTAAGCATGATAGACCAGCTATAACAAGTCAGTTATTTCTCACATTGTTAGCTGTGATGTGTTTACCATACCACTTTATCTGTAAAGCACTTTTAAAACACAACCATGCTGACCAATGTGTGCAAAGTCAAATAAAAAATACATTAAAAAAACAACCACAAGATGGCATAATAAGAGAATCCAAGGGCAAACAAAAATAGAATAAAATCTACAAAACATAAAATCACAGGCAACATCTCGCTCGGGGTTGAAGGCCAGGGAGCAAAAGTGTTTTCAGATGAGATTTAAAAACAATGAGAGAAGAAACCTGTCTGATATGTGAGGGTGAATCGTTTTAGAGTCTCGGAGCAGCACCTGAAAAGGTCATGTCACCTCTGAGTTTTGTTCGAGTCTTTGGGATGTATGAAAGCCTCTGGTCAGCCGACCCAAGAGAACGAGATAGTTGATATGGACGCATGTTCTGAGAAATAAACTGTAACAGCACCATTAAAATGCTTAAAACCAGTACCCTTAGTTCTCTGAGGGTTAGAGCTTATTGAGAACCTGTCCAATAACCACATACCACCCAGGGGATGAGATGGTAACTGCAACATGAGGGTTTGGCTTCACACTGTAGCGGCAGTCACATTGAATTAGAGATTTATTAGATTAGTTTATTATTTTTGCCTGGACTTTGGAAGAAAACTTCACACAGCAGGACAGGGTAAGTTGTTACACTCTTAACCCTAATTTTGTTTGGATACAAATTTTTTAGTTGAGTTTAATTATCATTTCATGTTTTGTATAAACAGTGTCTCATCACTAAATCAAATAAGTTGTTTCTACTACTTTTCAACGTGCAATGCACTCATAATGACTAGTAAAGATAGCTGAGCATGTTCAGTTTCTGTTAGAGGGGAGGGGCTATTTTCAAAACCCAACGTATCTGGACCACAAAGGCTCATGGGAAAGTCAGAAAGTCAGAAGAAAATAATCTTTTTTGTATAAATTTGAGTGATGTGTTTACAGCAATAGTTAAGTTCACATCTAGCCAAAGTTACTGAGAAATTCTGTTCAGTTTGGATGTTAAAGTTGCACCATGAGTGTGAAGGACAGTACAAACATATAAAAGCATTTATTACGAATTGGTGGCATCTCCATCGTGACAGAAGCTCCGATCCTTTACTGGTTATTTAATGGTTCGCACCGTTTCACAGGAAGAGCGGCCTGAAGTTACCATTTAGCAACAACAACAGTCAAGCGCGAGCAAACAGGATAGAACAGTTCCAGTTAAGCACCCTTCACAATAAAACACTTACGGGCGTTTCAAAATAAATCATTTTAGGTTGAAACAATAATCTTCTCTGTACTTATGTATTAAAATCAAATTAAATCCAAATAATAATAAATCATGTAAACTGCATTTTCTAACATACACATGTAAACAATCCACAATATCCAAATAATTGATAATAATCATGTAAAATGTATTTCATGTCATACATATATGTGTATAATTCACAACACCATCATAACCTATTTGTACACAGTGATGGTGAACATTTTGCATGAGCCATTGAACCTGCTGATCTTGCATCTACTCTGTACTTTGAGTGAATGTTATAGGTGGGTGATGCCGGGGGTTTTGGTATTGATCTGTTACCAAATAAATGCAGGGACAGTATCCCTGATATCCATTCTGACACTAATACTTTTTCATATTTAAGCTTTATAGATCCAAAGGATCCAAAAGACTTAGGATAGAATTCTGCCAAACTCAGCTTTTGGGGAATCAGCTATGGGAAATAATAATATAGTAAGTCTTTACCCTGTATGTAATCATTCTGTGTTTATTTCACATGATCTTTCAATCCTTATGTAATTTTGTTTGCACTGTGTGCACTTGCCTGTTGCTTTAATTCTATAAATTTCCCTGTTTTGGGACAATCAAAGCTTTTTCTAATGTTATCTTATCTTAAATAACACTTTTCAATGGAATAAATGTACCAGGTTATTTCAATGTCTTAATTATATTTTCTAAGTTGGCTCCAGGAACATGTGACTTAAGTAATATGCACTTTGAAAGTTATTATGAACTGATGCTGAAGATGCCCACTCTTGTCTACCTGGATATTCTCTACTGCCAGACTGAAAGGCCTCTGCCAGTGACTTCTGTCTCTGGGTTGAGGGTCTGTCGGGGCCAGGGAATGGAGGATGTCTCTCCTCCGTTTTCTGCTGCATGGTTTTTCATGTGCTTGTAGAGGTTTGTTGTGCATTTAACAGCCCTGTTGCAAACTATACAGCTCGCTGTAGTTTCATTTTCTGCAATGAAATAAAGCCAAATGGTGTTTCCTCTCAGACATTTTGATACTGCGATGTCTCTCTCCGAAGTGTGACGTGCCGACTTCAGGAGAGCGCTGAGCGGGCGAGCCAGGCTGAGCCTACCTGCATGGCTGTTTGGCTGGCGCCGCTGAGCCATGTGACGATGCAACAACAAAAGACGGGAGGGGGGCAGAGTGTGCTGGTCCGTGTGACACAGCGCAGACAGACTTTGATGAATCGGCTTGTGCAGCAGTCAGTGCGTATGGAAGAGGAAAAGAAAAGGTGGAGTATCGATGTGTTTACACGAGTATTGTTCAATATCAGTACCAGCGTTATGGATAATATCGATATTAGGATCAAACCTAATATAAGTAGATGTGCATCATAATAAGGCTTAAGTTAATATCAAAAGTAGTTTAAACTAGACTCTTCTACAACTGTGACTTCTAGTATTGCTTTTCATGTAATTATGTTGAAAAAATTTTGATAAATTTGACTGAAGAGAAAATCAGTTCAAACATTGTGGAGAGTAATGAAAATGAGTTAAGTGAACTAATGTTTACTTATCGCTAAAGTTGACACAACTTAACTCGCGTAGTTTCAGCATGTGTAAAAACTAAAATGGTTTAAAGGGATACGACACCCACAGAATGATGTGCCTTCATTTTCTACTCACCCTCATGCTGAGCAAGACTCTGGATCACTTTTTAAATATCTCAAATGCAGCCGGAGATCCGGGAGGGTTTTCGTTATCCGCTCACCTTCATATAATGGGAGTTACCGGTGCTACAGTCCATAAAAGTCCACAAAAACTTGGCAATACTCCTCCATACTGCTCGTCCAATGTAATCCTGCATTAAGACTGCTGAATCAGCATTTTTTAAACTTTCATGTTATGTTTTTGCTTACTCTGGTTTTTATAGTAATGATTTAGGATTTTATGCACTTTTTTATCCTTTGTAATGCTCTTGTAATTCAGTTTGTGAACTGCCAATAGAGCATGAATAAACTTGAACTTGAGGTCTTAAACTTGGTCTACCGCAGCTTCCGTAGTGTCGTGAACTCGCATGGGGGAAATGCGACGTTCTGCTGTTTAGGCCACAAAATATACTAAATGATGCTGTTTCAAGTAAATTCTGGATGCTACCCACTCAGGACACTTGGATTACATTGGACGAGCAGTATGGAGGAATATGGCCAAGTTTTTGTGGACTTTTATGGACCTTTTTGTTTCAAGTGCCGGTGACTCCCATTATATGAAAGTCGGCAGATAACAAAAATCTCTGGCTGCATTTGAGATATTAAAAAAGTGCTCCAGAGTCTTGCTCAGCATGAGGGTGAGTAGAAAACAAAAGCACATCATTCTGTGGGTGTTCAATCCCTTTAAAGACACAACGTAACTTTTAGACCTTAAAAATATGCATTTCTGACTCGTTTTGATGGCACACCAACATTCATTATGTGCATTTTCAAGCCGTCACTGCCCAGAGGCGTCCCGGGACTCAGAAACAGCAGTATGTAAGATTCCCATCAGGGACGTGACTGTGACGTTGCAGCCGACTATTGGTTGCAGCACTTAGGCTACTAGCAAACGGATATGAACCAGGTATGACCACCGCAGGTGTTTTGAACGCGCATCATGTTGGATTCGGTAAAGAAACACAAGAAACATTCCTGGAAAAAGAGAGGAAAAGAAAGAGAGGAAGGAACAGAACAAGAGTCAAGGTAAGTGTCTTTTACTAGCTGGAGGGAGTTCACAGTACAGGTACGATGCAAGATGGGTGCTAGTTTAGCCGTCGTTAGGGGCTGAGAAAACTGCTAAAAGTTCTGTTGCGTCTTTAAGGTAATGTTTTTCCATGCAAATTTCTAGTAAACTCAATTAATCCGGGCTTAGTGTAGCCTGCTAACGCCAGCTGTAGTGTAGTCTGCATCATTGAAGTGCCAGCTACAAACAAACGTGCTACCTTGTTTATTATTAAATTCGGCCCTTTATCCCGGCGAATCGCTTTGATCCACGTCTTCCTAAAGCCTGGTCCAAACTACACGAATTTAGCCCGATTTTGGCCCGACGGGGGCGTCGCAGACAGTCGCTCACTGTCGTGCACGATTCTGCGTTGTCGGGTCGCAGGACGTCGTGTCTTCGCTCCGTGTAATGTGACACAATCAGCGATTGGCGATTTGGCGTCTGCGACGCTCCACGACCACGACGCAGAAAGACTGGCGTGTCAGAATTTTTTGGTTTTGTCCGTCTAGTGTGACACGTCCCACGACATGTCCCTTCATATTGACCAATAGGAGAACAGTGCGCCTTTCGCCTCTACCAGAGAGACGCTCAGGTGCGCCGGTACACAAACAACAGTGGAGGAAAGGAGGAGAGACACAGCCGCTCTCCGGTGGAGCGGGGGAGAGATTTATGGAGCTGTGGCATCAGTTTACTCCAGAAAAAAAGAAAAGAAAAGCAAGACTGGGTGTGCCAAATTTATTTTCAACAGTGTTAAACCTCCACGAACATTCAAAAGGGTGTATCTCTCTTGAATAAAACATTACTTTATTAACTCGAAACATAACCACACGATATGTGCGTTCTATCAGTAATAGTAATAGTCAACAGTAGTTCACAACAGGTCCAAACGTGCACGAATGTGACACTCTCAAATAAATCTATGACAAAGTCACAGAAAAATCACTTTGTTTAAATAAAAACACCGCAACATAACAGACATTGCGCTCAATGAGATGAGCAAATATGACACCCATGCGCGCTCGTGCACTCAGCCGTAACTATCCACATTACGCGTGATCATTAAAGCTAATTAACCGTCTGAACACCTACTGGGTGCAGAATAAAGACACGGCGATGCTGCTGTGCACTGCGCAGCTCTCAGTTTATCATGCGTGTGTGGTTTCATGTGGTTGCCATGGTTACCAGCGTGCGCTCTGAACTGATGGAGTTCAGTGAATGACGTGAGGACGCACCCGTATGCGTTCGTATAGAACAACACACTTTATTTCACTTTATGGCAGCTTTTTTTAAAGTAGCGTCACTGGGTCGGCTGGACTTTGCTCTCGTGGCAGCAGGCTGTGGTCAGCCTGATGGTTTTGGCTTCGCTTGGCACCGGGCGTCCTGCGCGCGGCGCGTGATGCACCTGGTGGAAGCAACGGCGCTGATCAGAGCCCAGTTTCTCTCTTTCAAAGCTCTTTTTCAAAGATGAGCAGCGAGTCTTTCTGTGCGCATCGTGGATTTAATCCTGTTTAGTTACAAATGAAAACCCGCTCGACAGAACAACTGGAACAGGCAGAATACACAAAACAGTTAATGTTGGTCACAATAATGGAGGGAACTGATGTCTCCGTCCACTTTCCATTTCGTGAGTGACCCAAACGGTCAATTCAGAGGCTCCAAACCAAGTGACTGATTGACAGCTGCTTGTCCCGCCTCCCGTTTCGTGTTGTCTTTTGCGACACCACGCGATGATCAGACGATTGTCTGACTGGTGCAATGCTTGTAGTGTGATCACTCGCGAGTAACACGACACTGTACGATTTTATGACACAATTTCTGTTAATCTGACATATGACCATCGTGAACGACGGGAAAAGTCGTGTAGTTTGATCCTGGCTTTAGTATCACTTCAGTCAGAAATCCATGAAAACTTAAGTAAGATTTGCATTGTTTAATGGATTTACAAGTGGAACAGAGCAGTGAAAATGGATTCAGCTATTAACTGCATTTTTTATGATGTTTTACTTTGTTGTCTCTTTCTCTGTTACCCCTGCTGTAAAGCACTCTGTGTGCCCATTGGGTACTGCAAAGGGCTATATAAATAAACTTGATTTGATTTGTTGAACTGGCCCGGAAGTGGAAATGCACAAACTCGACAAGTTCCGGAAACCAGAACACGAAGTGTGATAATCCCCCATTATTACTGTTTATTAATTGTTTAAGGTAAGAGTGGTATTTTTCAGTTCCACAACTTCCCCGTGAAACGTTACAGTCAGTAAAGTTGTCCTGTCCAGCATCGTAGCAAGCACAACAAAGGTTTGTTGTGTTGAATAGATTTACTTTGCCAAGAGGAGCTTTATAAATATAAGGCTCCTCCTGATAGTCTGAATTTATTCATTTTCTGTGATTTTATTTAATTAAATACCGTACCGTCTACCAAGACTTCCCTCTCCCCAGCCACAGCCACCAGCTCATCTGAGCGGCTCATCCCGAGGCATCCCCAGGCCAGCCAGGGAATGTAGTCTCTCCAGCGTGTCCTGGGTCTCCCCTGGGGTCTTGTCCCTGTGGGACGTCGTGCGAGCAGCCTGGGCCCCTATCTGAATGTTACTGTTGATATTGAAACTCATCAGACCAGGCAGTGTTTTCCCAAACCTCTGTTGTCCAGTTTTGGTGAGAGCTGTTGGACCTGTAGCCCCCTGGTCGCTGCAGCAGCCTTACAATCAAGCTGGCTGTGAAGCTCCTGCAGCCCACCTCTACTGGACACACCTTCAATTTCCAGCCCCGGTCCTCTGTCTCATCTGCCATCTACTATGCTTTTTTCTTCAAAATTTTCCTTGATGGCAACCTCCTTATCAGCTCAACCCTCGAAGATGCACCAGCGGGACCAGGACCAGAGGATCAGATCAGGGCAAAGGTTGGTGACTGCAATTTTGGGGATGAAAATGGGATTTTTTTCAATCCGGATGATGTGTTTATTCCCAGTCACTGGCAGCTTGTAAAAAGCATGTTTCAGAAGGTGAGGACTTGGCACAGTGTGTTTTTTTTTTATCGTTCTGATGGAAGGCTCTTTGCTGCAGAGAGGGGAGCTGGGTCTCTGAAGAAATGCGGTTGGTTGACATCCTCTTGTGCTTTAGTGCTGAGACCACTGTCCTCAATAATTGGTTATGATGCCAAGACTATCCTCCATGAGTTAAGCTGCTTTTGCAGCCCACCAGGATATGTTTGAGGGTTGCCAGATCTGCAAAGAAAATGGTATGGAAGGTCCTTTTCCACACCAACGGTGTAGGTTTACTGAAGAGTATCCCTGATGAAGAAAAAAAAAAAACCCTCTTGTTTCTCTGTTCCCATGTTTCATCTTTGTTCAGTTTATGACAAGACAGGCAGTTATTTTCACATACATACATCTAGATGATGATCTGACTTTACAGCCTTCAGTGGCCCATAGTGTATATCACTGATCCCATTTAGGTCATTTTCCCCTGAGTCTCTGCACAAATGCTCTGCTGAATATCTGCTGTAAAAATGCTTGAACTGTGAAAGACATCCCTCTGTGGTGCCTAAAATCCACAACAGCACCTTATGCTCTGTGTTCTGATGCCAAGAACCCCCCAAACCCACTAAACTTTCTCATTTTTGGAACATTTTTAAAAAATTTAGTTACTCTTTTTACTATTGTTTTCAATTCCATCTCATATACCACTACATAATTTAATATTTTTGAGGCACAGAAATGGTAAGTCAGACAAGCAAGTCTAACTTCGAAGAACATGTTGTAGGCAGTCATTCATAGTTTTAGGTGTTAAAACGCAATTAGCTGACATAATCTGCTGGCCAGCGCCTCCCATTCCATGAGGATAATAGCTGTAAGTTAGTTTAACTGCCCATAGTAGTGATCATAAAAGGACAGAGGTTATGGGAAGTCCCTGCAAAAGATAAATATTTGATGGAGATTTTAATAAAAGGCTTAACAAGCTGAATTATTGAGGGGGACAAGTCTCATGTGAACAGGACCCAGAGCTAAACGGGCATATGATTAATTATTGAACTGAGCTGCCAAAAAAATGAAGCTTACCAGCCCTATGACCTCCTGACACGTTTATGGAGTTCTTCATCAAAGAATTAGCCAATATTGATAAAAGCTTAAACTATGACAAACTGATCCATGTTTTTCCTTCCTCATCAGAGGCCTGGAACTGTAAAAACTGGAAAGACGGAGTTAAATTGATTTTATTCATCACATTCATTTTTTTATATATATAATTTGTTTGTTGCTGTTAAGACACAGTCATTTGTAAAAATGTTAATATGTTTTTGTCTCACAACACAGAACAAATCCATGTCAAGATGCTGGGTTTTTACTTTTTACCACTGATCCATTAAAATTTTACACTGATGCTATTTTTAAATGCTTAATGGTCCATAAAAATGAACCGTTACCAGATGACTCTACCTTTAAGAACATTGCATTGTGATGACCCAACAACAGGGACAAAGAGAGACTGGAGATTATAGGGGTCGGGGGGGGAAGTGATAAAGCATTTCAGATGGTCCAGAGGCCTTGCAGAGAGACAAGGCCATTAAAGGTGGAGAGCTAGTAAGGCTGTGCACCTTCACTGGTCTCCAGATTCAATTCCATTGTCAATGATTCAGTTCGATTCACTGACGCATCACGATGGATGGATGGATGGATAGATGCATTACTACATGCTGCATTCTCAATTTTATCTATCGTTCTTATATTTACTTTTTAAAATTAGGTATGAACATTTGTAACACTGAATGTAAGACTGATTAACCAGTTTTAGATGCTGCTAGACTGTTTCAGTGACAAAATGACATCATATTTTATAATGTGAGAAAGTGGAAATGAACTGCTCCAGTCAACAGGTGTGTTAGCATATGCCCGTGAATTAGCCACATTAGCATATAATTAGCAATAGCACAGTGGTTGTGCTATTGTTAAGTATTTGTGTGAAAATAAAATGTTTTTGGCACTTGATAGTGTGAAATGTAAACGTGTATACAGTTAGTTATGAATCCTGAAGGAAGATACTAACTAGCACTTTGAATGATTGTTTCTTGACTGTTGGTCCTGTTGTTTAATGCAGGCTAGGTGTGCCCTTTCTGGGTGCAAACCAAGCTGATGGTGAGCTAAGGAGCCCGACCTCACATCTTCTGAACACTACAGCTGCTACCTCTGGTAAGAGGCTGTTCAGCCAGTCCTCATCCTCTTATCCTCACATCCTCATCTGTTTCTGATGAGCGCTTATGGATGACTTTACCCAAACGGAAATTCTAGTTTGAGCATATGGACATTGGAAAATATACTTCTCCTCTGTGGATGCTGAGTTTCAGTTACTGCTGGCATAGCAGTGAAAACATGTGCCTGGACTGTGCTGGATATTATATCAATGACCTATGATTCAAGGAAATGATGTGCACTATACACACTTCATTGATTGTGAACTTCCATAATTATTTATATCATTGTCTGCAGACTGTAAATATTGTGTATATTATCTCACTGTGAATAATAAGACACCAGCTGCATATGTATACCTTTTTGCGTCTTCTCATTTTTTATACTGTTACATGCACCTCCCAGAGATGAACAACCAGTCTTCTGATACTGGCCTAACAAACTATACCTTTGTCATGTACTTGCTACACTAGGCACTGTTTAAAGGCCTCCTTCCACTGAAAACCCGTTTAACTTGCTCCTTCTGAAATACGGAGGGTTTCCCCTTGTTTACTTACACATGCTGACTTGCTAGCGTTGCGTTCCCCCCAGTCGGCTGTGCTTTCTCATCAGAGAAACAATACGAAGAAAAGAGCGAATCAGGAACAGCCTTGCACTTCTACGTCACATTGCGAATAGCGTGTCCCACGTGGGGTTTCTATCTGTCCATTGGAAGGCAGGTAACCCTCCACTACACACTCGAAGTGGAGACAGCACGACTGTAGCTTCGGAGTTGAGAAGCTAATTAGCTAACTGTTTGTTAGCATGGCGAAACAAACTTGTTTGTCGGCTCTATTTCCTGTCTGTAACGAAATAAGAGCGGAGGGCGGAGCTTCCTTCATACACTGATGGGAGGCAGCCAATCAGACGGAAATTCATGAGAAGGACCCGGAAAAACCTGCCGTTGGACCACAAGCCTCTCTTCGAGTATACAAATACAGCTGGATACAAAGATACCAGAAGGTTTTTTTAAACAGAAACGATGCAGAATGCATTCAATAATAATGGAGAACACAGAAATATTAATGAAATGACCATGGAAGTACAACTTTAGTATTTCATTTTATGTTTTATTTGTGAACGAGTGTGTCATGCTAGTTGCTAATCCTCTTTGGACTGTATCAGAGAAACCATATGTATGTAACAGGTATGGAGCCTACTATGGTGAACCTGTTGTGCCTTTATTGTGCTGATTCCAGTAAAACTCTCCTGTGAGGAAACATTGTTTAATCACTCTTGTGATCATTAATTCTTTCATTATCAGCCACCCTTATTCAGGGGCGCAACAAATGAAGGTGTGACCTCAGAGTAGGGTAGGAAAGGATCCAAAATGTCACTGGGGATTAGGCTGGAGGATGATAAAGAGACCATGGCAAGACGCAGGTCAAGACAGGTACAGCAACAGCACTGGACAGATTTTGGGCTGGAGATCCAGGGTAAAGCTCACTCCCAGAGTGTGCAAACATCTCCCCATGCAAGCTTGACCCCTCTCAAGGTTTAGCCTATCATGGTAAGATGTCCGCAGATTCTCCCCGTGTTGAATGAATACTCTCAAAGTAGGCTGAGCAAGGACGAGGCTTGAGTGCAGTAAAAGAGACACTGACTAACTTAACGCTCAAAAAATTGTGTCAACAACAAGGGTAATGTCAACCCACTGGGACTCTAGAGAGGACAAGAGGCTTGGCGATGAGGGACAAATTACTCATGTGCAATAAAGCTCCTACTGCCACCTGCTGACCACACTACACGGCTTACACTACCCACAAAAAGTTAAGGATATTTGTTTTTTGTAAGTCAGAATGAAACTAAAATGGACTACAACCTTTTCAGGTCAATTAATTAGACTTCCTCTAAACCTTTGAATGCACATATACATTGTTTAATGATAGAATATTTATTGCACATCATGCAGTTTTCAAAAAGGATGATTAACCTCAACAAATTACAAAAAAAGTGTGTAAATCGTGACTTCTAAATGTTCTGGTTTAACGATGTCTTTTTTCCAAAGAGCCCTCTTTATCATCCTGTTCACATTTAGACGTCATCAGACCAAGATGACACCAAACGCGACAAGTTATTGAGACATTCATTCATTCATTTTCCATACCGCTTATCCAGGTCAGGGTCGTGGGGTCACTGGGGTCTAACCCAGCTATTATCAGGCGAGAGGCAGGTACACCCTGGACAGGGGCCCGGTTTTTGGCGGGACAACACAGAGAGACAGACAACCCCCCCCCCCTCATTTTTCCTCCTCCCGGCAAATTTTAGTGACCAAAGGGGTCTTTTCACTACACCCCTTCCTTTTTTGAATTTGGGGTGGCTCTTTTGTTTCTTGTCTTTCTTTATTGGACAGGCGGATTAATCCAGGTGTATCTGCTCTCAGTATGTGGTTAACACACCTTGCACAACTTTCAGTTTTCCCAGTAATGATAGATAGGAAGAAAAAAGCTTAAAGGAGCTAAAAGCGATTTATTTTCACCGCTAGGTGGAGTGGTGAGCACCATGGTGTGACCAAAACAAAGTCTGTGCCGAGCCACGCCTCGCTCTACCTCTCCTCCGCAACTCCGCCCCTCTTCACACCCCTACTCGCCTCGCCTCTTTTTTTTTTCGCCTCTTTTTTTTCCCGAAGTGTAAACGGAGCAAAACAACGTCTTTCGGAGGAAGATGTCGAGTGACGAAGTAAGTACTTAAAAATATTAATTCTTGGAGCAAAAGAAATACTTTTGGGCAATTTTGCCGTGCTCTTTCCATAAACGAATCATCGTAACTATGTCTCACCATGCGCAATAAACGGTGTCTGTCCGTTGCTAATGGTGTAAGCAGACTGTTTAGTCTATGTAGCCCATGTATAACTAAAAAAAAAAAAAAAAAAAAACCCCACAGCATTCACTGAAAGTAATAAAAGACTAGGTCAAAAGTGTTCCACTACTATAATATAATAACCTGAACTCAGCTAAGAACCGTATTTTGGTTTCTATACATATGTAGAATCAAACCATATAAAATTTACTCTAAGTTCAAATGTTATTTTTGGCGTAACTTCTTAGGGCAGCAGCAGCAGTAACCTGTCTCCAGAAGCTGGTTGCAGCGAGTGGCTGCCACCTCGAGGTAGAGGGAAAAAGAGACGGGGACGAGGGCGAGGTGGAACCCGCGCCACGAGTCAGTCTCGGACCAGCAGGGGAGGTCGTGGGCGAAGCTCCGTGGGGCGAAGTGACGAGGAGCAGCAAAGACTACATGCCCTACGTGCTGCCAGGACAGAAGAAACGGAGGTGTGCATCATCCTATTGACTGTCTTTATCCAGGAGATTCTTTAAAAAAATAAATAAATAAAATACACAATTATCCGCAAATAGTGGCTAAGTCATGATTTACATCAGTGTTTTCTTTTTCATCTGTTTTAGAGGCAACTCCAGGATTTGACTCTGGACGAATGGAGGGAGCTTGGGAGGGGGCTCTTTGAACGGCAACCTGGGCTGGTGTTTGATGCCCTGATGATGCACCAGAATCGTCATGGTGCTCCACCAGCTGCAGGACCTGAAGGACTGCCATGGTGTGTGTGCAGCAACTGCAGGGAGATGCCCACAGACTTGGAGAGGAAGTGCTGTGGTGTAGCACCACCTCTTTGCATCAGCAAACAACCATCTTTTGCATTGTACTGTCTAGAAGCTGAAATTTTACGTATACATAGAAATTATAGAGAAGACATCACTGCGCTTGGCATTGCTAGGGAGCCAGGGGATGATAACCGGGAGTATCGGTTTGCTGCATACAGATCTTTTATTTATTGGCAGCATGGCGCAGTGGGACAGAGAAACCGGTTAGTCATCCCTAGCTGTTGTGTGTGGCAGATCAGGGACAAGTGGCCTGACCCACTTGGAAGTTATACAGGTTTTATTCCTGGACACTAAAGTAATAAGTCATTTCAAACTCCAAAATTTCTGCCCAGACTGAGATGCATCATCCAGTCATAAAGGAGATTTCAGACCTGTCAAACAGATCTTTTCCTCATTTAAAAAAAAAAAAAAAATTGTATTTACCATTTGTTCTTCAATGTAAATAAACGAACCTTCTGAAATAATGTTGTTGATTCAATTATACAAGACCATAAAGGTATTTGATCTGTGGCTATTTTACCAAAAAAAAAAAAAAAAGTATTGCAACTTTTCCCAACTTTTGAAGCACCTTGCTCCAACAATCAATGAGCTGCATTTCATGTCTTGAAAGATGTTCCAGGTGGTAATTACACTGTAGTTCATCTGGATTTTTTTTCAGTAAGTAATGGGCTTCATGCACAGCTCAGTACTTCCTGAACTTAGTCCTGCACCTTGTTTCCTGTCTTTCAAGATTGGATGAACTGATTAATCCAGGTGTGTGACCATTTGCTGATATCAGACACAGCTGGATTAATCCGTTCATCCAATCATGAAAGACAGGAAACAAGGTGCAGTACTAAGTTCAGGAAGTACTGGAGCTGTGCATAAAGCCCATTGAAAACAAATTGAGCTTCTGGGTTCAGTCATATCTTACAGTAAAGTGAATGTTTTGTTGTAGAGTAGAATAATTACAATTAGTCTTTCAGCACTCATAACTTTCAGGTCATATTGTCAATGTCAGTAATTTTTGCTCCAAGACCAACTTGAGTTTTTATGAAGTATTAATTCCCCCCCCCCCCCCCAAGATAAATAAAACATCAAAACAACCCTTTGAACTTAATTTATTTTCAAAGTATTCAGTGAAAATGATGACAGGGTGGAGCTGTGTCTGTGGTCATTTCTGTTGTCAATCAGCATCTGTAAAGAGAAATAGGAAGAAGTAAGCACTCTATAAAAGAAAATCATTAAAAATCCCAAAATAGCTTACCATCACCCCTTCTGAGTTGTGTCTTTGCAAGTTCTGCAGTGGGTGGTGGGGGAATGGGAGGGAGTGGACCAAATCTTCTCGGGTCATCTGGCCGCTGAGTTCTTCTGGTAGGCATCCCCTCACCTGAGGACAGTCTTTTGGCTACAATCTTGGTCTGCAATTCTCTGATGTATCCATACGTCTTAGGAGTCTTGAGGGCATAAACACTCCACCGCCTCGCGTTGCTTTTGTAGAGCCTTTTAAATCTGAAAAAGTACATTAGGAATTGCACGAGGTAAATTTACTTTATATAATACAAAAACCACAAGACTGCACTTTTAACACCATTAATAGACAAAAAAAATGTATCAATATTTATTTTGTGTCAAACTGAATACTCACATCTTCTTCCCATCTTTTGACCGCTTGAAATCTCTTTGGAGGTGAAAATTGTAATCCAAAGCTGCTAGTAGGACTCTGGCTTTGTAGACAGGCGGGGAGAAAGCGTAGCGTTTGCTTGCATACATAAGGATATGACTCTGGAAGGCCTCCAGGTCAGCAGTCGATCTATATGGGACACGCACTGTTAAGTGTCTTCTTTTTGGAAGTCAATTGTGTTTGCACATGAGTAAAATTACCTGAATGTTAAATATTTGTGGACATCCTTCAGCCATCTCTTGTTTTCAATTATGTTCAGGAGAGCCTTGTGTGCCACAGAGTTCTCTTGGATGGTTTCTTTTTGGGCGAATTCTGGTAGATGTTCATGATGGCAGGACCCGACTGCCCAGGTGTGTGTGCCACAACAGTGATGTATTATTCCAACCCAAAGTGCCTGACCAAAAGACAACAAACACACATGAAAAGGGGCCATTATCACATTATCCACTCAAGTCAAAAGTGTAAAAAAAAAAAAAAAAAATCTGTGCTGCATGATCAAAAAAAGCAATGCTCACAAAAAATTGCTCCGCAGTGTCAGCCTTCCTACAGCACCACCAGAAATGGTTAACGATGTCCTTTAACCAGGTGAGAAGTATGCCATTCCCTTTGACCAGTGCAGCCTGGAGATGATGAGAATATAAATATAGATCTTTGGCACAGCTCTTGTTAGTCTCTGTAAACACTTACTTGTGCTATCTTTTTAGCCAGGTTTTTAGCACCATGCCACATGTCAAGGCTGTGTTTTATACCGAATTCTTTGAACCTTCCTCTTTCTGGGTCTAAGTGCAAGGAAGACAACGTTACTGTGTGATAGAACATATGGCAACATAGACAATACTGTATAAACATTTAATATTTACAAAAGCACTTACTCATTAGGGCTCCAATCTGGACATGCGCATCAGTACAGAACTCCACAAGTTTAATCTCAGCATGAAGTTTCTCCACAGTCTCAATAAAGGCCTCCCTTTCCATGACAACAGAGGACCGTCCTGTTTGCCTCTTATCCAGAGTTACCACACTGATTATTTCTTTTGTGTAAGCTGCCATGGTGGAGTAACTGCAGTACTGGGCATTGTGACCTGTTGAATCAAAGACATCACAAATAATCCTTAGGGAATACAAATCACAACTCAATCCTATTCAGAGGTGAAAAGATTCAAAAGTCATCTTTTTTAAAATATTTTTAATTTTTGCTTTTTTTATTCCTTGCTTTTGTTTTATTCCAATTTTGTTCAGCACTTTTGCGACGACTGTCATTTTTAAATGTGCTATATAAATAAAGTTGAGATTGAGATGGAGATGAATGCCACATGAGCAGAGAAGGGTCTATCTGCGGCTTGCAAGACAAGGGCGTGTCGTAGTGTGACGTTACTCGACGACACGCCCACCAGGCCAATGAGAGCACGGTAAAATCTAGCCCTACCCCTGATCCTTCCCCTAAACCTAACCAGACCCACCCACAATGCAACACGCCCACAATGCGACACTCCCACACTACGACACACCCACTGGGTTGCAAGCCGCAGATGGATACACTTGCATGGGCACTCTGTGGAACATTTCAGTTCTTTGAAGTGGCTTTGGTGTTGTTCTCAAATTGTCCAACATTTTTAAGACAATGCAAAGAGCAAGAGACCACTGATGATTCAGAACTGGATTCACAATCCAGTGTCAGTCAGAATCCTAAGTCCGTCTTTCAAAAGTAAATAACAGTCAATGGAAATGTCAGTCATTTTTTACAGATTAGATTAAAAATGTTTAGTCATAATTTGAATACAACTGTGTGGTTGAGTAATGTGTTCTCTTATAGGAAAAAGTATGATGTATAAAAACATGCTCAAAATACTGGTAATAGTTATTCAATCATTTAGCATTTGAGTTCTTGCAAAACAAAGATGCCTAAATGTTTAGTGTGAACCTATTCAGAGGCCCACTATAACTTCAAATCTCACATCCTGAAAACTGAATTATATTAAAATGTTTGTCTTATAAATAAAGACTATTGAGCTATGAAAATCTTTACTGTCCAAACTGATGCTAGATTGAAATGTTTAAATGAATGAAATAACAGCATATATAATATAAACATAATATAAACATTAGTACTTTTTGTAAAGTTTCTAATTTTGTTATGTGCATAAGTGACAATGTTAAAACTAAAAAAGTGGTTAGAAGTATTCCATTTATGATCAGCCAATTATAATAAAGTAATTTGAAAAGATCTTGGACAAACAAACATAATGGTACCTGGTGAGTCATTCCTTCCGTCTCCTGAACAGAGAAAGAACAAACAGTACGAGAACATAAGAAATAGATGTCACTTCATAATTGATAGTCATAATAGTAATTTTCATTAACTCACCTAGACAAACAACATCCTGGCCCTGAAGACGCTGAATGATCTTGGACCTTTTATCCTCCCAATACTCTGCAATTGTGTCAATGCAGTAGGTGTCTTGCAACTTGTAGAAGGTGGTGGAATTGAGCATGCCCATGTTCATGAAGTGGAACAGAAGTGCAACCTTTGAGTAGTTGTTACCACTCAAGAGGATGTTTGTTCCCAGGAGGAAGTCCCCTGCCAGCATCCCAAATTTGAATGTTGGCTGTGTAGTCCAACTCCACACAACATGACTGTGTGGACATACCTAAAACATAAAAAGCTGTATTGGAATGCTTTGAAAAGCTAACAAGAGTTTAAAAACAAAGACAAAAATCCACCAATCAATATTAAAATGTGTTTGTTACCCATTCAACAATGAATCCAGTGCCCCTTTGTTGTATGCAGCACTGAAATGGGGGCAGGCTTTGGCACATCTGCCCTGAAGAAACTGTATGTGGACAATATCTCAGAGGAAGGTTGACCATTGTGACAAGCTGAACTAAACTTCTCTCATATACAATGGCCGCACGGGAACCAACGACATCATCTTCACTCAAGACTCTGAGCAGCTCTGTTATCGGCCGGTCATCTTCATCAGAGGATGTTCCAAGGTTCTCTGGGAGATCATGAATGGTCTCATCTGTTGTAATCACCGGTAGTTTATCTATTTTAGGCCTCGATTCCATAGCCGCTTCCAACCTACACATAAAAGGAGAAGAAAGAAAAATATATACATTATAGAAGGGATAATCCCCAAAGTACTGTATCAGACATTAATGGAAGCCATGGAGGCGACCTTATCCGCAGAGGAGGCACATAGTCTTCATCTGAACTGTCCCCTGACTGGTCAGAAAGTTCTGATCCTTCTTCAGAGTTGGACAACACTTCAATTCTGTAACAAAAATACAGGTCTGAAAGTGACAAGTCACAGTCAATTACATAAAGAAAACCACACAACTTACACACAATTGTCAAGTGTGTTCACTTTGTCCTCTAGGTCCATCTGTCCTTCATCGAAACTGAAGAGAAAAAAAAAAAAAAGTGTCATGCAAAGACCATGAGCAGTAAGGAGTTGCATCTTTATTTACATGGCACATTTAACAAAAATATTCAAAGTGATTCAAACAACAGCATAACATCACAGTGCAGAAGAGGCATTGAAAAAATGATCAAGAATTCCAAAATGAGAAAAAAACATAAGTAAAGCAAACCTATTATAAACAGCAATAATTGAGACAAGTTCAGAGTTATTCATGCACATTGCATGGACATGTACATTAGAAATTAATTGCTTTAAAATTGGATATAAAAGTGTTGATATTTAGTAAAGTTTTAACCCCATTGGTGCTAAATGCTGCTTCTCCATGTTTACTCTGGAAATTGTCTAAAAGGAGATCATTGTTAAAAAAAAAACAAAAAAAAGAAACATGCTGACCTAAAAAATTAAAACTAATAAACTTACTTCTCTTGTAGCATTTCGCGAACCTCAGGTGCTTCCAATGTAGTCTCACCCTCACCCACATCAGTGCTGAGCATTTCTACACCTTCCACTTGAAATAGACCCTTCCTATAAACATTTTAGAAGATAAAACATTTAGTCAATAATTAGCCCAATTCTCAAAGGGCTGCTCCACAGTAACAACAATTTGTGCAGGTTAAGACAGAATTTCTTTTTCAAAAGTCCTCACCTATCAGAAGGTGCATCCTCATCAATGTCTGACAGTACAGGAGGAACCAGTGCCAAGCGTGTTGTCTTTAGTGGTGTTGATGCCATTGGGCCCATTTCATAGCTGGAAAAAGTAAATAATCAGTAACCACTTTTAAAAGCAGCAATTTATTTTGAATAATAATTCAGGAACAATTGAAAGGGGGGGGGGGGGGGGGGGGCGTGACGATAGTAAATTACTTATCTGAGGCACATAATGAAACGCAATGTTATACTACCCACAACGTTTCGGCAAGAATAAAACTAACTAGACACACCTGAACCCACACACCTGAAACCCTTGAGGATTATCAAACCCGAGTCAGTATCTCCAAGTCTAATTGAACCTGACCTGCACAGTAACACATCAGGCCATTTCTAAAACGCCCCATCGCTATTATAGAACGCGTACTTATCTTCACCCATTGTGATATTTAGTATCATAGTTTTGTGCGACTCATTACAATTTACAGTGAGGAAAACACAGTAATTGTAATGTATGTTGCAAATGAAGTGACGAGTAGCATCATGAGTCGTCTACACGACCCCATACGTCTACTAGGTCATGCAACTCAGTCAAATGAAAAAGCGAAAATCAAATCCGAGCACTAGTTATCCATATCAAATAAATAAAAAAAGGGGAGGGGGTGGGTGGGGTAACGGGGGGACAAGACAAAAGTATGAATGCACGAGGATCCATTACTCTGTCGCA
Source organism: Atherinomorus stipes (assembly GCA_023101725.1). Lineage (NCBI taxonomy): Eukaryota > Metazoa > Chordata > Actinopteri > Atheriniformes > Atherinidae > Atherinomorus > Atherinomorus stipes. The sequence goes on from JALJCO010005757.1 coordinate 27,332, forward strand.
GCTCACTTGGCTAGACAGCGGATCCGCCTTGGCAACTCGGCATCAAGTAGCATGCTAATGTTAGCTGGACTGCCAGCTGCCGTGCCCGGAGTGTGACCGATAATGGATCAAAATTTACCCACGCCACCATTATTCAATACAATGTAGTGTTACAAACATTCCAACATGTACTGTATCTGACATTACTGTAACATGAACAAAAACAAACGGTTGACATGGTGTTACTTACCTGTCCAGTAGGAGAAGAGCAAGCTCTGAATCAAACTGGAGTCCTTTTCTGTCTCGCAGTGCTCTCCACCTTGGAAATGCGAGGCCAATGTTTATCCTGGTTTTGTCTCTTTCCTTATCTGACAATTTTTTAGCCGAAGAACGTTGTTTTTTAGAGGATGCTGCCGCGTCCTGGTCCTCCTCAGGTGACCGCTTCGAACCGCCGTGTTCAAACTCCGCCATCTTTTTTCAGCAAACGTTACCTCGCGACTCCGCCCTGGCGGTGGCTCTTTATAAAGAAGGAGGTGCGTGTACGCATGCACGTACATGGACGTACATGAACGCGCGGCCGGACCGGCAGTGTCAACACTGAGCTGAGATCAACACAGGGAGGCACTGTGTGACGTCATGCTATATTCCAGATGAAAATACATGTCTAGTTATGTACATAAAGATTTTTTAATTTCTTAAATGTGAAAATAATGACTTTTCGCTCATTGCTCCTTTAAACTTAACTTTCACTTTTCGACATGTATGTGTTTCCTCAATCAGACTGAATCCAAATAAAATTAAGAATTTATTTTATCTACTAATATCTCAAACCGGCTGCACGGTGGCGTGGTGGTTAGTGCCGCAGCCTCGTAGTAAGAGAGAGGTGTTTGTGGGGGTTCTCTGGGGTGTCTCGGCTTCTTCCAATATAAAAAAAATGAAGGTAGGGTAAATGGATAATAAAATTGCTTAGGGAAAAAAGGGGGGGGGGAAGGGTGGTTGGCCCCCTGTCCAGGGTGTACCCCGCCTCCCGCCTGATAATAGCTGGGATATGCTCCAACAATCCCCGCGACCCTGAACTGGATAAGCGGTACAGAAAATGAC
>JALJCO010005759.1:0-21337 GCA_023101725.1 Atherinomorus stipes
GTATGCCGTGGGCGTGGTAGAGGGCAGCACGTGGCCCAGTGTGAGAGAACGTGGCAAGAAGCTGAGCAGCGGTTGGAGCGGGTGGAGGCCGTGTCCATGGTAGAGGGCAGCACGTGGCCCAGTGTGAGAGAACGTGGCGAGAAGCTGAGCGGTGGTTGGAGCGGGTGGAGGCCGTGTCCGTGGTAGAGGGCAGCACGTGGCCCAGTGCGAGAGAACGTGCCGAGAAGCTGAGCAGCGGTTGGAGCGGGCGGAGGCCGTGTCCGTGGTAGAGGGCCGCATGTGGCCCAGTGCGAGAGAACGTGGCGAGAAGCTGAGCATCGGTTGGAGCGGGTGGAGGCCGTGTCCGTGGTAGAGGGCAGCACGTGGCCCAGTGTGAGAGAACGTGGCAAGAAGCTGAGCAGCGGTTGGAGCGGGTGGAGGCTGTGTCCGTGGTAGAGGGCAGCACGTGGCCCAGTGCGAGAGAATGTGGCGAGAAGCTGAGCAGCGGTTGGAGCGGGCGGAGGCCCTGATCGACTGATGAGAGCCACAGCTGAAGCGGCTTTGGGCCGGATGAGACTGGTCCAATGGAGAGACATCACCCGAGTGAAATGTGAGGCTGGCAGAGGACAGAAGATAAAGGAGTGCAGCTTAAGTGGCGACGTGTGAGCTACGTGCAACAACGACCAAGAGGTAGGAGGTGATTCGCACTTTGAGTCCAGCCCAGCTACGTACTACGGCCACAATGACTTTGATTCACCTGCGCAGCTGAAAGCCAGCAGCATGACTGGCCAAAAGTGGTGGTGAGTGATAAATACCGTGTGTCAAGCCCTGCTACATACCGCGACCAATCACGATAATTCGCACGTGCTGTGACTGAAGCCGGGCTAGAAGCAATGCAAGTTACGCTACGAGTTAAGAGCCATGCAATCAGGAGCTCACAGGGAGAGGGAGAGCGATCGACCGGAATGTGCCGTTAGCAGAGCAATGCTACCGTAAGCCGATGAGAGATGAGGACGAAGCAGCAGCGACACTGGGAACACTGAGGTGGGAAAACCAGGAAGAGAGGAGAATCAGTAGCAAGACATGCAGCAGAAGGAACAGGAGGCTGAAAGTGAGGGAATGACTACTGGCAGACAGGGAGCAATGGCAGTGAAGCCCGAAGGTCCGGTAAAACAGTTGGGGTGAAAAGAAGGAGCCAGCAGGTGCACCGGCAACAGGACGGTGTCCAGAAGCCACCAGTGCGGAAGGGGGGCAGAGAGGAACAGAAGAAGTGATAATCCACCAGGGACAGAAAGAAGAGGCAGAAAGGCCAGGAGGGCGTGATGCGGGCCGAGGCCCCCGAAGAGAACAGGTGAGGACCGGCTGTGGCGGCGCCGATACGTGGGGACGAGAGGAAGAAGCCGCAGTGTAACCAGTACCAGAAGAAAGGAAACAAGGCCCAGAAGAAGCGGAAGCGGTCGGACAGCGCCGGGACGGCAAGAGACGAATGGGAGGAAAGGAAGAAACGAGCCGAGAGAGCTCCAGGACGGGCGGAGCAGGTGCGGGAGAGATGACCCAGAGCGTTGCAGGCGGCAGAGGCGGGGCTGCGACGTTGCGAGAAACCGGCCAGGAGGAAGCCGCCCAGAGGAGCAGGAAGTGCCGAAGACCTGGCACTGCCGGCGGGAACTGTTTGGGCAAGAGAAGAGAACCCCGGCCTGCCACGAGTATACCGGAGACAAGCCAGATGATGGAGGCGGCCGCGGGCCGGGAAGCTGGTCCGACCGCAGTGCGCCGCTCCAACGCCGTGGAGGCTGCAGGACAGCGGGTCCGAGGAGCGAGAAGAGCGGCGAAGCCGGCGGCCATGAGGCCCGACCGTGTGAGGAGGAGAGACGATCCGTGATCCGAAAGGTGACGACACGAAATGCGTGGAGTACAGGCGGGGCGTCGGGCTGCGGTTTGAGCGCTGGGAAACTAGTCGTCCGAGGAGCGCAGCCGCCCACAATGGTTGCAATGGACGATCAGCAATGAGGGAAAGAGGGCCACTGGCGGGCGAGGAAGATGATGAGAAGCAGCGAAGGCAGCAACGGCTGGAACGTCGGTAGGTCGGCGAGAGAACGAGAAACTGAGTTGATGAGGTGAGCGAGTATTTAAGGCTGCTTGGTGATTAGTGAGATTGGAGGCAGGTGTGGTTGAGGCGTGGTCCTGCTCCTGAACCTATGTTAATGAATTAACCTCATTTATGAGGCTGATGCAGAATCTGACTACAAGCTGTCACGTGTGTTACAGCAGAAGACATTTATAACCTGCAGGACAGCTGCAGCAGGTGCAGGATATTGGTCTCCTCTCCACAGTCAGATTAAAAAACCAAAAATGTTCTGAACTGCAGGATTACCTTTGAAAAATTCTCATTTGGTCCAGATGGATCACAAACGCTGCTTTAAGTGCTGCTCCCCAAATCACCTTGCTAAAGATTGCCAAACAACATTAAAACACAGCTCTGCAATGCATCCCTCTGTTGCCTGCTCAAACTGATGCATAAGTACAGCCAGCGCGCCCTCCTCTTGAAGTAAACACACAGTGCACCAAAGTCTGCGGTCCGGGCGGTCTTCCACGCTCCTGCTCAAAGGTGTGTCTAGCACGTGTCTTTCCCAAAGGTCAACCAGAACGTGCCGTCAAGCTGTATGTTATACTTGATGATCAAAGTAATCGCTCCTTAGCATGCTCTGAATTTTTCCCCCTGTTTGGTATCAAGAGCAGCCTGTCACCGTACATGATGAGAACATGTGCTGGCATCACAGAGATGACAGGAAAAAAGGCAGCAGGCTTTCAGATTGAAGCTCTGGATGGAAGTGTGTGCCTAGATCTTCCACCCCTCATTGAGTGCAACGAGATAATGAATAACAAGTCTGAAATTCCAACTGCAGAGGTTGCTCTCTCACATACTCACCTGAAACATATAGCTCCTTACATTCCCAAACTAGATACTGATGCTCAGATGATGATCCTGCTGGGAAGAGACATGATACGTGTGCACAAAGTGAGAGAGCAAATCAGTGGACCTCATGAAGCATCCTTTGCTCAACGTCTAGACTTGGGCTGGGTGATAATAGGTGAAGTGTGTCTTGGCAATGCTCACAAACCCACTGTAAATGCCTTCAGAACCCACATACCCGCATACTTTGACATTGCAGAAGCTTATCGAAACAATGCCACAGCGAATGCGTGCCGTAATCAAAGCTAAAGGCGGTCCAACAAAGTATTAGAGTCAATGACCTTTTTTTTGGTGGCGACTTTTTTTTTGGCCAGGCAGTGTATATAGGCTATATATATATATGTATGTTAGAGATGGGCATTTTAGGTCATTTTCAAAATCAACTAGTCAGACCAATCAAAATCGATTAATCGATTAGTCGTGACGTCATCATGACGTCATCAATACTAAAACAAAAAATACTTTTATCCTCAACGGGAAATTGTAAAACGTGTGTGAGATCTTATTTATATATTGTGGGTGTTCCATACATCAGTTTTTTTTTTTATCTTGTTTGTTTTATTTTATCATTGTGTGGCTCTAGTTTGCTTTAGTGTACAGTAGATTAAGTAGATCAGGGAGAATGGGACTGAACTGGACTGTCTGCGCTCATGTGGTGGCTGCTAGTATCGCTGGTGTTTACTTAGTGTAGTGGTGAGCACTCATTACACTAGAAGTGAGTGCTCAAACAGGCTCCTCCCCTTTTAATCCAGAAGGGATAAAAGACACCTGCTGACCATTCTGCCTCTCTCTGCTTCCTGCTGTCTTCAGGGCTCTTTGGGTGGTGAGTAGGGTGGCAGGAAAGTCCTTATCAGTAGATGGGATTCTAAGTTTGTTTTCCTTTTTGTAGGTCCACCTGCTGCTGTTTTGTCTCTATTTGGTTTCCTGGTTTTGTCTTTAGTATTTTAGTGTTTTTGTCCTGTTTATAGCTTTGATTGCTGCAGCGTGTATTTTGTTTGCTTTGTTTAAATTTGTCTTTCTTTTGACAGCCGGGAGACAGTGGCCGGATGGGCTAGGCACTCGTGGTTGAGACCCTCACCTTTTTGTGTTTTGATTCACTTGGTACACCTGGGCTCCACGTTTTTGTTAGGTTTGTAGTGAAGTGTGCGTGCGTGTTCACAAGGTAAGTGGTGGCACACCTGGGCACTCTCCCTTGTAGGCTGCCCTCCACCAGTGCTCCCAGCTGGTCTACCTTTTTGTAGTTTTAGTTTTGTAGTAATTTTAATAGTTCTTAGATACTTGAAATATTGATTAATTTTTATACTGTAAGAATAAACTTATCATTGTTTAACTCACGTCTCTGTCTTTCCTAAACAGGAACGAATCTGCACTTTTATTTCCTGGGGCCTTAAGCCCCAGGTGGCGTTGTCGGACCTTTCATCTACATAACTTTAAATAAATCTTTTACGTCTTCATCTTGTGTTGATTTCAATTGTATACAAACTAGTACGCCCCCACCACAATTTGGCGTTGGTCGGCAGGATTTCCTGTTAAAGCAGAGACGTGTGGTTTGGTTTTTTTGGTTATCCATTTTTCTGCTTAGGTGATAAGCTAGGTAATTTTTTTCTTTTGAGCAAAACAGCAGCAGGTCCAGCAGAGCTTTGAGCTTGGTCTACTTGCATCACTAAATGGCTGAAGAAATTGCCCAGCTAAAGGCGCTCATTGACCAACTGCAAGCTGAGAACCAACAGCTGCGTCAAGGTCGAGTTGAGGGCCAGGCGGGGACGAGTGACGCAGATGCTGCAGGTTCTTCAGGACCCGGACCATCTACAGCCACAGCTCCAGCTACAGAGAGACTGATCTACCTTCCCAGAGAGAGAAGATGCCCTGTATTCAGGGGCAGAACTGGTCTTGGACTGGCTGAGTGGGTGGAAGAGATCCAGGCTTGCTTTCGTTCCAGGCACCTGTCTTCTATTGAAAAAGCATTCTTCTTGTATGACCATTTGGAAGGAGCGCCTCGAGATGAGATCCGATACAGACCCCGGGAGGAGCGAGAGGACCCTGAAAAAGTTCTTGCTATTCTGCAAGAACTATATGGGTGTACCAGGTCCTATGTGTCTCTGCAGGAGGACTTCTTCTCCAGAAAACAATTGGATGGTGAAACATTACAAGAATTTTCACATGCTCTGATGTGTTTAATGGAAAGGGTAGCCCAAAAGGCCCCCACTGGTCTCTTAAACAAAGATGTGATGCTAAGGGATCAGTTTGTTGAGTATGTGTCTGATTGTTTTCTTCACAGAGAGCTGAAGCAATATGTTCGTGTACACCCTGGCGCCACCCTAATAGATGTTCGCACTGAGGCGATTAGGTGGGAGCAGGAAGGCCTGCCAGTAGGGGGGAGAGGTAGAAGTAATTCTGTTCCTTCTGCTTTAGGTTTTCAGCACACCGTTCAGAAGTACCCTAATCATGGCCATCCTCACCAATTACCAGGTAAATTTTCTGCTAACTCTGAGTTAGATGAGCTAAAGGAGATGCTTAAAAAGCAACAGGAGCAGTTGAATCAGCTAAGCCATACCATTGCTAATCTCAATTTAGCCTCTAACCAGCAGAAAAAACTCCCGGATAAAATTATTTGTAAGAGGTGCAAGCAACCAGGTCATTTTCCAAGAGACTGCAGAAATAGGCCAGTGAGTTCCCAACCACAGTTAGGGCCTAGAGCTGTATCCTCTAGCATAAATCATGAGGTGCAGGAGCAGGAAAACTGCTACCCCCTGAACTGTTGAGCCAAAGTTCAGGTGGGGTCTCTACAGGCTCAGAATCCCCTGTTCCCGACGGTCTAGTGTCAACATGTCCTTGTTTGACCGTACTTATGGGTGGAGTTCAAGTTCCTTGTTTAGTGGACACAGGGTCAATGGTGTCCACAATAACTGAAAGCTTCTTTAAAAAGAATTTTGCATTCTGGGGCTCAGACAAGCTCCGTGCATGTAACTGGTTGAAGCTGACTGCTGCTAATGGGCTCGCAATACCTTATGTTGGCTACTTTGAGCTAGATGTGCAGCTCTGTGGTAAGGAGGTAGCCAAGCGAGGGGTGTTGGTTGTCAAAGATTCTCAAAATGGCTCAGTTTCAATTCCAGGGGTACTGGGGATGAACATAATAAAAAAAAAATGTTACCATGAACTTTTTGTCGAACATGGATCTGCTCTCTTTGAGGTAGCCAATGTGGTACAGGCTCCTGCCCTTATCCAACAGGCTCTGGAGCACTGTCACCAAGCTAAAGCTAATGCCCAACCAGATTATTCGGGTCGAGTGAAGGTTAAAGGGGGAGGGTTTGTAGAATACCTGGAGGCACTATAAAAATTGTAAGTGCTTCCTGTCACAAGCACTATACAGTGGATGATGTCTTGTTTGAACCCCTGACCAATGGTTTACCTTCTGGGCTCCTGGCATCCCCAGCACTGGTACGTGTTAGTAGGGGTACAGTGTATATCCCCATAGTTAATGTAGGGACACAAGATGTTGTACTGTATCCTCGCACTGTACTTGGTACTATTGGTACTGCCCATCTTGTGAGCTCACCAGTTGGCCTTGAAGAGGGTGATGTCCCTGTCACAGTGGCTTCTCACTCAGCCTTTACTTCCATGAGGGACAAGGTAAATGCAGTTGATTTGACAGCCCTTGCAGAGCAAGAGCAAAAACAAAATCAGGTTAGGTCCTTGTTGCAAAAATACCAGAGCGTTTTTTCAACACATGAGGGCGACATAGGCTGTACTAACCTTGTCTCCCATGATATCCCTTTAGTGGACGAGGTGCCAGTGCGTCAGCGGTTTAGACGCATCCCCCCTTCAGAATATGAAGCAGCAAAGGCCCACATTCGTCAGCTTCTTGAAACACAAGTCATCAGGGAGAGTAGTAGCCCTTATGCCTCTCCAATTGTGCTGGTCAAGAAAAAGGATGGCAGCCTTCGATTATGTGTGGACTATCATCTCCTTAACAGCAAAACACGGAAAGATGCATTTCCCTTGCCGCGCATTGAGGAGTCACTTGATGTGTTGTCTGGAGCCAGGTGGTTCTCTACTCTGGATTTAGCTGCTGGGTATAATCAAGTACCTGTCACTGAGAAAGACAAGGCAAAAACTGCTTTCTGCACACCTTTTGGGCTTTTTGAATGGAACAGGATGCCCTTTGGGCTGTGCAATGCCCCAAGTACTTTTCAAAGGCTAATGGAGAGAATTTTTGGAGATCAGCATTGCCAATCTCTATTACTGTATCTGGATGATGTTGTTGTCTTCTCTTCTACTGTAGAGGAACATATGAACCGGCTGGATGCTGTGCTGGGTCGGCTGCAGAAAGAGGGTCTCAAGGCCAAGTTGGAGAAATGTTCCTTCAAAACGGAGGTGAGCTACTTGGGCCATGTCATTTCCCATGAGGGTGTGTCAACAGACCCAGGCAAGATTGAGGCTGTGTCTAAGTGGGAAAGGCCAACCTCCGTGCCAGAGCTGCGTTCCTTCTTGGGGTTCGCCAGCTACTACCGGCGATTTATTAAAGGATTTGCCAAGATCGCAGCCCCTCTGCACCGCCTGGTAGCTGAACAGAATGCCACCAAGCCACGGAAGTTAATGAAAACATCCCTCTCTACAGCATGGACAGATGTGTGTGAGCACAGTTTTGAAGAACTGAAAAAGAGGTTGGTTTCCGCTCCTGTCTTGGCTTATGCAAACTTTTCACTGCCTTTTATTCTTGAAGTGGATGCCAGTTATAATGGACTTGGTGCTGTGCTTTCCCAAGAACAGGATGGCAAAATTAGACCTGTAGCTTATGCCAGTCGCAGTCTAAGACCTACAGAGCGCAACATGAACAATTACAGTGCAATGAAGCTGGAATTTCTGGCCCTTAAGTGGGCCATGACAGAAAAATTTAGAGATTACTTGATGGGACAGAAGTGTGTGGTTTTTACTGACAATAACCCCCTCAGTCACCTTTCAACAGCAAAACTTGGTGCAACTGAACAGCGGTGGGCTGCACAGTTAGCTACATTTGACTTCACCATCAAATATAAGCCTGGCCGAAACAACAAGAATGCTGATGCCCTCTCCCGACAACATCCAGCACCGGCCAGTGCATCGGATCTTGTTAGCTCTGGTCTGCCAGTCCCAGAAGCTCTGAAACAAGCAGTTGAAGTGCAGACCAGTGAAGCTACTCAGGCTGGTATCTCTGCGTTTCCATGTCATACCCAGTCAGATTTGTGTGCATTGCAGGAAGCTGATCCTTCAATCAACAAATTCCTGATGTTTTGGTCTAGAAGGTGAGGCCCTGATGCAGCAGAACGTCACCAGAGCACCAAGGATGTTTTGATCCTACTTCGGCAGTGGGATCGAATTGTGGAGAAAGATGGTGTGCTCTACCGCCGAGTGTGCAACCCTAATGGGGAAGAGACTCTGCAGTTGTTACTACCTGCATCCCTTCAGAACCAGGTACTGCAGCAGTTGCACAATGAACATGGACATCAGGGGGTAGAACGAACAACCGACTTGGTCCGTCAGCGTTGCTACTGGCCTGGGATGTATCATGACATAAAGCAGTGGTGTCAAAATTGTGAACGCTGTCAGGTAGCCAAAGACACTCACCCCGTTGCACGCACCTACATGGGTCATCTACTTGCATGCCGGCCAAATCAAATTCTTGCTATTGATTTGACCACCTTGGAGCCAGCAAGAAACGGGATGGAAAATGTCTTAATAATGACTGACGTTTTCTCTAAATTCACTCAGGCAGTTCCAACCCATGACCAGACAGCGGTTACTGTTGCCAAGGTGCTGGTGAGTGAGTGGTTTTGTAAGTTTGGAGTACCAAGCCGCATCCATTCAGACCAAGGCCGAAATTTTGAGTCATCTTATTCAACAACTGTGCCAGATGTATGGAATTCAAAAGAGCCGGACTACTCATCATCCTGCTGGTAACGGCCAATGTGAGAGGTTTAATAGGACTTTGCATAACCTCCTTCGCACGTTGCCTGTCACCAAAAAGAGGGACTGGTCATGCTATCTTGCATCACTCACCTTCTCATATAATACCACTGCACACCAGTCTACAGGAGAGTCGCCATATTTCCTGATGTTTGGTGCAGATCCCCAGTTACCAGTGGATTTCCTCTTGGGCAGAGTTCCAGAGCCAACTCCTGGCACTGTTAATGACTGGATCGTGGAACATCAGACCCGGCTACGTCATGCGTATGAAGGGGTGAACAAACACCTGGAGGCTAAAGCCCAACTACGCAAGGAGCTTCATGACAAAAAGGTACGAGATTCTCCATTGCAGGAAGGTCAGTTGGTCTACCTCAAGGAGGTTGGGGTCAGAGGTCGCCACAAGATTCATGATGTCTGGAGCTCGGTGGTGTACAAGGTGTTGAGAAAGCCAACAGGAGAAGGATCTGTGTACACCATTGCACCTACTGATGACCTCAGTAAGGTAAAACACATTCATCGCTCACTGCTGAAAGCTAAAGCACCTGTTGTAACTGACTGTCCTGTGGGTGAAGAACTGCAGGAAGAAATATCCCCTTCCCAAGAGCAGTCTATGTCCGATGGCGAATGGTTCAGACTGGTCCCTGGTTCCACTACTGCCAGTGCAGACCCTCATCCGACACTGACTCAGCCTCCTATGTGCATCCACCCGGGGCCAACCTCCCCTTCGGGCTGACCTTGCAGATGCAGTCCAATTTCCCACGAATACAGAACTTCCCCTAAGAAGGACCACTTGTATAACAGCTGGAAGACACCCAAATCCCCACCACCTGCCACAAACAATGGGGAGTAGGGCAATGGGGGCTACTAACTCTCAGATGCTTGAGTGTGCCCATTTTTAGGCCGTGGCAATAATCGTCGGGACACCGATTTAAAGTCAGCGGGGTAGATTGTAGTGGTGAGCACTCATTACACTAGAAGTGAGTGCTCAAACAGGCTCCTCCCCTTTTAATCCAGAAGGGATAAAAGACACCTGCTGACCTTTTTGCCTCTCTCTGCTTCCTGCTGTCTTCAGGGCTCTTTGGGTGGTGAGTAGGGTGGCAGGAAAGTCCTTATCAGTAGATGGGATTCTAAGTTTGTTTTCCTTTTTTGTAGGTCCACCTGCTGCTGTTTTGTCTCTATTTGGTTTCCTGGTTTTGTCTTTAGTATTTTAGTGTTTTTGTCCTGTTTATAGCTTTGATTGCTGCAGCGTGTATTTTGTTTGCTTTGTTTAAATTTGTCTTTCTTTTGACAGCCGGGAGACAGTGGCCGGATGGGCTAGGCACCCGTGGTTGAGACCCTCACCTTTTTGTGTTTTGATTCACTTGGTACACCTGGGGCCTGTACGACGAAGCCGGATTAACATGCCCGGGATTTCTCTCAGTTACCTGGGTCACATAAAAGAGGCGGCATTGGAAGCATCTGACCAATCGCAGACATGGAGAAACAGAGAGCGACATATTTCACCATGGAGGAGCAGACGATGATACTTGAGAAATATGTAGAATTCAGGATCATCATTCCTGAATGATAACACGACATTATGATTCAGGAATGATAATAAATGGCTCCATTTATGCTGCAGCAACACAGTCGCCGCAGCAAAAGCCAGGAATTAATGCTGGCTGTTAATGCGCAGCAAGTCCGTGCGATTGTACAATCATGGAACAATATCGGACTCTGATCATTTAGTGTTCATCACACTACAGCGCTTCCTCAGTATATTTGCTTCTCATACTGTGCATATGGATATTTTAGGCTCATATTGAACGTGTTGTAACCCTTCACCATGCCGGCATGGGTGTGCGCTCCATAAATTCATGTTTTCTACATGTGTGACCTCTTAATCACATTATTTCAGATGCAACCCCGCAGCGCAAGACGATCATGGGAACAAGTAAAGAACAAATACAAATATATAATCCAAACCGGCCATTGACGAGATTCTATGCTGCCACACTCTTTCATGAATGAATGGAATTTCATTTAATATTTGTGCAGCCCACAGGGAAAAAGCGGGTATTACATGACATGTTTTTGCATTCAGTGTCGCCAACGGTGTGCATCAAACTACCAGTGAATGAATGAATGAATAAATAAATGAATGACGTTTTACTGAGTGGGACCGTGAGCATAATTCGGCCACAAAAAATAAGCTTTTCAGCTACATCAGTACAGCACAATTTTTTTTTTTCACTCGAGGTGAGGCGTTGGTCTATATCAAAATTAATTCAATTAGTCTAACATTAATAAAATCTCAGTGTGATGAAGAGCATCTGTGGTGTTGTCGGTGTCCGGCTGCGATGCGTTACATTTGTGATGTACGGCTCTAACAGCTGACAGATGTAACGGAGTCCAGCAGAGGAAAACCTCCATCTTTCATGGCAAATCAAAAGGGTTGCACCATCTCTGAATATTCTCTCTCTTCTAAGAACTCCTCTCACAATCTGCGCACCAGCATCGACAGGATCTTCTAAAAATGGGCAGTTCATTTTCCAAGAGTGCTGATTGGTCAGGGGGTGGTGCTTTTATACTTGGAGATCTCTTATCCAGAACTTAACCTGGTCCAGACCAGGTTAGGCGTTCAGCATAAGTTACCGGGGAGATATAACCCGATCAGAAGTGAACCAGCGTCATAGGACGAAAAACCCAGGGTTAACCCTGAAGTTACCTCGATAAGAGAAAATCCGGTTTCGTCGTACAGGCCCCTGGGCTCCACGTTTTTGTTAGGTTTGTAGTGAAGTGTGCGTGCGTGTTCACAAGGTAAGTGGTGGCACACCTGGGCACTCTCCCTTGTAGGCTGCCCTCCACCAGTGCTCCCAGCTGGTCTACCTTTTTGTAGTTTTAGTTTTGTAGTAATTTTAATAGTTCTTAGATACTTGAAATATTGATTAATTTTTATACTGTAAGAATAAACTTATCATTGTTTAACTCACGTCTCTGTCTTTCCTAAACAGGAACGAATCTGCACTTTTATTTCCTGGGGCCTTAAGCCCCAGGTGGCGTTGTCGGACCTTTCATCTACATAACTTTAAATAAATCTTCTACGTCTTCATCTTGTGTTGATTTCAATTGTATACAAACTAGTACGCCCCCACCACATTAGCATGATGCTACTTGGAGTAAGCATTGCGCCAACAGGAGCACTAAGTAGCAAAAAAAAAACAAAAAAACCCAGTTCTGTTCCTCATCTCCAGTCTGGTCTTTTTGCTCCAGAAGCAACATTTCTATGATGCTTAGTAACTGTGCTTCTCTGTCTGGTCTCCATGGTGAAAGCTCCACAATAAACAGCTGTTACATCCCTGCGGCAGAGGCGAGGTGACGCTCCTGGGTAACTCTCCAGTTTAGTGAAGCAGACACGCACTCTGCTGCAGCTAGAAGAGCCGTGTGGAGTTTACTGGTGACGCTGCAGCCAGTGCTGGACTGGCCGTCGGCCCAGCGGGCATTTGCCCGGTGGGCCGACGGTGATTGTGGGCCGGTCGGGCTTTTCCTTTCTTTCTTTTTTTTTCTTCTTTTTTTTAAAGGAGTGATGACATAGCAGTAAAAACTAGTTTGTGTTGTTGGCATTACTGCATATGTAAATACTCCAAAGAAAAAAATGGCATTTTTTACAGCGGGGGATTGTTTTGAAACGCCAGACCTCACTTCCTCGGTAATACAGTTGGGTCCGGTGATGATATGGAACTTTACCCGGAAACCAAGTTGACTTCATTTTGATTGGCTACACCTTATTTGGCTATGACCTTATTTGGAGAATCTAGGTCAAGCTGCGGTCGGACTTTGCTAAAGGCTAACTGCTAGCAACATGGGCACTTTAGACAGTGGCTGTGTCCGAATGTCCTCCCTATTCCCTACATAGGACCCTATATAGGGATCACGCCATTTTGTAGGGGTGTCCGAATGTCTAGAAAGAAAAAAGTAGTGCACTAAAAGTTACCCACAATGCATCTTGAAAACTAGTGAGCTTTGATGGTCCCTAGACGGGACAATATAGACCACAATGCATTGCGGTCAGGAGAGCTGAATGGCGCAAGGTGTTGCACACATCGAGCGGCAGAAAAAAAGAGAGAAAAAACGACAGAAAAGAGATTAAACACAACATAAGTAAATAAAATACCTTCATTTAAAATTAAAGATTTGATTTGGAATTAAATCTTTTCGTGCGTCGTGAGTGCCGCTGTGGTTGCCACGGTGACAGCTGGTGATCACATGATTTGCGGCGGGGAAAAAGTAGTCAGCTTAGTGTCCGAATCACAGGCAGAATGAGGGCACTAGATAGTGTGCTATGTAGTGCAGCCCTATGTAGTGAATGAGGGATTAGGGAGTAGGGAGGACATTCGGACACAGCCAGAGTGAGCTACGTTTATCAGACAAGACAGCATTTAGAAAATAAATGAACTTACAGGTAATGACAAGGTTGTGGCCCCCTCCCTCAGTGTTGCTGCAGAAGTTTTCTTTTAAATCCATTTGTTTGAAAATCCAGACCTGACTGCACAGAAGTTACTACTAGCTCCATACACGCAGCTGAATCAGACAGGGAGGGGAGGGGGGAGCGGATGGTGCATAGACCGTTAGGAGAGAGAGAGAGGGGGGGGGGGGTGCTGTTTACTTGATAGTGTGCTCCTATTGGAGCAATTAAATTATGTAGAATGATGGAACTACGTAGAATGATGGAACTACGTAGAATGATAGAACTACGTAGAATGTTAAGCTGCTGTCTGATTCAACTGTTTCTGAGCAGAGAAACAAAGCTGACAGACCATAAACAGGAACTTTGATTCTCACTCTTGTAGAATATTATCCATGTTTTCATGCAAAATGACTTATACATCAGATGAAGATTGAAGAGTTCATTCTGAGGGTAGAACCAGGACACCCCTTTATTACCTAGCGTAGCAAATCATTGAGGCAGTTTATGACTTGTGGACCCTGAGGGCATCCTGTGGGGGGAAAAGGTCTGTTCTACTTGGCTTATCATGCGAATTCTGATACAGGGGACAAGCGCGAATGATTAGTAGTTTTGTTGTTTGTTGTGCTCCCCCTTCTTTCTGTATTTTTCCATCCTTTTAAGCTCACAGGGATCAAGGAGCCAGAAGATGCCAAGATGTTTGCTCAGCTGTCCTGTACGGGGGAGGAGCCCCTGACTCTTCAAGACTCTACCGACAATATTTAAGGGGTTCAGGGACGGTTAGGAGAGGTCAGACTTCTAAACTGGCCCCAGCACTATGTTGGTGACAGGGCAAGAATTCTGAACCCAGAGCTCTGTATGTATTGCTCTCGATCTGTAATAAATTGTTAACTTTTATTCTGCATTGTTTGGTTTTCATTCCTAATGCAAAAGGTCCCGCTGAAAATGGGTAAAGAAGGTTACAGGAGGTTTAATGTTTAGAAGGTATCTTAAACACCCATTTTTCTTACACTCTGGACATTTACATGGCCTCATCAGTGCACAACAGATCATATTATACCCCCAAAACCCCAGAAAAGTGAAATTTGATGTCATGGCACCTTTAAATATGGTAGCTGTTGTAGTCAGTAGCATAGTCATCATACCTATTGGTACAAAACTGGTAGGTCGGCCCATTATTTCGGAGTGATTGTGGGCTGGACCAATTACAGCTGAGGGCCAATCCCCCCCCCCCATCTTGGTGCCACCGTTTTGGAAAGTGGAAAGTTTTCACGGGGAAAATGGGGAATGAAAGAGGCTAGCTCTTCATACAGATGCTGCCAAATGGATGAAAATAACACAGACGTTTGATGGAGGCTGTAAAGGAACTTTCAGCAGCAGGTGACGAAGGCGGAGGTCGCCGGCAGGTGGATGAGGGGCGACCCGCGGTGGACCCTGGTGGGGGGTAAGAAGTGATGGACTACACTACACAGGGAGCGCGCGCATCGTCGTCAGCTGTGTCAGAGACAGATATCAGCGTTATAAATCTACCAGGGAGGTGAATGTGGAAATCAGCTAGAACATTTCTCCTGCTACACCGATGTGTCGCCTACATTGCACGCGCAGAGCTGAATACTGTCGTTAACGGTAACTCTCAGTAGTAAAAAGAATCCATCATTCTTAGGTTTTATTAGCATCACCGTGTTATCTCAGAGCTGAACTTGAAAGAATATTTTAGAGCAAGTCCACTAAATGAAACAGTTGCATCAGGAGAAAAATTAAATAACTGGACTTTCCTGAGGGTTTGTATATTCGCCATATTTCAGTCATTGATGGAATATTATTCTGTGATAAAGATTGGAATTGTAACCTGACTTCACAGTGTGCAGATGGAATATTTAGATTATTTAACTATCATCACATGCTGTGATGGGGGGTTTCCCAGTTCATGAACAGCTGTATAGTTCAGGAGCACTGATTTTAAGGTTGCTGGTTTCTGGCTACATCCAGTTTTTCAAGCCTGTTTGGAGTAAGATTGTAATAGGGGCCTATGGCATGAGTATGGTGGGGGCTGCATTGCACTTGGAAAAAAAAAAAGCAAAATAAAGTGCATTGGTTACCTTTTTCACCTGGTTCATGTTTGTTTTTATGAAACAATATTTTGACCATTATAACATCCTGCTGATGATATTGTAGCTTTTTGTCACCTTGTTCATACTTTACAGAACACCTAATAGGCTACTGTATATAATAACAGGACTGGCAGGATTTTTATTTATCTTTTTATTCAACCTTTATTTATACAGGTAAATCCCATTGAGACACGCTGTCTCTTTTTTAAGGGAGACCTGTTTACCTAACGTACATGTCTTTAAATGGTGGGAGGAGGTTTAGGTTTAAGTGTATTGGACAAGTCGGCTACATTAGACAAGTACATCCAAACAAGACAGTGAGCAAGCACTTGTTTTTTTCATTCAGAGGCGTCATCGTCGTTCCATCAATATCTGGTGGGCCAGTCTCGGTTCAAAATGCCCGGGCCGATTTTTTGTCCCAGTCCAGCCCTGGCTGCAGCCAAAACATTCACACTAAACAGTTTCCCACAGCTTCTCCCTTTGCTGCCATGTCTTTTCCCTCCTGCTGCTGCCGCCCCCCCCCCCCTCCACAACTCCGACTCACGGGCATTCACAGTGCTGCACGTCATCACTCCTTCTTAAAGGGGCTGCGCTGTTGTTAGACCAGCGCTGTATACAGCAGCATGTGTCTGCTCAATGAAACATCATTCATAAGAAACCACTTTTAAAAACAAACGTCGACTTTTGCGTCGTTTCGACTAATCGGTTAATTGATTGGTTGTGCACATCCCTGATATATATATATATATATGTATATATGTATACTGTATATATATATATATATATATATATATATATATATATATATATATATATATATATATATATACATACATATATATATGTATATATATATGAATATATGATGTATCACTATTGGTTTAAATTGTTTAAAAATCATCTGTGAAGTTTCCCACAATCCATAAGCTGACATAAGGTGAGACCTCATCAGCGTAGATCTGGTGTTATCAAAGGGCATTTCAGACTCAGAGAGCTGATCTGTTCGGTGAGATCTCGGTGACTTCCGATCAGATGCTACTGCCAAAAACAGACCGCTTTAGATTTCTGTCCTGATTTGGGATCTGTGGTACAGATGCGCAGCTCCACGACTTCCTGAACGTAAGCCAGATCCTTTGTTTCCTGTCTTTCATTACTGGACAAACTGATTAATCCAGGTGTGTCAGACTTCAGTACAGGGGCGGAGCTAGACATTGTCATCATCAGGGGCTTAGCCCACAAAAAGATTCATTGTTACAAGGGTTATCCAGTACAGCAAAAAAGTAATAAGAATTTAATCTACCCAAAATTCAGTATTTACCTTTATCTACCTAACGTAGGGTGTCCTGCCCATGTTTTTTTAATAATCATAACACTACATTATGTTTTCATTGTAATGTATTAATGGATAGCCATTAAAGTTAAAACTCAGTCTTGGTGTCACTCATCTTACTCAAAGAACAACACCAATACATGGCTCAGGACTAAACAAGGACTCACTGAGCAGAATTCACAATATCAGTTCTAAACCAGGACTCATCAGGACAGAATTTCCAAAAACCAGTTCTTACCATGGGCCTGTACGACGAAGCCAGATTTTCTTATATCGAGGTAAACTCAGGGTTAACCCTGGGTTTTTGTCCTACGACGCTGGTTCACTTCTGATCGGGTTCTATCTCCCCGGTAACTTATGCTGAACGCCTAAAGGCAGATACACACTACAGAAAAAATCAGCCTGATTTATGTCCCGATCTTCGCCTTACGATCAAAGCCAGCAAAGGTCCGAATGTCGGACCTTTGCTGAACATGTTTAATATTTGCGACTAGAAATCCTGGGGCCTGTACGACGAAGCCGGATTAACATGCCCGGGATTTCTCTCAGTTACCTGGGTTGACTTAACCAGACATCTGCGGTCTTGATAAACGGTACTATGAAGCTGGTTATCAACTCGGTAACTCAACCCAGGGTTTTCCAATCTTAATCAGTGCGCGCTCACATAAAAGAGGCGGCGTTGGAAGCATCTGACCAATCGCAGACATGGAGAAACAAAGAGCGACATATTTCACCATGGAGGAGCAGACGATGATACTTAAGAAATATGTAGAATTCAGGATCATCATTCCTGAATGATAACACGACATTATAATTCAGGAATGATAATAAATGGCTCCATTTATGCTGCAGCAACACAGTCGCCGCCGCAAAAGCCAGGAATTAATGCTGGCTGTCAATGCGCAGCAAGTCCGTGCGATTGTACAATCATGGAACAATATCGGACTCTGATCATTTAGTGTTCATCACACTACAGCGCTTCCTCAGTATATTTGCTTCTCATACTGTGCATATGGATATTTTAGGCTCATATCGTTGAACGTGTTGTAACCCTTCACCATGCCGGCATGGGTGGGTGTGCGCTCCATAAATTCATGTTTTCTACATGTGTGACCTCTTAATCACATTATTTCAGATGCAACCCCGCAGCGCAAGACGATCATGGGAACAAGTAAAGAACAAATACAAATATATAATCCAAACCGGCCATTGACGAGATTCTATGCTGCCACACTCTTTCATGAATGAATGGAATTTCATTTAATATTTGTGCAGCCCACAGGGAAAAAGCGGGTATTACATGACATGTTTTTGCATACGTTTTCAGTGTCGCCAACGGTGTGCATCAAACTACCAGTGAATGAATGAATGAATGAATAAATAAATGAATGACGTTTTACTGAGTGGGACCGTGAGCATAATTCGGCCACAAAAAATAAGCTTTTCAGCTACATCAGTACAGCACTAATTTTTTTTTTCACTCGAGGTGAGGCGTTGGTCTATATCAAAATTAATTCAATTAGTCTAACATTAATAAAACCTCAGTGTGATGCAGAGCATCTGTGGTGTCGGTGCAGCTGCGATGCGTTACATTAGTGATGTACGGCTCTAACAGCTGACAGATGTAACGGAGTCCAGCAGAGGAAAACCTATATCTTTCATATAAAGTGTTATGTGGCAAATCAAAAGGGTTGCACCATCTCTGAATATTCTCTCTCTTCTAAGAACTCCTCTCACAATCTGCGCACCGGCATCGACAGGATCTTCTAAAAATGGGCAGGCCATTTTCCAAGAGTGCTGATTGGTCAGGGAGTGGTGCTTTCATAGTCGGAGATCTCTTATCCAGAACTTAACCTGGTCCAGACCAGGTTAGGCGTTCAGCATAAGTTACCGGGGAGATATAACCCGATCAGAAGTGAACCAGCGTCATAGGACGAAAAACCCAGGGTTAACCCTGAAGTTACCTCGATAAGAGAAAATCCGGCTTCGTCGTACAGGCCCCAGGTGTGTGTGGTGTTCCGAGACGACCCGAACCCGCACAGCGTTCACAGCTGTGCAAAATCAAAAACACTGCTCTCATTGGGAAATCACGTGAAGGCTCCCGGAACAACAGCCAATCAAAACACAAGAGCTAACAGCTGACTAACAGCTGACTAACAGCTGACTGACGGAAAAGGAAGTAAACAAAAACAAAAAGCACACAGCCGTTAGCTTCCAGCCCTGCTCTCCAAGATATCTAATGTTCGTGGCCATTTTTATTCACCTCCAACTTGCGGTCATACAGCCACATTCTTATTAGCCTCTATGACTTTTTCCACAATGTTATTTTCTATGTATGCGTGTTTTTTCCCACAATGTAAGAGGCTGAAAAGTCCGCTGCGTTTGTTTATGCTAAAGTCTCGTCACGAAGTCTCGCCGCGAAGTCTCGTCATGAAGTCTCGTTTGATACCGCGAGATTTGGGATGTTGACAGTGAAGGAGCCGATTCTCTGCTGACGAATCAGTTAGTGTGAGGTGTTCTCTGTCCTGTACACCCCACACTATATGATCAGAAGATGCAAATCTTGTGTGATTTGTCTTTTGTAATCATCAAGTGTGTGGTCTCTACATCTATGAAGGTCTCAGGAATCCTTTAGTGTGTACCTAGCTTAACCTGGTCCGGACCAGGTTAAGTTCTGGATAAGAGATCACAGAGTATAAAAGCACCACCCCCTGACCAATTAGCGCTCTTGGAAAATGGCCTGCCCACTTTTATTTGTTGATGCTGGTGCGCAGATCATGAGAGGAACTCTGAGAAGAGAGAGAATATTCAGAGATGGTGCAACGCTTTTGATTTCCAGATGACATTTCCTATGAAAGATGGAGGCTTTACTCTGCTGGACTCCATTACATCTGTCAGCTGTTGGAGCCGCACATCACAAATGTAACGCGTTTGTGATGTGCGTTTTGCCGCACCGACAAAACCACAGATGCTCTGCATCGCACTGAGGTTTTATTCATGTTAATGGACTCATTAAATTAATTTTGATATAAACCAACGCCTCACCTCGAGTGAAAACAAATAGTGCTGAACTGATGTAGCTGAATAGCTTAATTTTTGTAGCTGAATTATGCTCAGTGTTCAAATCCCACTCAGTAAAATGTCATTCATTCATTCATTCATTCATTCATTCATTCATTCATTCATTCATTGGTAGTTTCATGTACACCGTTGGCGACACTGATTATATTCTTGTATTTGTTCTCTATTGTTCTCATGATCATTTTGGGGGTTGCATCTGAAATAATATGATTAAGAGGTCACACATGCAGAAAACATGAATTTATGGGGCGCACACCCACCCATGCCGTCACAGTGAAGAGTTACAACACGTGCACGGCATGAGCCTGAAAATATCTACTGTATACGGACAGTATGGGAAGGAAATGCGCAGAGGAAGCGCTGTAGTGTGATGAAGTAACACTAAATGATCAGAGTCTGATATTGTTCCATTATTGAACAATCACACAGACTTGTGCATTAACAGAGTCAGCAATTATCTCCCAGCATTCCTTCCTGCTGTTGCTGCGGTGACTGTGTTACTTCTGGCCTGGATGATGTTCCTGAATTCCTCATACTTCTGAAATATGATCGTCTGCTCCTCCCTGGTGAAATGTGTCACTCTCTGCTTCTCCATGTCTGTGATTGGTCAGACGCTTCAAACGCCGCCCCTTTTATGTGAGCGCACACTGATTAAGATTGGAAACCCTGTGTTGAGTTACCGAGTTGATAACCAGCTTCATAGTACCGTTTATCAAGACCGCAGATGTCTGGTTAAGTCATCCCAGGTAACAGAGAGAAATCCGGGGTATGTTAATCCAGCTTCGTCCTACAGGCCCCAGGTCTCATTTAGGACAGGATTTACAAAACCAGTTCTAACCAGGACTCATTCAGGACAGGATTTACAAAACCAGTTCTAACCAGGACTCACTCAGGACAGGATTTACAAAACCAGTTCTAACCAGGACTCACTCAGGACAGGATTTACAAAACCAGTTCTAACCAGGACTCACTCAGGACAGGATTTACAAAACCAGTTCTAACCAGGACTCATTCAGGACAGGATTTACAAAAACCAGTTCTAACCAGGACTCACTCAGGACAGGATTTACAAAACCAGTTCTAACCAGGACTCACTCAGGACAGGATTTACAAAACCAGTTCTAACCAGGACTCACTCAGGACAGGATTTACAAAACCAGTTCTAACCAGGACTCATTCAGGACAGGATTTACAAAACCAGTTCTAACCAGGACTCATTCAGGACAGGATTTACAAAACCAGTTCTAACCAGGACTCATTCAGGACAGGATTTACAAAACCAGTTCTAACCAGGACTCATTCAGGACAGGATTTACAAAACCAGTTCTAAACCCGGACTCACTCAGGACAGGATTTACAAAACCAGTTCTAACCAGGACTCATTCAGGACAGGATTTACAAAACCAGTTCTAACCAGGACTCATTCAGGACAGGATTTACAAAACCAGTTCTAACCAGGACTCATCAGAAAAAAATGA
>JALJCO010005760.1:0-298937 GCA_023101725.1 Atherinomorus stipes
CTTGACATTCCTTCTCTGTCGCATAGCTATTAATGGGTTCTCTGTTTTTAGGAAAGACAGAAACAGGGGGTGGGGTGGCTGTCTATGTACAAAATAATTTGCCTGCCAAAATACGTTGTGATTTGATGAGGGAAGACATTGAAGCAAGCTGTGTACAAAGTACAAGTGCCTTATTTAAAACCACTTTTAGTATGTTGTTTTTACAGGCCCCCTAATGCAGATGCTACATATATGACTGAGTTGTGTGAAATGTTTGACAAGATATCAGATGAAAATAGAGAGAGATTTATCTGCTGGGGGATGCTAATGTTGACTGGTTGGTGCAGTCTTGTCCCAACAGGAAAAAGTTGCACTCTATATTGAGTGCGTGTAATTTGTCGCAAATAGTTGAAGTTCCCACAAGAATAAATATAGGAAGTGATGGAACTATTTCTGGGACATGCATTAACCACATCTACACAAATGCTTCTCTGCAATGCTCTAAGGCAATCTCTGTGCCTGTAGGTTTTAGTGACCATAATATAATAGCTATCACCAGGAAAACAAAGATTCCAAAATCTAAAGCTAAAATAATTTTAACACGGTCCTATAAGCGATTTAATGAAGGTTTGTTTATGAGTGAAATAGCAAATATAAATTGGTATTTGGTGTGTTGTGAGCATAACCTTGAATATGACCTATAAGTGAGGTCCTATAAGTAGTATATATACAAATATGCTCCTTTAAAAAAGTTGGTTGTCAAAAATAGGTCTGCCCCTTGGCTTGACCCCAGTCTCAGGACCCTGATGGCAGAGAGAGATGCAGCCGAAAAAATCTCTGTGCTCTCTGGATCTATTGATGACAGGCCAAAATACTGTTCTCTACGTAATCAAGTCATAAAATTAAATAAGGTAAAAAAAAAAAAAAGTGACTACTTTAAACAAAGGTTATATAATGCGAGGCATGATAGCAGAGGATTATGGAACGTTTTCAATGAAATTATGGGTCGGAAGACAACCGTCTGCACACCTTTTGTTGAATCAAATGGATTTGTTCTCACAAAGCCAGGGGATATTGCTAATCATTTTAATGGCTATTATGTTGGTAAGTATCTAAGCTAAGGCAGACTATGAATATTGCACACAACACTAAATCATATGAGTGTATTAAGAATATTATAATGAAAGACAAAAGTTGTGAATTTGTATTTCAACAAGTTGATCTCCATATGGCGGAGCGTTTGCTCCGTTCTCTCCCTGACAGAAAGCTCGGCTGGATTAGGTAATCGCTGGATTAGATAATCTGCAGCAAAATGCTGAGAATGACTGCTGGTGTCATAGCAGCTCCTCTCTGTCATATCTTTAACAGTTTCTTGGATGTAGGGCCTATGTCCAAGGATCTGGAAGGAGGCTAAAGTTATTCCTTTACCTAAGGATACTAAATCTGCGTTTAATGAGGGGAACTCTCTAGACCTATAAGTATTTTACCTGTTCTGAGCAAAATTCTGGAAAGGTTAGTACATGCACAAGTTCAAGACTATTTTGTAACTAACAAGCTTTTCACAGACTCAACATGCCTAAAGAGCTGGTCACTCAACCTCTACTAACCTCTATTCAAATGACTGATGACTGGCTGAAGGCAATAGATAATTCTATGATGGTGGGTGTTGTGTACCTGGATTTTAGTGCTGCTTTTGACATTACTGACCATACTTTGTTAGCTGAAAAACTTAAATGTTATGGTTTTAATTCTTGTGCATTGAAGTGGATTGAGAGCTATTTGTCTTTCAGATCACTAAAGGTTTACCTGAATGGTAGCCTGTCCAGTAGCAGAAGTTTGGAGTGTGGAGTTCCACAGGGCAGCTCGTTAGGACCTTTACTCTTCTCGATTTTTACTAATGATTTAGCCTGGGCTACAAAAAGTGCCAGAACTGTCCTGTATGCAGATGATACCACTTTGTATTATGCTGCACCTTCATGCAGTGTATTAAATCAGGTGCTGAGCAGAGAACTGGAAGTTGTCCGTGACTGGGTGGTATGTAACAAACTGGCCCTTAATATCTCCAAGACCAAGTGCATGGTGATTGGTTCAAGGCACAGGCTATCCGCAAGCCCAAAGCTTGATTTAAATTTTTGTGACTTGACAGTTCAACAAGTTGAAAGTGCCAAACTCCTTGGTGTGATGGTAGACTGTTCTCTGTCTTGGTCTCACCACATTAATAATACTGTTTTGAAAATGGGAAGAGCAGTTGGTACTGCTTGGAAATGTTGCTCTTTTGTGGCCCACCCCCTTTTATGCCAAATAGTTCAGAGTCTAGTCTTATGCCATCTCAACTACTGCTCTACAGTGTGGTCATCTGCTGCCAGATGTGAATTCAAGAAGCTCCAGGTTGTCCAGAACAGAGCAGCACGGTTGGTACTGAGCTGCCCTGTTAGATCTAATGTCAACCAGATGCATGCCTCCCTTTCCCGGCTTACAGTTGAGAATAAGCTGCTTTTTAATACACTTGTGCTGTTCAAGTCAGTCATAAGCAGTAATGTTCCAGCTTTTATATATTCACAAATTGTTTTTAGTAAATCTGTTCATGATCATAACACTAGAGGTTCTAGTAATGGGCAGCTTGTTTTTCCAGGCCCAAGAAGCAATGCTCTAAAGAGATCTTTTATATATAGATCATTGACTTTATGAAATAACCTGCCCTAAAAAGTTTTGCTGTAATTACAGCAACTTATCTTTTAAAAGGAATCTGAGACTTCATTTGATGTCTTGAAGTGTTTTTGTTTTATTGGCTGTTTTATTTTATTAGATTTTATTTCATTTTTCTGTGCATTCTCTGATAATTTGTGAAGTATTGTGTGTTGTGAAATGCCACTTTTTGACAATTTTGTACTTGTGACTGTTCTTTTTATTGTATGTTTTGATTTGGACCCCAGGAAGACTAGCTGCTTGCCATGGCAACAGCTAATGGGGATCCTTAATAAAATTACAAAATTACAAATACAGGTATAATTAGGTTAGGGTGGGAATTCTGGTGGTAGTGGCCTGTCTGGGTGGACTTACAGGTAGCCGGACACTTGGGGCCCTGCAATGTTGTTCTTTGTCAGCGGGCGGCTCATTCTGGGCATGTCTCCTAAGCTGTGATCAGTGGGGCGGACACAAAAATATAAATATTTATTTATTCAGTTATGACTGCAATGATGAGGAAAAGGAGGATAATGAGGGTAACCTTTCTGGTGATTGTTGTTATCATGATTAGTAGTAATCATGGCAGTAGTAGCATTTTTAGTTATATTCTAGTTTATTTATCCATTTACTCATTCATTCATTCATTTCCTTCTTAGTCTGCCTCAAGTCTTTGAGCTTCTGTAAAAGCGCTCTATAAATAAAATGTATTATTATTATTATTAAGTGTTTTGTTATTATCATTTAGAGATGTTCTGAAAACATTTTGTCTGGCTCAGCTTTGTAAAACATGAATAAAAAAAGCAAATTGAAGCCATTTATTTTTAAAAACAGTCTTACTGGTGGGAGGATCCATTGTGAAATACTGCCACACCACCGACGTGATTACAGGTCTAACAGGTGTCAGGTGATCAGTTCTTGGGCTTACAAAAAACAAATAAATAAATAGATTCCCACTTTTATGAATTGCGTGGTATCGGATTGCTGCCTCAACTTCAGTACTTGCCGATACGGATACCATTATTTTTCGGCAGTATTGGAGGCATTTCTGATACTGGCATCGGAACAACTCCATCATTACTCTATATTTTTATATATTTTTTTATTTTACACTGTAAGGTACCTGTTAACTCACGCATTCCTTTAATTCCAAAATGCAAGTAACATATTTTTCCCACTTATCCATTTTGTTCCATTTAACTTTCTTTTTCTTTTTTCTTTTCTTTTCTTTTCTTTTCTTATTTGTTAAATTTGGGCACTGCAGAGAGGCACTATATTCTTGCACTATATACACTCTAATCTCACTTTTTGCAAACAAAAAATATATATGACCTTAAATGGCATCATGTAACATATGATGCTTATAAGTGGCAACTGGGAAATATGACACATATGCATTTTTTTTTTTTTTTTTAAATTACAGCATTAATCTGACATGACAGGAATGATCACGCATGAATATGGGAATATGTAAGTCATGTCCATGCAAAATATTGAATATGTTCATCCAGGTACTAAATAAGATCCAGATTAACCTGTGTGCATTAATTCTAACCTCGAGTTTTGGTTGTCAGAGCAGTCGGTGAGTAAGAACTCACAAAACCTTGTCTTTGCCACATATTGAATTTTTTTTTACTATTATTTTTCCAAAAGCATTTTCATTCCTGATCTGATCACAGTTCCTCATAAAATAGAACTGGAATTAGTATAAAACCCTAAACACAGATTATGTCATCCCCATGTCATCATTTAAACCTGCAGTAAGAAGCAGTGTAATGGTACTGTGCTGTGCTGTAATCTACAGGTTAGGTTCTGTATTCAACTTATTTGGAGTATGTATGAAAGAATGTTACCTTCCTATGCAGACACCAAAGTCAATGCCTTTCTGTTTTCAGACCAGAGTTTTAGGAAAACTATGTCACGGAGGTCAGCCGTCACTGAGCGGGTGTCAAAAGGGGAAGAGAGAAGAAGAACAGAGGGGAAGGAGGGAGAAGAAAAAGTATAACATTTACTGTAAGTGGAAACAAAGAACAAGAGGAAGGAAGAGAAGGAGAAGAAAAAAAACAGGAGACGTTAAAGACAAAGGTGGATGTGTGAAAAGTTGGGTAATGAAGCGACGTGGAAAAGAGGAGTTGGGGAGGAAGGCGTCATCCTTTTACCACCCCTCTCTTTGTTGATATGTCTCCTCAGCCCAGGATAAGGTTTGTTTCTTTCCATCACATGTTGCCCTCACACTTTGTAAAGAAACCTCTCGGCATGCAAAGTAGACCATGGCGTGACTGGATGCTTGCGGACACACAGATGCCCTACGAAAAGAGAAATACAAGTTTTACAGCCACAGGAAGGAAAAAAAGAAAAGAGACAGCATGTAAAACCAGAACAAGTTAACCACATACTTTGTCTCCAAAAACAAACCAGCTGCAGAAACAAATGCAAAACAAAGAAATTCTATATAATCTGAATATTTTGGTGCACATAAATGTACTGAACAGCAACTAAAAGGTTTCTAAGACACAATTAGGCACTCACAAGTGTTTTATTACAGAACAGTCTGTGATGCTGATATCTTCAAAACGTTTCCTGTGACCACCTAGAAGGTTCTTGTACCTCCCAGCTGACAGCTTCTGTTTCGCTTCCGTCTTTATGTGTTCAAGCTCTTAAATGCTTGAATAAGTTAAGTTTTTCTGAGTGATTAAAAGAGAATTTCTTTGCTGTTCCCTTTAAAGTTCTCCATCTGTACTGGTGAATTACTTGAAAATCTCCTGAATTCAGTTTTCCCTCCTGTTTCACAATCTGACTGGATTATCATGGTTTACAGTAGATAGGATGTTTTTCTGGATGGGCTTTTTTCATTCTCCTATGACAAACTTTCTGGATTTTGTTCTGGTAATAACAAACTGCCCAATAAATGTCTTGAACCATTTATTTTTGATGGTTTTGCTTCCCTGACTGGTGAAAGCAGCTGACCAGCAGTCAGTGAGCATTTTCAGATCCCAGTCTTGTCATCCTTACACTGCCTAGTCCTTCTTAAAGGTACAGTATGTAAGAATTACTGACATCTAGTGGTAAAGATGGGTATTGCAATGACTTTTTAGATACCAAGCGCTGTTGTGAATGTACGGTGGCCATTAGTGACCAAAATTCTCCCAGACATAAAGATGTTTTCATCTGTTTAGTGATCTAGTGGTCTCAGTTGATATGACTGAACTATGGGTAACTACTTTCAAAGCCTTTTAAGGCATTACTTATCCAAAACAGTGCTCTAACTCCCATTAAACAAAGCTGGTGCAGCAGTTTTAAAATTCAGAGGATTCTCACTTCACACACATTGTTTTGTCCATTCAGAAACACTGTAGTGAAAATGGTGGAACACATATGGCCGTCATGTATGTGGACCCCCTGCAAGCAGATATAAATGACTCATTTTAAGAAAATAAACACATAACAGTTATTCTTGTGAAACAATTACACATCAACAGAAGCACAGTTTTGAATTATATGCTAGGTTTTTCTGCAACTGGCCTTTGATTTTGTTACACATTGCACCTTTAAAGCATTAGGCCTGTTGATTACTCTCTGTTTTGTCTGCCATCATAATAGGTGATGTTTCCAGACATGTACATTGTGTTTACAGTTAGAATAAACTTGTCACACTGATTTGTCTTGTCACTGTTTGTCTGGAGTTGGTCATAAAAGATGCTTTTTAGGGTGCATTCACAGCACTTCTTGATCAAATCCTTGTTTATTTGCTTGGAAACTCTAGTTCATCCACATCAAAGAAGCAAAATCTGGTTCACCTAAAAATATAGGTCTTGTTTCACTTCAAGTGAACCAGGAAGCAGACCAAAACCTGTGTGTGACAGAAATGGAAGTTGTTCTGCAAAACTAATAAATGAGGGCGTTTTTTTGCGAGCCCACAGACCAGCATTTTCTGAAACAGGCAAGTGTGTGGAAAAGTAATCCATGTTTTTCCAGCCTGCATTGTCGACTACAGTCAGAACATATGTGGTGTGGATCTGCCTGATGTGCTACTGAGATTTTACAGCATCCACAACAAGACAATCGAGTAGTAAGCTTTGGGTTTTTTCTGCTTTATGGACATCACTGTAGTCAACAGTTTCCTCTTACACAAGGAGCTGTTCAAGTTCAGATGACCCTCATGGAGCAAGCTGGCTAAGGAGATGGGATTCTGCTGAAGGCTCAGCAGCCGCCCCTCCATTTGCGTGCCCACATTCTTTGACAGAGAGGACACAAGGGCGAGGAAGCTTTGCAAGAGGTCTCACGATGCTGGAACACAAGACTGTACTGCAGGAGGTGGGATTCATTTCTGCCTCGACCCACAGAAGAGCTGCTCCCAGCGGTGGCATGTCAGACAGTAACTTCCTGTTGTGTAGATAACAAAGGAAATAGAGTAAACAGTTGCTTTAGTTTTGTTTTCACACTTTTACTTTGTCCTCTTAAAGAGAACAAAGAAAATGGAGAATTGTGTTGATAATGCAAATTTAGTTATTTTATCTGTATTTGTACAATTTGTGTATTTATATAAATGTTTACAGTTTGATCAACATAAAACCCATTTAGATTCAACATTAGGTTTCAATGTCTGATCATTGTAAGTGGAGGAAATACAAGGAACAGAAGTCTGGTTCAATAAAACCAAATGGATAGCCAGAGTTAGTTGGTTGTATTTGGATATGGCTGTATACTTCTGTACAAGAAAAATTTCAAATGAAACAGATGGTGCCAAACTTTACCAAGCCAGCCATGTTGGAGACCTCACCTTAACTGCCCGTACTAAAACCCTCTCATTTTGTTCCATTCAACTTTTTCAGCGATGGCCTTTGCAGAATTAATGTGCACATACTGAATTATGATGTGATAGAGCCGAAGAGCTGCAGCTGCATCATTGCAAAGAGATATTTATCCTTAAAATGCTTTCTTTTTGGGCCTGAAACTTGCTCCGTTTGTGCTTTGTATCACCCTCACAAACCGCAGGTGTTCCTTTTACTATCACACCAAAAGTATTCAAACAGACCTTGATGACCTCACGCTAATATTTTGTAAATCAAAGTTGAGCACTTTTATCCAGTTGGTTTGAAACTGCAATCAGCAGTTTTAGGCATCCAGTGAAGAGTTACAATACACGCGAGTCAAATATCATTTTGCGATTAAAAATGATTGGCATATAGAGAGTTTTTCAAAAAGACTTGCGCTTCAAATCCATTGTTCTCACTTCCTGCCGTTATGGTGGTTTGTTGTCACTCTGTGGTAACTATAATGGCATCAGTAGAGCCAGAAGAGCTCTGCACACATCTCATAACAGGAAACATTTTTGTGTAAAGTTTTCAATCTATAGATTAGGTCTACAGTATGAAGTCCATTGAAATTACTTTGTTGTAAATTGCTACTATAAATATATGCAAATAGGATTTAACTAAACTGGAAAAACTGCATGAAACTAATTTGATAATGATGATGAATTCATGTAGAATGCAATATATCCTTACTCCTTACTTTTTTACTGTAGATGCAGCTAGCTCCTATATATTTCATTGTCAAACCTTTTAGTGAGATTTATCGTGCACTCACAAAGAAGAGGAGTGTTTAAGTGAGATCAGTGGCTTAGCTACATGTAGCAGAGTTTGTTTCCACAGTAGCAATCATCAAGATAACAGATGCTGAACTGAGCCTGTCTGAGGAAGTTTCTGTTCAGGGCATCAGATAAGATTGCCTGTTAAGAAAAGATTAAAAAAAAAAAAAAAAAAAAACGCTGTCACCGATTATCTGTGTGTTCAGCTACAGGTAGTTCAGAGTTTAATGTGTGTCAATCATTCACCCCCACACTCACAGCCCCCTTTTGTATTTTCCAGGAATGACAAGACATGCACCGCTGCCAAGATGGGGACATTGGGAACCGGCTAAAAGCTTTCATTCAGCTCTTCAGAAACCTTCAAAGCAGAAGGTTTGTCCATCTTTTATTATACAATCTATGATGACGATACGGATATGTCTATAAAACTCTACCATTTGCCCCCTACTCCTCCACTCCAATAATTTTTTCAGGATGTCCTACCGCATCTTAAGGGGATGCCCAAAGCTTGTATTTCTGAAACCTCCGTATTATTTTAATATAGCTAAACACAAACTGAATATCTAGACATAAATAAATAAAATACATCTTATACTCACAGATGAATCCAATATCTATGACCAGGATTGTACAAAATGTTTCATACCATTTATATGTATATGATTTTCATATGTATGATGTATGAGTTCACTGAAAACCTAAGCTAATACATTTGATATGTAGAAACTTCCCTTCCTTTCCAAACCTTCAGCTCCAATCTTTCACTCCACCTGGTGGTTATAATTTGCACATACGCTTGGTATGAGCTAAAGTGATACTGTATTCTCACATGTTTTTAATGCTTAAGCAAGAATATATTTCACAGTGCTGATAGGCAGGCCTTTCAGCTGCCACAGCAATAAATATTTAACCAGATCATCCTCTTTAAAATGAATTTGAAAACCCTTATTAGCATAATTTAATCTGCTTTTTTTTTTTATCAAAATTGCAATAAATCAGGCTTTTAGTATAGAGCAACAAATCTAGAAAATATCAAAACCTAGTCAGAGGCAACTTATTTTATGGTATTGTGTGTGTGTGTGTGTGTGTGGGGGGGGGGGGGGGGGGTCGAAGTCTTTATGGATTTGATTCTTTAAAAGATTATCTTTATTTTTATATTTCAATCACAAAGATACAGTATTTTGAAATTAAATGAGGGGCTTGCAGTTAGCAGGAGTGTCCACAAGAGGTCGCCACTGCACTTCTAATACAAAAGGAGTTCATATTGAACTGAGAGGGGTGCAGCTGGAAAGCACACAAGGAAAACACACATTTTGGTTTTATACTTTGATGCAGGAAACTGTGTTGTTGATTTTTTCAGTTGTCAGGTTTGAGTTAACTAAAATGTGTGCAACCTGAGATATAAGATTACCACCAGAAGTTAGTTTCCTGAACAACATAGCATTGATCAGGCTGGAATGATTCCTCTCAGATTTTATGTGAGCTCTTCTCGTTTGGATCAAACCAACGGGAGACTTGTATTTCTTCACCTCTTTGGTCTCTTTAAGCGAGTACTGCTTGTCCTTCCTTAAACTTGACCCCATGTATCCTCCACAGCATTGGATTATCAAGAACCATGTCCATCTATAAAGATAAGTAAACTATAACACCAACACCTTCTGACTGGAAACTCAGAGTTCCCTTGTTTCATGAAAATGGCCCAAAAAAAGAACACTAAAGGATGTATCTGAATAAGTAAAAAAAGAAACATACTGAATGTGCATCACTGTACATGTCTATGAAGCCAGCATCCAGGAGCTGGATGATAAATCGGTTTTTAAGCTGTAAGTGAATGCAGCTGGACTCGCTTGAATTTCTTAAAGATGTTTCGGTTCTCATCCAAAACGAATCTTCAGTTCCAAGCAATTGGCAGGAGTCACAAGTGGTTAACCATTCAGCACCTGGGTCACATGAGCTGCTGATCTAGTGGGGCATCATGTGAGTCATTTAGGTAGCTTGAGTCAAGGTACCAAACCGACAGGGCACAAGTACCGTTCACGTGGTTTATCCTTGATATTTACGTCTATATCCTTTTATGGCTCATCAGACCCTGATATTCCATCTTCCTTCATGTCCTTATAAATTATGTAAATTTAGTCAAATCTGATTAAGAATGGACTGATGCCATGAAAGTTTTCTATCACAGTATTTAAACAGAAGAGGTTTTTATGGGTCGAACAGATGAGAAG
This sequence comes from Atherinomorus stipes, assembly GCA_023101725.1. Classification (NCBI taxonomy): domain Eukaryota; kingdom Metazoa; phylum Chordata; class Actinopteri; order Atheriniformes; family Atherinidae; genus Atherinomorus; species Atherinomorus stipes. Next base: position 10,480 of record JALJCO010005760.1, read on the forward strand.
AATAATTTCAGTCAGAAATGAGTTAAGAAACAAGATTTGTGTTTTTTCCTCAAATGAAAGTTTGTTGAATCAATTCTAAGTGGCACTGATGTAACTCTGGAAAGTCATGCTGCATGGAAACCACATTCTAGATATTGTATGTGGTTATCCTCCTGACTAGTAGTTCAGATTTGTCCTCTGAGGAGGAAATTTGTGAACTGAAATATCTCCATCCTCACGCATGCTCTGAACTTTTTTCCCATTCTTTGCTATCATATTTTTATTGTCCTCGTTTCTTTTCTTTAAGGTATTGATGTGAATCCTCAACTTAGAATATGCAGGATAGGCAATATAAGCCTAGGCTTCAGCCTATACCTTTTCGGTCACTGCACAGAGGTATAACTGTTCTTTGTTTAGATGATATGTATCTGTGACATTTTTGACCGAAATAAAATACTCAAACAAAAACAAGCTCCTTTTATTCTCTAAAGAGGACATTTAGGGCTTTTAAATGATACCACACTTGTACGGGTGGGGTTTTGGAAACTTGGCATCCACAAGAACATTTTATGGGAAGAGGGAAACTAATTGCAAAATAATTTCCATTGATGAAACTTTTCCCAGAAATGTTGTTTTTATATTTTGTATAAATCTCGAAGGGCACGTTGAAACATTTGAATCAATATAATGTTACTTTACCAAAACTATTTAAGTGTTAATAAATGTCCCCTACAGTGGACATTAGTTATTTCCTAATACCCAACTGGGTTTAAGGTGTCGGTCTTGGCCACACTAAGTGGTCTCAGACTAAGTGGTCCACCAAGAAAAGACCACCTTCAGTCACAGAAGGATAAGGCACTGAAACTGTCCATCACTTGGCCTGCAGTAGTCCATTTCCAAGGGAGCACCTGTTCTTTGACTGGTTCTTTATAACTGTCAGCCTGGACATCCTGATGGCGAAATGACCAATGGGGACAGGAACCCTCATGAAGAACATGAAGTTCCAAAGGCAACCTCTTGGGGAACAGCCAGGGGTGGGCAATGTTGGTCCTTGAGGGCCACAGTACTGCAGGTTTTAGATGTTTTCATATTTCAACACATCTGATTGAATTAATGGGTCAATGCAGACCTTGAGAAACAAGCGGTTGGATTCATTCAACTTTAATCCAGATCAGGAAAAATCTAAAACCTACAGGGCAGTACTGTAGCCTTTGAGGACCAGAGTTGCTCATCTTTGGGGTAGGCCCCTCAGAGCATTGGAGATGGTGGTCAAAGTCCTCCTGAACTCGCAATCATGAGGTAGATGGACAACAAGCCAGTGGCCCCGGCATCCCCTGGCACGACGCCACAGACACATGCGGAAGATGATCTATGAAAGGAAAAAAGTTTGTCCAGGAGTCAGAGCCACTCGCTGAATAGAGCACCAACATGTGTGATGAGAGTTTGATCGACCAGAAGTTTCCACAAAAAAGACGACTTACTCAGATATGGACAATCCCAAAGTAGGACTTCAGTATACAACCCTATAGTTTTATTTTTTTTTTTTTTAATCTTTACCACCTACGATTCATCAGTAGAGCACCATCATGGACCCCCATGACATCTTCTCCCTTCTGCCATTAGGAAGGAGATACAGCAGCATCAGCTGCAGGACCGGCAGGAAGCTGAACAGCTTCTTTCCACAGATGGTTTAACTTGGAAATGGACTGTCTCCCATCCCCACATACCCTCCCACACCTCTTAAGACTGTATGTTTTGAGAAATTGGATTGTGTTGTCTTTTCTTTTTTAAAATAATCTGTTTTTATATGATTTTACTCCTATTTCTTGATACTCAGTTTTTTTTTTGTTTTTTGTCGTTGATGTTTTTTTGTTTTTCCATTAAATTGATTCTTTCATATTGTACTGTGCCCTGATAGAGAAACAGATATCTTGATCTCAAATTGGATAAATGAAGTCAGTGGTACTCACATTTATGGAGTTTATTGGCTCACATCACACTGAGTTGCTTCCATGTTTCGACTTTTTGATTTTTTGAATTTTGAATTTGAATGAATTTTGTTTTTCCTGGTAGTCAGGAGGATTGTGGTTATATCCTCACAGTAATTAAAACATGAAATAACAAGAGGCTACTGATCTCAACAACCTTATAGAAAAAGCAGAGGAATGGAGGATGATTCAAGTTGCATCAGGAAATCAGAACTCCCACATCTCTGCAGAGACTTGACTGTTGAACCGTTTTACCTGATTTCAACTAGAGGAAGAAACAACTACATTATGGTTGCTATAAAGACAGCTCACTCCTAAATCTAACTTTCCTCTCATTCTGCCCTGTCATATCTTAGAAAAAAAAATAACACCATGTTCTTTTTGTTTAAAATGTTGAAATTTGAAGTTCTCTGCCCTTTAATTTAGAAACGCAATCTTCTGTTGAATACTGTTTAAGACACATTATCATTGCACTGCATGAGTGTTGATATTAGCTTGTCCACCACTTTGATGCATATTTAAACATCTCAACAACTACTAGATAAATTATTTGAATGGTAGAAATGCGATATTTTATTTTTGCTGAACAAAATGTTTTTTTTTTTATGTTTAGTATGATTAGCATTACAAGCACTTAGTTTATGATGCTAGCATTCCACACACAGAGAGCTACTAGCATGATTGTAAACTGTAAATAATAACCGTAAAGCATAGTGTGCGCCTGATAAGTAGTGTGGCTTATGTTTAGGTCTCTTTTTGTTGAAGTTCTCCTCTTATAATGTTTCTTTTTTTAAAATCTGGTTGGTTTATGTGTTCCTATCTATACGCTAAATTTATCCACTCGTCGCTAATGACTAGATGTTATCTAAAGCTGGAACTATCTAATCAAAGGTTTTAACTCCTCCGGTGGACTTCTCTGATTACAGAAAATCTAATCAGAAATCAATTGTTAAAGCAAAAAACAGTGTACTGTATAAACTCATGGAGTGTATCGTGCTGGAGAGTCTGTAAGACAAAACACTTGTTCTGCTCTGAGATGAACACACATAGATATAAATGCACATGCAATGTCACTCCACATGTTTTATCTAATGTCCTGTCCTGTGGCTGTCTTCAAATAGCTCATCTAATTTCTGCCTCCACGAGATCGAGTCCGCTTCAATGATGACAAACTCATCTGATCTTTTGGTGTCAGCGCATGACCTCTGCAGACTGCGTTTAAGCTTTAAGGTTACGTTGAGCTGATAAATCCTGGCTTCCCCCCCCCTGCTTTTTCTACTCTAATAAGCATTTGTCACTCTGCCTTAGTTACATAACTGATTAAATGGGTTTTTACTGTTGGAAGATGCTCAAACCAACAATTGTTCCCGCGAGCCTTCATGTGAGGCTGCTTGTTAAACGTAAACTTGGTTAAAAAGGTCAGTGTTCTGAAACTTGTGGCAGACGATCTAGAGCAATTTGTGATTCATGAGGTTTGTCTATTCATGAAGTCTATTTAGGCCTATCAATTTAGATCACTGAAACAGTGGCTAAACTTGTTCAGTATTGGTGCTAGTCGTCCAGATTTAGTGCAGGTCAAAGCAGCGGCTTCTCCTTTAGTGACATAACTCATTTTGTGTGAAAGTGTTTCACACAACTAAGAGGCAGAATGACTGGAAACAAGTTGCTTCACATCAAAAGAAGATCTCCAATGGACCCTGTTCTCTTCTGTTAAATGACTATTACTTGTGTTGGTGCCTACAATGCTTACAAAATGGTCTGAAAGTAAAAGTAGAAGTCTAGATATACCAACATCCAAACAGTACTCCTTATTTTTAACTGAGATTTTTAAATAAACCTGTATCAACCAAGATTATAAAAACCAGTTCTTGAAATTCAAAACAAAGCAGTCATAGTATAAGTTTCTTTTTATTTCTGTTTCTCCTTTGCACAAAAAAAATATGAATTGGACCTTTGTGATTTGATGTACAGGATGCAGCTGGAGTTCAGATGCTCTGTTGTCCAGTAATCATGAGGTTAGCGGTTTAATCCATGTGCCCCTTCACATGCTGAAATGTCCCTTTAGATAACACTGAATCTGATGCCGCCCAAACGAGCACGTTGCACAGTCACTGATGTGTGAGTGGAGGGTGAAATTAGAGTCAGGTGTTCTCAGTCAGCGGGACAACAATCAGGTGTGTGTAAGGACCCGGTTTTATTTAGAGAACAGAGATCTATCGAAGTCTGATCTGTGCAGCCGACTTCAGAAGAGGTATGTGATGATCTCGGGAAGAGTTGTTGATTTTTATCAGGCTTGGAGAGGTTGCAAACTGTAAAGACCACAGACAGACTCTGTGTAAATAGAGGAAATTCAGCACCCTCCCCATTTTTGTTCAACCCACAAAAATCACTGCAGGAATATTACACACGGTGTATGTGAGCAGCCTGTAAGGCCAAAAATATTATTTGTTTTATAATAATCACATGGTTATCAATGCTGCCTTTCATATTTTGCATTTGTTTGAAGCATTGTTTGTCATAGATTAACACACATTTACAGGCGGAAATATACAACAAACGGGGGGGGGATTTGACTCTGCAGCAGCTAAATTACAGAAAGATTCAAAGGTGAGACACGTCATACTGCCGATACTGTTGTTTCTTTCTACTGTGATTTTCAAATCAACCAAATATTAACCTCCTCTACTCTATTATTGCCCTGTTTATTGTTTTGTTTTCACCCTACAAATTTGAAAACTCAATCCAGTTTGAGTTCTCTAATGTGCCCCCTTGCAGGATATATTGAATATATTGAATTGAATTGAACACTCAAAGAAATTAATCTTTGACTTACATAATTTTTTTAGGGCTAAATACTTTGTTTAGCCCTACAGAGATTCTGAAAAGCATTTATTGAGGTGAAAAAGTTACTTAGTTCTGCTTTAAAGTGGCAGAAATACTTGTTCAAAAGAGCTTGAAAAAGTCCAAATCTGGTCACACAAGAAGATGGACCAAATACCATTAAATGATAACATGCAATAGTCAAATGAATATTGTGACTGTAATTCTCAAAAGAAAAAAAGGCATGTGTAATTATATATAGGGGTCAAAGTGGCCCAGCTCTGCCACCCCAAAGCTCAGCTTCACCACCTCAGTCGAATAAATAAATCATTTAACTACAGTAAGACTGGCAGTACCACACCACAGATTATTTTGCTCTGATGAGGCTCATCAGAGTTTCACAGGAGCAGACATTTTTCTCCATCCATTGCTCTTCCCGTCAATGTCAATTTAAAATGCGTCCCTTTTGTAAATTCACTATCACTTGATACATTCCGTGTTATTACTATAAATAGGGTCTAGAAAGCCAAGGTCATGGCCCATAGCAGCACAACATTGTCCCAGCCTTATTTTTGGGCTGTTAGTTTACTGCATTTCTGTATGTTACTTAGACATGTTAGATTGCTAATCCAGCCAATAAAGCCAATACAGGTCTTTGCAATCATTTTGCAAAATTAGCTAAATATTACACAATTTTCTAGACTGCGCCGCAACACCAAATTTTAGCCCCCCCCCCCACCCATCAAATCCCACTTTAACCACTGATCATATTTTGTAATCAGTGAAAGGCAATTTTCCAATGCTAGTTTTGGGGAGTAACATAAATTTATGACCCAGCAGATCAATGTTCATCATGTCCATGTATGCAGTTTCCCAGCTCTGACTTCAGCTTTCACCCACATTGCTTCATCTCATCATTGCTGGAAGCAACACAGCTGATCCAGAGCGTTGACACCGACTTGAAAAAGACAAACAGGTCATGCTGTTCATCAGTTACATAACCTGACTGCACAAATAATCAGCTGTGTCAGAACAAGCCCTCATTATTTATGTCATTTGTCATTTTGATGCTTGAAGCAAAGAATCCATCAAATTGAAAATCTCACTGGAATCTCTTACTCCAGGTTTTCCTCTGAACTTTGCCGGCTGGTTGTATTTTAATAGAACCATGATGCTGTTACTGAGAGGAAGGCCAGCAACTCAAAGCCCAAATATTTTTTTTTTCCTGTTTCATCCCAGCCCTCTAATTTGTTGGAAACTTCCAGACACAGTGACCCAGTGTAAAATCCAGCATGTCAGCTTGTAAGGTCAGAGTGTACTTCTTCAATAGCCTTTGAAAATGCGATCATATGATTCCCATTCACACGTATCCGAGATGTCTCACCTCTTCAGCTCCGAACACGCCTGCAGACTGTGTCCCTGCCGCATCTCACATACCTCAGGGTTTCAGAAAAATTTTCCACCACAGTCATCAGTCCAACTCCGGTGATTAGAGCGGGTCTCTCTCAGGAATGAGACATTGGGTCTGGATGGGACCAACTATGACTAATACTTATGAGTCACTGGGCACCACCACGTGTTGAGCAAGAAAAAAACAAAAAACACTATTTGTAAACTCTGATTTTACTTCCCTTTTTATCCATTTTGTAGATTTTCCATGCAGATGCAGAACCTGAGAGAGCTTTGTGGATTTTCGGAGCATCATCCTATCATACATGACTATACTTTGGTCTCATGGTCACTGTTATCTTTATTGATATAACCCCATTGCAGGTTATGTAAAGCGTCTCCCATCCGGATATTCATGTCAAAAACTCATCTGAAGAGAGCACATAGACGAGTTTATGGCTTCTTAAATTGGTTGTATGTGTTGGTCTGACAGCACCCACACACTTCTGAGACAGTCTATTAACAGAGAAATGTGCAGCAAGGGTCATAAAATCCTAGAAAGCAGCTGTCAAGCTTTTGGGAGGGATATCAGTGTGTTGCATGCTGATGTGAAAAGGAATAGTCTTTTGCTGTCTGGTGTCTATGACATAAGGGAACATTATGCATTGGTAATGTAACATCTTTAAAGTTTTTAACTTTTTGTGAGTCTATGTTTATATTTTCCACAAAATAAAAAAAAAGCTTATCTATGAAAATATACTGTACAATCAAATAGCATCATAAGAAAAAATCTTCTTTTTAAATCTTCAGCAACTCCAAACCAGCCATCACCCCTACCCTCCATGCCTCATTTCTTTATGTACCATAAGGAAAATTAGATTTAGGTGCAAAAATTTCACAAAGCATGTGCAAATAAAGATGCAGCTTTTTTATTTACAATTTTAACAACCTTAAAATCAATATTTTGTATGAGCGCCTTTTATTTTTTGAACACAGTCTGAACAGTCTGAGACAAGCGGTCTCACAGTCCTCAGGAATACTTCTCCAGACTTTTTTAAGGACATTGCAAAGCTTCTCTTTGGGTGTTTTAATGTTGGCTGCCTGTGGTCTTTTTTAAAAGTCAGTATGATTCCATATAATGTCGGGACTGAAGAGGATTCATCGCTCCCCTGATTTTCAGTCCAGTTTTATTCCATGTGGCATACCTTCGTCTTTTCTCTTTTTTTTCCTTTTCTTAAAGTTATACCGTGTAACTTTTGGCCACCAGGAGTGCTGAACCTGGAGCACCAATTTCTCACAGGACTCACGGCAATGACGCAAATTTAAATCTCCTCTCCCGTGTTTGGATATTTAAATAAACGAGTCCATCAAAATTCACGAATTTTCTAAAGGATTTTTCACCATTGGAGGATATATCCCTGGCAGAGGTATGCGCCTCTGTTTCTAATTATATATGTTTACATAGCTGAAACATCACACACACAAACGCACAACACAAAGATAAACGCGTAATCCAAACCAGCCACGAAACCAAGTTGTAGTTTTGTGCACTGAATGAAGTCATAATTTTGGCAAAACTCATGTTTGTTATGAGAACGTCTGGATTAGCTCAGCTTACGGGACATTACAGTGGCTCTGCTTCCTTCTGAACAGCGTATGAAAACCACACAACTAAACCAACCAAACTGCTGATCGTTCTGTTACTTCTTTGATATTTATATGAATTACAGAGAACGCATTTATTGTTGCAAACCAGCCACAATTGCGCAAAATGTTTAGGGAGTCAAGTTAGCTTTGGTCTATAGTAATTCTAGCCGCGTTTCGCTAGCAGGAAACTATAGGCAGCTTATACGGCTCTGATTGACGTTGTTTTGAATAAATACTGACTGAAAAAAAAAAAAAAAAAGCATTACATTTTCATATGTTTACACAACAGCCAAACTTACTGACCAGTCTAATGATGCCGTGGCAAACAAAGAGTGGGTTTTCATTTTCATTCATTCTGCCATGACTATGCTTCGAGTAACATAGTCAGTTCGATGAGGCACTTTCATCGACGGCCCGCCTCTCCAAAGTTACGATGTCTGGTTTCTGCAGAGAGCAGCCCGCTCAGAGTGCTGACACACGTCAGTCACTGTATACCGAAAAATCATCTAATACTGCTCATTTTAGGCTTAAGATCAGAGTCAAAAGTTACACAGTATAACTTTAAGAATACATCTGACAGTCAGAGACCATTTCTACAGAAGTATAGACTTGTCACCCAAATAAAAAAAAGGGATCTTATCGTGTTTTAATGCGATAATTTTATTGTAAAGACACGAGCCGTATCACAAATCAGGGCTGGACAATTATGGAAAAAATTATAATCACGATAATTTTGACTGATATTGAAATCACAATTAGCATACACGATTATTCTTTTTTTTTTAAGAAGTGTTTTTTGAACCACCAAAACTCAACCTTTTAAAAAAAAAACACAACCAGAAATAAATTAGAAACATGTTAACAAGTAAAATAAGAATAATAAAATAATAATAGCAATAAAAATCCACCCAGTCCTGTTCTATACTCCCTGCAGTTTGCTTCCTATAACTCCACCAGTCTGTTCACTTCAGGATTAATCGTTTTTTCTTTGATTACAGTGTCTTCATGATTGTGAGAAGGCAAAATTGAAATCACGATCAAAATTCAATTAATTGTCCAGCCCTATCACACATGATGTTTTGCTGAAAGAATGTGCAACACAAAGCATGGAGATGCTGCAACCAGAAATATTGGAGCAAAGCACATTTTATGGAGATGCCATATTTATTCTTGTTAGGCAGAAACAATTCAGCTATTTCTGTCAAGGTTTCATTGTTCTGATTTACTTTTGAACACAGTATGAATGACAGACAGCAATGAGGGATGAGGTATGTTACCTGCCAGCACGCAGTGAAATGGTGCGTTTGGTTAGCATGTACCATATTACTATTTACACTGTGGATCCTAGCGGTGTTTTGAGAACAAAGATAAAAGATTATATATGTACACCACTGGAAGAAGAAAGTTCCCAAAAGAAAGACATCTGGTTTAAGGGTGGAACATCAACATTATCACAGTCTCATCCAAACTGTAACAGCAGAATCTCTCCATGTCTCAGCCCAGTGTGAAGTACATTATAATCTCATTTTGGAAATTAGAAATTTCTCTGATCTACTGCAATGCACAGCTTCCTTACTTAACGATGAAAACAACATGGTTTGTATTTTGTTTTTTTTTACAGTTAAACTTATGTTAAAATGTTATACGATTCCATTTTTTTTATATATGGGTGGCATGCCCTTCTGTACATTTGGATCAACTGAAGGTCCAGATGCTTCTCTTAGGTCCTCTGTCAGGTCTTGTTGGTGTAAATTACTATTTTATATCTGTCAAACTGCCATATTTGCATCTACTGTTTGGTAGATGCAATTAAAGAAATGGGAACAAAAGACATCTTTGTGTAACTATTTTAAATACTGTAATTCTTTGTTGTCTGTTATTTGTAAACACAGAAGTGGTTCATCCCTTGAGTTCGATTCACTGTTTTTGCTGTAATGATTCAGAAATTGGTGTTAACAAATAAATAAATAAATAAATAAAATAAAATAACATTTCACTTAAAATGGTTAGCTATAAGGAGCCAAAACCAAATATCTTAAACTGATAACATGCAATTATCATACTATTGGTCAAGACCAATTTACAAGATTTCAAGAAAATTCAGCTGCTTGGAAGCTACAGGAAATATGAGGAAATGAGGTCTGAAAACTTGCACATGATTGTTGTAAATATGTCTGAATCTCTAAGATCTCAATGTTAAAGGGACTAGAGGCAGAAATTTGAAAAAAAAAAACCAAACAAACCTGCACGTCCATTTTTTTTATACTACTGGGTGATGAAGCGCTAAATACCAAAAAGAACGTTTCCACCCACGTTTCTCTCCGTTGCCTTGAACAGGCTGTGTGCTACAAAATGCGCTGCAATCCAGTGGCCGAATTTCCCGCGCTGCCCTGCGGACGTGACGTCAAATGACGCTCCATCCGCAGTTTTGATGCAGGAAGAAGACGGTCACGGTAAATTCAAACACTGTAAGCGATAGTTATGGATTCTTCTGCCGTCAGAAAACGATCCAGATCAACTGAAAGACACTAAAAAGTGTAACTACAAAGAAAAAGCGTATAGTAAACAACATTATAGCTTCAGTTTGTGCACGCTCCCGTAACGGCTTGGCTCGTGGCTGCAGTTGCCTGAAGCACCAGTCGTAAGTTTGATTTATTAATCTTGCCTCTAGTCCCTTTAATAGAAAAAAGAAAAATTAAAGGTTTTAAAGCTTGAGGTTGATCATTCTGGTAGAACATCTTTAGGTGACAGTAAAACATCCAGCATCATCAGCTATGCTGTGAATCATTTTTGAGGATTTCATGGACATTTAGAAGAAATATAATCTCAAGTCCATAAAAATAAACAGTGGCTCGGACTTGGAGAGAAAATGGTTCAAATGGTTTTGACCAAACTTCAAGCATTCTCAGATATTGAGGGGAGTATCTGGAGTAGTCTAAATGAAACTCTCCACTTTTTTTCCCCATGAATTAGGTGGGTAATAATGCTCATGGGTGTGAATTTATCACACTCCCTTTTTAACTGATATACCATCGTCATGTAATAGTGGGAGTGTTGGAGGAATGCATCCTCCCAGCAAAGACTGACACACACTGCTGGAATTTGGCAGCGACCATATACAGTGTGTAGATGTGCTTGTCCCAACCTGCTGATTCACAACCATCGCTTCAGTTAAGTAAGCTATGATTTACTGCAGGGATTACACAAGCAGGCAAAGCCATTGCACTCTTGCATAACAGCAAAGTTTTGATTTTGTCATTTTAATTTCTTGGTTGAAAAAAATCCGCATCGTTAAAAAAAAAAAAAAGTGCAATATACTCACATTATATTCACAAAATTTTTAAATGCAGGATTTAGGTCAGATACAGAGACTGGATCAGTCGGACTTATGTTAAAGATTTGTCCAGCAAGGGTAAATTTATATATCACATTATTTGGAATATAAAAAGAAAAGCAGATTAATATGGTTAATCTTTTGCAGCTTTCAGTCTGCCTCTGTCTCTTTAAGACCCCTACCTGAAAGGGTCCATCTGATTTGATTGGTGGGAAATGCAAATGTTTATTTGCTTGTACCAAAACTAACTTTAGACAGAGATGATGCATGTGTGTTTGGTGATGATGAACTTGGATGTCCTCTGTTGGAAACATTTGGGTGCTTTTTTTTTTTTTTACTTTAACCATCTACTTGGACAGAAATTATAACACACACAGAGAAAGCACATGCACATATGACTTGTATGTTATTAAAAGCAGAGCATATTCTACTGCAGGAAAAAGCATTTTTAAGTCTTACTTGCAAAGGTTATCCTCACATAATAACACTGATTCCTGCAGCCGTTTTCCATGATGTACATAATTTACCTGATGCTCTCTATCACATCTGCACTGCTCAGATAAAAGATGCTCCAGTAGTCAGCTGAGTGTGTCATGAGGCTTTGATTCTACAGCTATGCACCAACCACTTCTTTCTCAGCTCGATACTGTATGACTACTTCTACCTGTAAGAAAGATGGAGAAATGAAGTCTCTTCCAGCTAAATCCCCCTCAAACCTGCTATACAGTAATATCTCCAACATGTTCATCTTGTGACTGAAATCAGAACACAAAGAGCATGCAAATCCCACTCAGAAAAACTCTGGCTGTAGGGGGTGTGCAGCCCACTGCATCATCCATTACCCACTTTCAGCTACTTATATCAGCTACCATGATGTGCAAAGTAAAAGTATTCTCAGAAAGATGTGAAAGCCTGTTTTTTTATTTCCCTTACTCACACTAGGATCAACCCTACAGGTCACGAACAAGCTGTTGAACAGCTCATATGACTGCTGACACGTCACCATAAATCCACACTAAAATGGAGATGAGGCAAGATAACCCTCAGCTAACGTTTAATTCGTTGCACCTTCTGTGATTCGTTTAAGCTTTATTTGCAATAAAGGAGCTGCATATGTTGAAGAGTTTGTTGCTGATGTTTAAATACCACTTATTATTTTCATAGATACAAATAGATGTCTTAATCTGGTCGTTCAAGTTTCATCACCGTCTTTTAATTGAAAGAATGTTTAATTAATATTTTGTCGCAGGCTGTAATTCAAAGAAACTGCACAACCAGACATTATGTAGTCATTATCAGTTGAATCAGTCACAGTGGGAGAGAAGTTTGAGTTCATTCGGGTTTTTGTTGAGCTCATACATTCACGGGGTTTTATTACAGCGGAGCTTGAGTAGCAGTTCAGCGTCTGCAACGTTCAGAGCAACGATTTAGCAGCTGTTTCTGCATCTCAGCTCAGGGCTCTGCAGTTCATCAGAGGAATAGAATTACCACAAATTGTATCCGAATTTTTTAACTTTTGTATAAATTTGACTGAGTCACACCTATTTTTAAAGAGATTTAAAGGGATACCGTGTAACTTTTGGCCACTATGGACGCTACACCTATAACTTCTAACAGGCCACAACTGTCACAAAAATAAACAGTCTATCTGTGTTTTGGAATCGTGTTTGCAGACCGCTTTGACCAGCTGATTTGAAGTCATCAAGCCATAAAGCAAAGTGCTTCAGGTTACATAATCCGATGACAGATGGATCTGCTCCTGCAAAGTTAAAATATCTGTTTTTTGAGGATGGCACCCCCCCTTTGAGCACTGAATTTAATCAAGTGCTGTTGACCCCCAAAATCATCTGTTATTGCTTACATTAATCATGATGTTATAATATACAGTATATGATTTGGTTAACATTTGGTTTAAAAGTTACACAGTATCCCTTTAACAAATACATTTGTGTGTCACAGGTTTGTAAAAGTTCAAAAGGTTTTGTGATTTTTAGCTTTAACCATGGCATTGTTTTAACTTTTTTCAGCTTCTTTGTAGAAGTTAAACTAGACAAAAAAAAATTATTCTGCAATGTATTCTCAATGATTTAATTGATGTAATTATCTTTTTTCTCAGACAGTATAACAAATTAAATGTAGAAATAAGAATGCAGTTTTAACAATAATTAAAATTTGAAACGGTATTACTAATCGTTGGGAATTTTATCATGGTTAATCATTTTACTGGTAATTGTTGCATCCCTGGTGTCATCCAAAGAATCATGGTTAACAAAATGTTTTATTGAGAAGCTGTTAAAAAGTTTGGGTATTAAGTGCCAAAATTGGTAAGAAGGTCCGTAAACTGCATCTGACCTCATGATCAGGTTTCAGTTTAATGTAGAACATTTCAGATGCTTTATTCTTGGAAACCATCTGAAGTGTTATTTTAGTATCTGCATGCATGATGCGCCCGATCACTGAGCTTATGACTGCTTATAGTAACTCCTCATCTAGCCCCAAACAACTTCCATTGATTAGAATAATCTGAAATTGACAATCTGTTAAATGTTAAGGTTTTTTTTTTAATCTGGACCTATTTTCTAGCATGAAATATGTTCATTTACTCACCCAGACAGTTTTTGTGCAACTTAATTCCTTCGGGAGATATTTAGATCCACTCCTGATCAGCGTATGTGCGATGGCATTGATGGGGCAACCGCGTGCAGCCTCTAAATAAGGCATTATCTGCCACAAACTCCTTCATTTCACCAATGTTTTGCTACGAAACATTAGTCAGACCCCCCCCTGTGAGCTCGAAGCGGCTTTTTCGTGGTGATTCGTCATTATTTACAGACATTTACTTGTTATGGTGTCACATAATAGTGACGTCATCAGAGCTGCCGCAGTTAAAAAGTCTGTAAACACGGATAATTCACCATAAAATAGTCGCTTTGATCTCACGGGGGGTCAGACCAATGTTTCGTAACAAAACATTGGTGAAATGAAGAAGTTTGTGACAGATAATGCCTTATTTAGAGGCTGCACGCGGTTGCCCCATCAATGTCATTATATAGCGCATACGCTGATCTCGAGTGGATCTAAATATCTTCCCACGGAATTCAAGTTGCACCAAAACTGTCTGGGTGAGTAAATGAACATATTTCATGCTAGAAAATAGGTCCAGATTGAAAAAAAAATTAAGTTCCCCGTAAAATGTGTGAAAGGCAAATATCTGACCCTCCTTGTCCAGAAGGAAAACATTTCACAGCAAGTTTCCAGGTCATGATTGCAGATGAGTGCATACGAGGTCATATAAGCCCGCTTTGAAGTTCTCTGTTCAACTTTATTGTCTTTTCATTTGGTGATTTCATCAGTGACTTCTTAAAATAATCTGTACTTTCATCTGTGTGGCACCTGCTGAATTCAGCCCAGAAAAGACAATGTTTGGCAATAAACTTGATCCCGTTTTTCAGTATGACTACGAATGCATTGAAAACAAGCCCTGTCTTGCCCCAGAAAAGCAACCTGCCTCATGACATTCCAAAAAAAAAAAAAAAAAAATTGTCTCAGGCCTCACTGGGTCAACCTTTTACACGCGATTTAGTACAGGAAATCAATATTTCGTGTGAGATAAGTTGGTTTGTTTAAGGCTACTATGCATATTTGCTAACAGGACATAAGAGCAGAGAAACCAATTCAGTATGGTCTGAGAAAACGGTCAAGGCCACAAAGTATGATCTTGGACTTCTCTGTAGCACAAAGAGGCTGAAAAATATGTACATTTTATCTGGATGTTTTTCTGACCTTCAACGGGAAGCAAACAAGACCTTCCACAAAATGTACAAAAAGTTTTGGGAAAGTGCGACATGCTTATGCTGGTTTTCATGTGAGTGTTCTCCAAACACTTCAGACATCCAAAACATACAGTGAATATCTTATATTTTACTTGACTCTTCAATAAAGAAAACAAAACATGTATGCATAAAAACTGCATCCAGCAGTTAAAAGTCAAATGGGCACATTTATTGCCTACACAATTAGATTAATTTAGGATTTATTGGAATTTTAAAAACTGGATTACGATAGGGGGGGGCGGGCCAAAAGAAACAAAACAGGGGGGGAAGAGGTAGGCTGGGGAGGAAGGGAGGCTTGAAATAAAGTGGTTCCGTCATTAAATAACCTGATTGGACAACAGCAGATTTTCTTCAGCAAATCCTGGTCAAATCTCTGCAGCCACTTCTCAAAATCCTGAAAAGTGGAGGGGTAACAGCAACAGGTGAACACCATAGTTTTGTAGGTAACTATCCAATGATCACATGAGTGTGATGTCCACTTCTCCACTTTAACAAGGTCTGTTTTCAAATGTTGGGTAGAGTATTATTGCTCCAAGTTTAAAATTAGCTGTATATTGCAAACTAAGTCGAATGAAAGGACCTTATGAGGCCTCAGTAGACTCTTACTCATTAATGACTTGTGGACAGCCAAGTCTGAATTAAGGCCAAATAGTGGTTTTCCACTGGTAAGCAAGACCAGTATGACTTCGACTTCATCTTCTGAACCAGTTTTGGATGTTGTACCAGATCTGTCTGCAGACAAATGGCTGCAGCCTAAACTTTTGTAACCAGACTGAGCTCACTGATTGTATGCGCTTAGCTAAGCCTCCCATTCATATAAAAAAAAAATAAACACAAGACAAAATAGACCATGTGCAACAAAACAACATGAATCCTTGTTCTGATGAGACTTTGCAGAAGAAATCCTTTTATCCACAACTTTACAATGCTTCACTGAAAGAGCACAAGGACTGTGTACGATTACATGGCCATTAATAGAAAGGTTCAGCACAGCTGACTTAACATGTGGTATGAATTGAAGCATTGAGTCCCAACCAGTTTCATCCATGCCAGTGCAGCTCCTATCTTATAGTTACATAACAGACTCATATAGTCCTAGACAAAGGTCTGCGGTAGTGTGAATCCTGTTGTATCAGCCACTTCCCAAATGTAATCTAATTCTTGCTATTGACTGATCTGCTGAGTGCAACCATGCTAACAACCCAACCAAGTCACTGTACCCACATTATGTCCATTTAGTCATTTCTATATTAGGTTTTTAAATCGAAGCTCCTAAAAGAAGATAGCAGTGTTTTTCTCACTTACACTTGGACCTGAATTGGTGCTAAATAGATAAACTGAACTGAATCAGCCTAAAATTAGCCATGCATTAGAGAACCCAAGGTCATCACCCTGCAAAACTTTGCTGTGAAACCCAACTCTGTGTGTATAAATCACTCAAAAGGGTTTTAAGATGTGACACCAAGGACTCCTTACCAAGCATCAACTGGTTTGGAGTGAGAAAGTGTTGGCTTACTGACAAGATAATCAACCGAAATGAATCCGTTTGAGACACTATTTGCTTTAAATCTGTTAGTCAAGCATGGTGTAATCGGGGCTGAGGGAGGTCAGGCTGTGTCAGGTCAAGCAGCACCAACAGTTCAGCTTCTAGAAATCAGGGTGCCTAAAGGAATCGCTCCACAACTCACCAAAGGTTTTTAGAAATCCAGAACAACTCGACGACATGCACGTATAAAGTCATAGAAGCAGTCAGAAATCATTCATGTCACATTAGAGCTTAAGAAATGATGGCTAGCGTCAGCACCAGCAACTTTGCAGATGACATCAAATGCAGCTACAGTAACAATGACTTGAGAATGCATGTCATTCACTAAACCAGATCAGATTCATTGTGTATCATTCATTATTATTAATTGCTGTGTAATATTATGTCTCTGCAGTCTCTGCTGATCATATCTAATGTCTGTACAAGGCGCATAAAGCACAAAAATTAGCATGAACAGACTGAAATGACATGTTATCTTCGACCTCGCTGTGACCTTGGTTGCCATCAGGCTTTTTGGTGTGTATGTCTTTAAAGGTACAGTGGTGGCCGTTAGTGGCCAAAATTCTCCCAGACATAAAGATGTTTTCATCTGAGTGGATCCAGTGGTCTCAGGTGTGCTATGGCTTTACTATGAGGAACTATTTTTTTTTATGTCTTTTAAGGCATTACTGATCCCAGACAGTGCTTTAACTCCCATTGAAAAAAAGCTGGTACAGCAGGTTGAAAGTTCAGAGGGTTTTCACTTCACACACATCGTTTTTTTTTTCCATTCAGGGACATCGTAGTAAAAATGGTGGAACAAATATGGCAGCGTCCATATGTGCACCACCCAGCAAGTAGATATAAATAACTCATTCTAAGAAAATAAAGATATAACAGCTATTGTAGTGCAGCAATTACACATCAATAGGAACATAGTTTTGGATTATATATCACATTTTTTTGCCATTGACGTTTGATTTTTTACATACTGTACCTTTAAAGTTAGACAATCCCTCATGTTGATTAAAGGTGATAGCTACAACTTGCTCATCAAAAGAATAATTTAAAAAGAATACACCCACAGAACGTCTAGAAGGGTGCAGCTTAAAAATATTAATTTCACACCCAAAAATGTTTTTATAGCATATAACTAACTGTTTTGTCAAAATAGATATTTAAATCTGATGACATGCCAACATTGGGATTCTTCACTGTTAGCATGAGCTCCAGAGTTGCTAGCTCGATTGCTATGTGCATTAATGGCATCTTCCTTACATTTCTCAAATTCAAGCAGACAAAAAATGAAGTAGAACGAGGGTGAGAGTAGTAAAGGGGCTCAAAGTTTGCCACTTTTCTCCTGGACATGCAAGTTAAACATTTGTTCATGCTAATTAACAGTTAGCCCGTTCTATAACTTTGCTAATGCTAATTTGTAAGCACATGTTAGCTCGTGACCTAGTGGCAGGGAGGAATTAAACTTGTAGCTATCACCCTTAACTTGTTTGTAATCATTTTAAAAACGATGTTAATAACTTATTTTAATTATCATCACTCCAATTAATAGGTCAGTAATGCATGAGCATCTTTTTTTGTGACTGGAAAGAAAATTCTCTGCTGCATCACTTTTTTTTTGTCAGAAAACTTATATTTTTACCAAAAATTATCTCAAAGCAACGTGTTTCAGACTCCTTGAACAGACGAAGACACCCAAACACCTGCAGCCATGTGCTCCCTTCTTTCCTGCTACCACCATTATTTGTATTAGAAGAACTTCTAGAAACCATTTATTGACGTGTCTATCAGCTGTTGAAACAGACGAGCAGGTAAACAGGTTACTGAGGGCCCTGCGGTGGCAGCCAGAAAGCCCCAACTCATTGGCTAAACCAAAGGCGTGATAACTATAACTGAGGGGAGTGGCAAAGAGGTTACCGGGTCAAAGACCTTCGTGTGTTATCAGACAGAGTTAACAACTGTTCCTAGCAAGAACAAGCGATATGAAGAAAACAGAACCCAAACAGAGGCGAATACCTCGAAGAGAAGTGGTAACAAACATTGAGCGTGTCAACTGTCTCTAATATGTCAAACCCAAACAACAACTTGAGCTGTGGCAAACATTCGTGCGTCATGGTGGATGCTGCATTTGTGGCTGGCGCATGCTCAGGCAGGTTCTTGTGTCATCATACGTCAGTTATCCAGAGCAAAGTAAATATTGGTTTATGCAAACGTATGTAACTATCACAGCTTTGCTTCCATTAAAGACTTCTTTTCTGATGTTTTTTACAAGAAAGAACGTAACATTTTCCCCACAAAAAAACCAACAAAAACCAACAGATATGTTATTGTTTATAGTAGTAAAGGGCAGTAGAGTGGGAGGAATTGTTATGTAATCTTCAATAGTGTCAAGTTTTCTGCTTTTGCACTAGTTTCTGGCTCTCGGTGTCCCTGTCAAGCGTGGCCTTCAGCTCACAAACATGAAAGGACTTCTTCAGATCTTTTTCTTTTTTAATTTTCTAATTTTTCATGGATGGCAGTGACTTATTGCATCTTCACGTGACTTCTAAATCACGCCTGTTTCTGTCCTGTAATTCTGTCCTGAACAAGGTTAGAGTCCTTTCAAGCTTTTCCCAGTCGAAGAGAAAATTGACTTCCGTGTGTTGCTAAATTGGCCCATTAGCAACACATTCCTCATACTGAAGCAATGACCAATGTGTCTGTCAGCTGGGAATCATGAATTCACTGTATGATGTCAAATGTGTTATTTTACAGGGTTTCTTTATTCTTCTACAAGCATTCAAGCTGCAGCATTATTGAACATTGTTCATGCAGGTGATTTCTTCTTGATCACAAGCATGAAAGCAACACCTGGAGGAGGGATTATGGTCTGCAGATTGCAAAGCACTGCTGCACCTCAACACTTTTAAAAATCAATTTATGCTTTTGTTGCACTAAATCCCTTTGTTCAAAACCCTCACACCCATTTCAAAGAAGTTCTTGAAATGTTTGGTTATTGCAGAAAGAATAAACCCACATTTCATTTAAGAAATAATAAGATTTTAATAAGAAATAATTAAAGTCATCCCCCATGGTCACATTTAACTCTGGATGCAAATGCATTACTAACAGATTAATAATTAAAGAACAAGTATGGGTACTTTTCTCCTCTTGAATTGCATTGAGCTGATTAAAATAATGTATCAGCTAAAGTCTAAAGGGTCTTCTAACACTAATTCAAATGCAAAGTGAAAAATTTTGAAAATACTTCCAGCCATATTACTTTAATTTCTTTACTTCTTTCTGTTGAAAATATACTTTTTTGCAAGTAATTTTTATACTTTGTGTATTTTTCTTGTAACTTCACATCAGTCTGTTTCACGTCTGCTTTCTGTCGTCAGCGCTGAAAAAACATCAGATCAAGCTGTAATTCATTTGTGCAAGGACTGATCACTCAGCCTGCCCATAGCCAATTGATTGATGAAAAGGGCCTTTAAGGCCATCCACCTCCCCATTGCTTCCTCTTATTGGGAAATTTATTGTTAGTTTTTCTAAGAGGTTGATAGCAATGTTTCCTTCATTGATCTGAGTAGGTGACCTGCAGGTCAACAGTGCAGATACCTGCCAGCTCATCCATATCTATGCAGTGATTATAGTGTGATAACACCTGATAACACCTCATAGTACAATCAGACCAAGAGGCCAATCAGTCTGTCAAACGCTTCGTCATCTTTTACTATTACTACACCTACTGTACTTCCACACTGCAAAAATAAGCTATCTTAATATTAGGGATGAATGATATTGGAATTTTGGACGATATCCGATATGCTGATATTTTAAAACGTATGTGGCCGATAACCGATATCGATATTAATGCTGAAAAAAATAGGCAGTCATTGCAAATGGTAGTTTTGTTATCCGTTTCTGACACTTTGAAAAATAGGGGTGTGAAAAATATCAATCCACTGAAATATCACAATATTTTCATATGCTAATATCAAATCGATATTTAAAAATGCGGTATCGATCTATTTTATTGACAAAATCTTGCGAGATTTCATCGTTCTGTTACAAAATCTCATATTTTGTGAATTCTCACAAGATTTTGTAACAAAACGATGAAATATCGTTAAATTTTGTTAGTGAAATAGATCAATACCGCATTTTTAAATGACAATATGATATCAGCATATGAAAATATCGCAAAATTTTTGAGAAATTTTAAGAAAATTTTAACAGAACAATGAAATATTGCAAGATATTGTCAGTAAATAAATTAATACCACATTTTTAAATGTCAATATGATACCAGCATATGAAAATATGGCAAAAATTTTGGTGAATTCTCGAGTTTTTATAACAGAACAATGAAATATCACAAAATTTCATTGGTAAAATATATCAATACCACGTTTTTAAATGTCAATATGATATTTATCTTTATCTTTGGAAGTTTAAAGTCTGTAAAATAAAAGTTTTTTAAGAAGAAGAAGACGTTTTTGAGGGGTTTTTTAGACTTTAGACTAACCGAGCTGGCTGATCGGTTAAATATCAGTGGGGTGGCCGATGTCCGATACTTAGTTTTAAGGCTGATATAAGCCAATACCAATAGGGGGCCGATTATATTGTGCATCCCTACAGTACTTAATATAAACAAAAAAAATTAACTTAAAACGTTTGTTGATAAACCAGTGAAATATCTGCCAGTGCAGTAAGATGATTGTATTTAGTTAAATTTCCTGAAATGAGAATCTGGACTTATATCATGAGGAACACCTTAAATAGGTTACACAACACTCATTTTAAGTCCTTTATTAAGTGAAAAATCATCAAACATTTCCTGTTCTGGCTTCTTTCAGTGTTGTTCTTTCTCATTTTCTGAAGAATTTCCGTTGATGTTTTATATTTACAGTATTTACACTAAATAGAATCAATAGTAATGGTTAGTGATGTCCAAACTGCTCCAAGCTCCCAACTGAGGGACTTGATTTTAACAGATCATAATTACTTTGTTTTAGCTTTTGTATTTATGTTTACACAACCAGCATGTGCATGTTTATTATGTCATGGCTTCATCTCTGCATCTTTTTGTGGCCCTCTACGACTTCATGATAATGCAGCATGTGACATTGTGATAAACTGGCTTGACCTCAGGATCCGTATACTTCCTCCACCCCGAGGAGATCAGCTGTCTCCTTTTTTAATCTGTGTTTTCTGCTCCTCCACACTCTCCTGGCTGTGTATCCATTACTCTGCTGTTGTTCCATTTCATATCTTTCAGCCAAATCGATTACAGGACAGTCAGTCCAGGTGATGCTGCTCGTGGCTGTGGATGTTTGTTTGTTTTGCGTTTATTTCTAGCCTATATGCCTCTGCAGCATGTCCCAGAACAATGTTCTGAAGAACACATTAATACAATTCAGGATCTTTTTATGACCCGGTGCATTTTCATCTTACCCATTTACAACATGCACACACTCCAAACTGGGAGTGTCATGGACAGGCAATAAAATCTTACTGGCAATGGAAGCAAAAACACGCAATGATGTAATTCTGTTTTGAATCAATGATCACACTAAGTTAATTATCACAAAGACCTTGTAAAAATGCTTTATGTGCTTCAGAAGTGGTCCATGATGGCTTATTGTACGTGTTCAGCACATCCTGTTCCTTTTCAAAATATGGACTTAACCCTCATAGCTTCTTAAGCTTTCTGAAGGGGTAGTGAGTAACCTTTTATATTATAACTTTTTTCTACTAATGCAAATAGCATAAAACTTGGTCAAGGTGTGTATTTTGGCTTGACTCATGATATTCTAGAAGATGGGTTGTCTAACTCTTTTTCTAAGGTCTCTAATAAAAATAGACCTCGTTTACTCCTTAGTGCCAATCTGTGCCACATTGAGCTGCATTGAAAATGACCTTTCTACAATCAAATGCCATTTCAGAATAAATTTTTAGGATAACATTTTTTCGCTTCACACACTTGCTCTACACTTTAGTGATGTAGTTTAAACTGTTTTCCATGACATGAGACCATTTACTCAAAAGGGGCCCCGCTTTTTATCTTAGTGATGAAAAAAACCCATAGACTTCAATGTTATTTCAGCAAATCAGTGTCATTCAAAAACTCAAAAATGCTTAACACATCCAATAAAGTCAACAATCTTTTTTCTTCTTTCATGTGAGGTTATTTCAGCGTGAAAGGGTTTCAAATTTGTAATTTTGGAGGGGTTTTTTTTCAAGCATTTTGATCAGTCAGATCACATGCCAATTATTTAGCTCAGTCTTTTGCAGGAAATTTAGTTCCCTCTCTGTAATGCTGCCATTCCAGTTCAAACTGGAATTTTTCCCACCTTTTTTTGCATTTTATCTTGAAACAACTTCCTATTGAGCTTTTTTAATTGTGGTTGCTATAATCTATGCTTAGGTATGCTCTGCATACCTAATGGCCTGCCTCCTACGGGCTATTTTTTAAAACTAATTTTAACCCACTTTTCAGTTTTAGGCAATGGGAACATTGTGTGTACAAACTGGAACTTAAAGGGTTAAAATTGTGAAACTCATTGATTTTTTTTTTTTTTTTTGGGTATTGATGGTTAGGACAGAAGTCAGTGATGACAGCCATGAAAAAAAATTCAACTTTTAATTTTTAGATAATATTAACAGGCCATTGGCCAGTCAGTGCCTTTAACAAGCTTAACGTAACTTAAAAAAAATAAAAAAAACCCACTGTAACACAAAAAGTAAAGACGCACCAAAAAACATTTTTATACCTTTTTTAAATACTCCAGGGCACTGACAACCCTGCACAATTTTTTTTTTTTTTTTTTTTTCATCAATCACAATTATTTTAACGCCATTTTCAGTTTTTGGAAGTTGGAGCACCGTGTATGTAAGCAAAGTGGAATTTAAAGGGTTAAAATTTTAAAACTCATTGAGTTTTTGCTATTGATGGTTAGGCCAGAAGTCTGTGATGACAGCCATAAAAGAAAATGGCAACTTTTCATTTTTAGATAATATTTACAGGCCATTAACTGACATTGGCCAGTGTGTGCCCTTAAGATGCTTAACGTAACTTTTTCTTAGGGAGGTATGAGGGTTAAATGGGGAGTTTGTGGTTTCAACACATTTCCCAACATAACTGGATCATGTTGCAGACTTTATTCAACAATGCATCAGTATCTTGTTTTGAACATTTGCTTCACTTTATTTGCTTAGACTAAAATAGAACAAATGCCCTATTAATTGTACGTTTTAAAATGTTTTTTAAGTATCAAGCGTGAACAGGTGAAGCTGACCTGTAGATGAAAGTGACCTGTGAATCTCTCAAGCATATAAAGCCACTTATCTCAGTGGATGAAATAGCCTACATAACAAAAAACTAAGTAAAGAACCTATTTTGATAAGAAAAACTGGCATTTAGGGGGTTGAATTCTGATTACGGCATTATTTATTATTGCATTTTATTATGTCTTTAAAGGTGTGACAGAAATCTTTGGGATGTACAAGAGTTAAATGATGTCTGTAGGGACTTTGGCACTAATTTCCTGTCACAAACTGTATTGTGAAGATATCACAAATGACACTTTTTTATGTTTGCAGCAACAAGGTGATTCTGATAGAGATAAGCTGAAAACTTGGCATACTGTCAGCTGGTCTGTTCTTAAAAGTTATGGTGAAATAAGTTGAGGCCAAAAGAAGCTGTAGCAGGCCAACTACAAACTAAGAAAATAGGGGGGAGGAATCTATGAAAGACCTAACACAGGACCTGACAGATGCATCTGGACCTAGAGTTGAATTATCTACTAAAGCCTCATTAGGAACGGTCTCCACTGGAAGGCTGGCTTCCTTTATTAAGGCAGGGAAACAGGGAGGTAAGCTAAACGACACCCGAACTGGATTAAAAACCACGTGGTAACAGGTTGCATGGAGTGATGAATCCTCCTCAGAGTCCAGACCTCAACATTGCTGAAGCAGAGTGGGATTATTTTAGAGAAATGAGCAAAAGGCAACAAACATCCAAAGAAGAGTTTGGAAAAGTCTGGAGAATATTTCCTGCATAAGAATTTACCAGAAAGTTTGTCTCAAAGGGTTCAGACTGTAAAGAACAAAGTTGGTTAAACTAAATACTGACTTTCACACACCTGTGTGTGTGTTTGTATTCTGTATTAGCGTGCAGTACTTAAATTTTTTTTTCTCTGTTTACATGTGTTAGTTACCCTCAGTAGCGTGCAGTTACTGTAGGAATGTTTTACAGTACATCTGTGTTACTGTGGGCTACAGGTCTTACAGATACTTCCATTAAATGTTTCAAAAAGATTTTCTACCATTTAACAGATTGATATATAGTATAATTAAAAGACTAATGTTGAACCTATTAGTAGCAAGTTAATGTAGATCAACAGTATACTTATATTACCACAAATAATGTACAGTAACAATTCCAACCACACTAACTATAATGATGTCAGTTTTCTGAGGAAAAACAGGCCTTTTATGTTACTGTAACAATTACAGGGGGGGGGGGGGGGTAACTGGCACTCTTATTTAGGCTACTTGAAGCTGTATAAAATGAAGCATTTCCATCTAAATTTATGAACACTATGTATCACAAAGACAAATCTATCATGTAAATATTAAACGACAAGGCTCACAGTCAAGCTTTTTATAGCCTGGTGAGAAGATAAGCAGCCGCCAGATGAATCAACCGCACGTGGCGTTCAAAACAAAATATTTCCCAAGTCATGGTGAAACTTTCCATCGTATCTTGTTATTCCAGCCGAGGGAAGAACGGGAATGCACCCTAATCGATACAAGAGATTATTGACAGAGCAAGGAATGAGGAAGGGATGATGCACGAGCTGAAAGTTTACGAGAATGGGAACTTTTTTTTAAATTTACAACATGATTGCGTTATACTGCTGGGAAGAGGGGGTGTCTTCAATTTCTAGTTCTTTTCTTCTTTTTTTTTTTCTTTTTTTTTTTTTTTTAATCCCCGCGTGCTGTTTGAAGGTGTGTCTGCTGAGCCAATGACGCTCTTCGGACGTCATGAGGAGCGGGTGGAGCAGCGGGGGGGTCAGGCCTATAATAAACCCGGCGTTTCAGCCTTCTCCACAGACGGCAGGGAGAAGCGCGAGACACCTCTGCAAGGACCACGAGACGGAAGAAAAAGCTCAAAGAAGAAAAGAACATTTTTTTATCCACTATTTTTCCTCACTGCTTGTCTATAATATTTTGAATCGTGTAACAACTGGGCTTTGATTCAGCTTTCTATTTATATATTATATATATTTTTTGTCCTATTTGGAACTTTTTTTGCGCACATTTACCTCAGATTGAAATCTAACCATCCGCAATGTTTCCAGAGTCAAACAAGGGGTGAGTCCACTTTTGAATAGAAACTTCTTGGAGCTTTTCTGTCCTCATGCTGCTGAACACATGGCCCCTTCAATATGACACGGTGGGCAAAAAATATACCGGAATGTGCGGGTCGGAGGGGCCAAAGTAACAACGCGCACGCGCTGCAGAGTCGAAATGAAAAACCATTCATTCACTTTTTCAGCAGTCTGCAGTGTCATTTCCAGCTCCTCTTGGAGCAGTGTTAGTCATGATGTCTTTTTATTTAAATATCTGTGTTTGTGCTATTTTATTGTGCTCTTAACGGGATTAACTTTGCTTAAAGAGAAAAGAAAAAGTGTCTTATTTAAATGAAAGAGAATGAAATCTGTTAAATGACAGGAATAGATGACATTAGGACCAAGGGATCCGTTATTCTGCAGGAGTGTGTCTTCAAAAGTCACTTTCAGTATTATAAATAGAAGTTCTCAGATGAGATCTGCTGCCCAGAAGAAACACATATCTGTAATGTGATAGTAGATTAAAAGTAAACCTACATGCTTAATTACTGAGGAGGCAGGTGGAGTTAGTGTACACTGTGATGGGCAGAAGCAGATATCAAACTAACCTCTGCTTTTTTTTTTTTCTCAATGCCATCAGTTACAGCTATGATGACTGCAAGGCCACTGCTGATTGGCTGCTGGCCCAGACAGACGTTCGACCCACTGTGGGCATTGTGTGCGGCTCAGGGCTCGGAGGGCTGGCTGACATGTTAAAGGACCAGGTGGCCTTCAACTACAAGGACATCCCCAACTTCCCACAGAGCACTGGTGAGTAACATTATGACAGACATTAAATGTGATGACTGTCTGCCATGCGTTGGTGATATTTACTGACTGGTTATGGTTTCCTGCAGTGCACGGACACGCAGGGCGGCTGGTGTTCGGTACCTGGAAGGGAAGGCCGTGTGTTTGCATGCAGGGGCGCTTCCACCTCTATGAGGGCTATCCGATCCAGAAGGTGAGTCTATCCTGCTGTAAATGTTTCCATGTGGAACTTTGCCCCTGAATTTCCTCTCATACTGTTAAAACAACCTTTTAAACCAAAGTGTGTTTGTGTGTTTTCCAGATCACACTGCCTATGCGCATCTTTAAGCTGCTCGGCGTGGAGACGGTGATCCTGACCAACGCAGCCGGAGGTCTGAACCAAGATTTTAAAGTGGGAGACATCATGATTATCAAAGACCACCTCAACATGCCCGGCTTCGCTGGCAACAATCCTCTGTCCGGACCCAACGATGAGCGGTACGTCTTCTTGTGCAAGATGCACTTATTGCATCATTTTCATTGCCAAACATGTTTCACTGATTTTGAGCAATCCGAGGTCCAGACTTCCTGATGACTCAGGCTTCCACCTGCTGTCCTCACAGGTTCGGCGTGCGTTTCCCCTGCATGTCTGATGCGTATGACAGAGAGCTGCAGCAGCTGGCCATGGACGTGGGGCAGGAGCTCGGCTATGGAGACTTCTTAAAGGAGGGCGTCTACTGCGTGCTGGGTGGGCCATCGTTTGAGACGATCGCAGAGTGTCGCATGCTGCACAAACTGGGCGCTGATGCTGTCGGTGAGTCTTTTTTTACAGACTTGATGATGATTCTGAGAAACAATGGATGACCTGACAGCCCACTATTTTGCAGGGATAAAGGAAATAGTGTTAGGTCTTCATTTAGGGCGGAATGGGGGGGTCAGATTCCTAGATAAGCTAGATAATCCTCAAATGATAAGGGGCAGCTCATCCCTGCAAAACTGAGGGTTGCAGCCAAGATGGGGGATCAGAACTGAGCCTAAGACTTTTAAGACACATCGAGCGCTCATTAGGAGTCATCAGGTGACAATAATTTCAGAGCTGGATAATTTCTATATCTTGCAGCCTTGTGGTAACACTCAGCTATCACGGGCTTCTGATTATCTGAAATGAAGCTAATCAACTGATGCCTACAAAGCAGAGGAGGGATAGGAAAGCTATAAAAAGATACTGTATCAAAATGCCTTCTAAAATGTGATTTCACTTTCTAAAATGTCATTAAGGAATGGCACATGAGAACTGTGGCATTCTGTTTGGCACAGAGGAGGTATTCACCTCTTTTTTTATTTAAAAAATCTGAAAAATGATTATTTGAAAATGCTGATTGAAAACTTTAGAACAAGAGGAGCCTGAGATCAAGTTGTGAAAATAATGTCCTTGAGTTTCATTTGAATGCCGTCTTTCTCCGCTTAGGTATGAGCACAGTCCACGAGGTCATCGTCGCCCGCCACTGCGGCATGCGCGTCTTCGCCCTCTCGTTGATCACCAACCAGGCGGTGATGGACTATGAAAGCGAGGAGAAGGCCAATCACGAGGAGGTCCTCCAGACGGGCAAGCAGCGAGCCGAGCAGCTGGAGCGGCTGGTTTCCACCATGGTGACCAAGATAGAGCACAACAACAACTACGCCTGAACAGCCTGCTCCAGAAGCTGGCCGACAGTTTGACCCAAAGACTTAAGCTGGTTCACCTTTACTGCTGTCACGCCGAAGAAAACCCTTTACTTTGCCTTTTTTGCCATTTGACTTTCAGAAATTGTTGTAAATAGAATTCAATAATGCCATTACGAGCATTACTACGAGCCCTATAAGACGTACATTCCTCTAATGGGTGGCTCCGGGACAGAAAACAACCAAAAAAAGGCACTTCAGTTTTTTTTGTATCAGTTTAAATAAGGCGTATTTGTTCTAACTTATATGATCAACTTGTAAAAATGTCTGCAATTTAACTTAACAATTATCATAAATCTCCTGTAAAGATCTTAATATTTCTGTTGTTTAAGATGTGTACATTAGTAAGCATTTACTGCTTGTTTTTTTTAAATATGACTTGTTACTAAAGTGCTATTTATTACTATATTTTGCTTGTATGTGTGGTTATTTGGGTTATTGATGGCTGTCATTCATAGTTTAAGTCATTTATTCAGAAACAAAACTATTCACAGTAGTTAGAGGACATAAAAATGCACAAGACTGATAAAGAACAGGGACACCCATATAAATCTCTCCCATGTTTATTTTCCAAGTGCGTACAGAGGATTTACAGTGGAAGCTCCACTGTAAACCACTGAGTTGAATGATGAGTGGGTTCAAAGGGACCCAGAATATTAACCCTGTAAACATTACACAATGTTACATAAGCATTACGCTGCAAACACTGAAGACAGTCAGAGCATGATGCAAATTTACGGGTTTGGCAGTTAGTTTCTCATAAAAAGTGTTTCAAATCTCCAATTTACAAAAGACAAACAAAATGACGAAACAGAACAGCACATCCATCCATCTTGCATAACTAAACCCTCACCTTTAACATTAACAGCTTGTTCCCTTTGGAAGATTAAACAAAGTTGACACATCCCATTTTCAGACAAACTCCAGCTCCAGCCATCGAACTAAAGGTAAAAGGTCTCATTTTGAAAACGTAGCACAACAGTCTAAACATGCCATGCATAATAACGAGCAGGTACGTATTGAATCTAACAGGATTGAGTATATAGAAGTACAGACATTCACTATGATACAGTGCAACACCATTGTCTCTGCATAAAACTGCAGGCCCCCAGTAAAGTTTCATAAGTGGGCCCCGAACTAATGCTGATGGTGGCCGCAAACTTTTTGGCACAAGTTGCAAATAAAAAGTGGCGGTCGGTCCAGCAGCGTTGCTACAAACACTTGCAAGATATCTAAATGCACATTCATATACTGTATGCAGAGTGCTGTGCTAAGAAAGACCAGTGATTGATCCTTAGCCCCCCCCCCCCCCTCCAACTTTCTGTTTCATACTGGATTTTGAGCATGTAAATGGTATGCTATGTTGCAAAGCCCAAAGTCCAAAACCAATCACTGTCCCCCTATAGACAGTGCTGCTCCTGAACTGCCCCGTACATCTCGTTGGCACTGAAAGCGTTTCTTATCTAAGTCACCATGTGATCTGTTTACATTGTGCCCACCTGACGCAAGTAAAGCAGGCAGGAGGTGACCGGAGCTACTCCAGCAACACACAGTACTAGAAAAATTGTGTTTATACGCATGGAAATAAGTAAATCTACTCTTGCAGACCCTCGTAGTAAAAAGATCAAACATGGACTAAAATGCCTTTAGCAAGGAGTACTCTGAAGAACATCTGATTGTCCTCAAGTACAAATGATTGATTATCTCAGACTTGTGTAATGCCAACATCCAGCACAGCCCACAGAGCCCTGGATTATATTTATATGATCGTGCTAAGATTTTTTTTCAAGCCATTTTAAAAGGAGGGGAATAAGCAACACTGAGGTTTTGTTTAAAAACAACACTAGCAGTGATAATAATAGTTGAGTCACATCTCATACTAAACTGATGACACTGCAATGCTGGTTAACTCTGGGGTTAACTAAAACATACTAAAGATTAAACTTTGGTAACATTCAAACTAAATTTGTGTTACAAAAAAATGATGCATCAGATCAAATATCAAATTCAAGAAATGATATTTAGGCAAAAGTTTTTAAAAAAAAATTGTGAACAGAAAGGACCTTGAATATTTGGCCAGTAGGGATGGGCATATTGATACTATAGAATGGATACTTAAAGGTACAGTATGTAAGAATTACTGACATCTAGTGGTAAAGATGGATATTTAAAAGAAAAGACATTTTCTTTCAAATTACTTTACATTCTAAGCACTGTTGTGAATGTATGGTGGCCGTTAGTGGCCAAAATTCTCCCAGACATAAAGATGCTTTCATCTGTGAGTGGCTCAGTGGTCTCAGGTGTAGCTATGACTGGGCTTTGAGTAACTACTTTTAATGACATTTAAGACTTTACTGATCCCAAACAGTCCATCTCCCATTAAACAAAGCTGGTGCAGTTCAGAGGGTTTTCACTTCACACACATTGTTTTGTCCATTCAGGGACACCATAGTATAAATGGTGGAACAAATATGGCTGCCTCCATATGTGCACAGCCCAGCAAGTAGATATAGAAGACTCATTCTAAGAAACTAAACATATAACAGCCATTCTAGTGCATTGATTACACATCAATAGAAACATAGTTTTAAATCATATATCACATTTTTCTCCCATTGACCTTTGATTTTTTACATACTGTACCTTTAAATATCGGATTCTATACTTTTTTAAAATATCGACGTAGCCCTATACAGACACAAAACAGGTAATCTTGTAATGTAATGTATACTTCCAAGAGTTTTAGGCAATTAAACTATGTGCAAAACCAGTTTGCAATTATAGCTACTGTGTCACATGATCATAGTAGCCAATCAGATGTCATGACGACGCAGCTACTGTTTGTAATGATGTTTTAATTTTTCAGTGGCTTGATTTTGCACAGGTTGTAGTTTATCTATAATATCACTATTACATTTTATATTTGAACATTTTCCATTAAACAAATTTAAATAATCTTATATAAACCTGTAGTTTAATTACAGTAATTGAGCATTTGATTTTTTTTTTTTTTTATCTTTTCGATTAATTCACTCAAATGTATTATTTCTGTTCTCAAGTTTTATTTCCATATTGCTCTCGCAATAAAGATATTAATGCACACTGTATAATTTAAATTTTCTTTTAAAGGGACAAAAAGTACTGGTATCAGTATTGATGAAAAAGTAATAGTATTGTATTGACAGGAAAACTTTGGTATCAACCTATCCCTATTGGCCAGTACAATAGGTTTTTGTGTTTTTGCCTCTGCAACATGAAGAAATTATGATGTGATCAAGAGGAAACTCCTAAAATTCTTTTTGTTGCAAATCTTTGGAGAAATGTTTCAGCATAGACGACTTACATCACAGCACAGTGTGAAGTCACAGAGCAGAACAGTCTGATTCAACCTAAAGATGTTTCTATTGAGACTGAGGAAAAGGTTAGAAACAACAAAGTGGGTTTATTTAGGCTTCTTTTTTTTTAAAACCTTTAACTTTACAACAAGCATTAGTAGAAACTGTCAATATGTAGTTAAAGAGGTGTCGACAGAACAGACTCGAGTGGACCAGCTAGTACATTCTTTAAAAAATTAACAGGGTGTAACCCCCCCCCCCCCCCCCCAACAACCCACAAATTATTTCCATGGTAAAAAAAAAAAATAAAAAATTATAATACACACCCATCACATCAAACTAATTTTTAACACTTCTCTTATGTTGTCAGGCTTGTAAATTATGCCAAAAAAGAAAAAAAATTAAGTCCCCCACCACTGAAGTGCATTAAACGTATTTACTTTAGCAACACAGTACTATCTAATTTATTTTACCATTTAATTAAAAAATTCATTCTTTTTGACATCAGTTTTGACCCGCTCTGGTCTAATGGCAATATGCTTGTCTTTTATTTGAGTAAGAATTGCAGCTACTTATAAAAAGCTCTTTATAAAATGGAGGCTAATGTGCTCTTTAGGCATCAGGACAACACGTTGATACATTTAGTAAGATTTGCTTGGTCATGAAAAGTAACACTGTTTCCACCCACTAAACCCTCACCAATATGTGTATTACTGCTGTTTTGCTCAAATTTGTGTGGGTAAAAACTGGCTGGTAGCACTAAAGATAGCTACGGTACGTTAGGCAGAGCGCGAACTGCCAGGCTACAAGATGTGAGCTTTTTTTTTTTCTTCTTCTTCTTTTTGCTTGGCGAAACAGGTGGCAAATAAAAGATCGATTGGCACAAGTTTCCAATGCAGGCACTGGAATGATGATTGTACTGTTTGGTTTTTCTTCCTTTTTCTTCTAGGAGCCTCAGCAGCGAGCAGCATGGAGAAACCGGTGGAGGAAAGGCACTTCTGAAACAGCAGAGACTGGGCCTGGAGCTGCAGCATGATGCAGAGTCCACTCATCTCTAGGCAAACATGGTCAGAGTAATCCACTGTTGAACAAGGAGAATATAGGAAGACCCATTAGAAGTATGTTACAGGTACACAACACAAAAATAGTATGTAAGCATCTGACTGCATGAAGATGCGTCTGTATGTCATACCTGAAAGAAATTAAGGGATATTTGACCATCTGCATCTGTGTCCATGGTCTTAAAGGTTTCTGTAGAAAGAAAAATAAGAATGTGAACTTCTGTTGAGGGTTAAATTGAACTGGAATGGACTGCATGTTACTTATACAGTAATCTGTTACAAATGGTACAGACAAATCCAGTTCTGCCCTCTTTTCTGTTGCAAAACAACTTGGTAACAAATAATTAATTTTTGGATTCATTTTCTGTGTCAATTTCAGCTAAAATCCCAGGACTTACTGAACATGGTCTCCAGTCGGACCAGACAAGTGACAAAGTTGTCAAAGTCCACAGCCATGTCTTCCTCTGTGTAGCGCAGGATGATGAGCTGGAACAGGTGGTTGGTCAGCTTGAACCCTGATGGAGGGAAAACAATCGGGGAGATTAAATGTAAGATAAAGCTGTTCAGCCCAAAACCCAGCAGAATCACTTTGTGTGCACAGAACTTAAATTTCCTTCTGAAGTACCTGCAGATTCAAGAGCCATCCTCATCTCATAAGAGCTCATGGTGCCCGATTTGTCCAGGTCGAATTGCCTGAATATAGTCTGGCAAGGCACAGATCCATGGAGCCGGCAGAAGGTAACAGGAAGCAAACAGAAAATTGAGAAGAGGCCGTAAATTAGACAAGACTGCACCATCCAGGTGACAAACAACAGACTTCAAGAGGAGAAATTATTCAACTAAAGTCTGGCCTGTTGGCTGCAAATGCAAACACTTCAACTTTGCCACATATTTGCCTTTTATAAATGTCCTTTTGAATCAAAAATGAAAGAAAAAAAATAAGTTAAATTAGCTGCTAATCTAGTTAGCTTCCACTTGCTAGGAGGCAGCTAACTGGATTAGCTGACAACCTAACAGTCAGTAGGTTGCCAACAAATCTAATTAGCTTCCTTCTAGCAAGGGAAGCTAACTGGATAAGCTGTCAACCTACTAAATACACTATTAGTTAATTATCACCCTTAGCATGCTAGCTACGAGCCTAGAAATGCTAGTAGTGACGGAGTATCTAATGGGCTCCACACAGAACTCCACTATCTTCTGAACTTAAGCCAGCGTTTTTGTTTCCTGTCTGTCATTACTGGACAAACTAATCCAGGTGCGTCTGGCCATTGTCGTCATGGTTACTGAGGTCAGGCACACCTAGATTAGTGGAGTTATATAGCTCATCCAGTGGGTCGACAGCCTCTGCATGCTAGCGGTTAGCCTCACAATGCTAAAGCTGAAGCCAGGTTGCAGATAATTTGCTGCAGTATGCACATGAATTCATGTTGGTTATGTTATTATTCTGTTATTTGGCGCCGCTTAGTTACAAGCAGCAGCTTATCGGTGGTCAAACCAGTATCTGGCTCTGCAAGGGACTACAGGTAAAGCCTCTGGAGAGCACTCAGCTCAGATCTTGAGCTTTTTCTTTTTCCAGTAGCTGATTGACAGTGCCTAATCATATTTTACACCTGAATGCATGGGAGAATAGCCTAGGTAAAACTCAGCAGGAGAGCTTAGGTAAATAATAAAAAACAAAACTGGAATTTTCCTTTGAAGCCAAGCCCCTTGAAGCAGAGACGTCAGCCCTGACTTTGCTTGACCCATCAGAGTTGAATCTCACCAGATATCGTTTAATCTTTTCCCACAGAACATGGAACTCTGTCAGGCCCAGCTTCCCACTGCCATCCGTCTGGGCAAGGAAGTTCAGGAAGACTATGTGGATGATGTTTTTCACAACATTTTTTAGTTTCCAGCATCAACAAAGAAGGATCCCAGCAGCTAAATCAAATGAGTACATAGACTTTCCCCAAAACAAAAGCTGAGCAGCTCCATTTCAAGGATACGTCCATGAGGTTGATCATACTGCGACAAGCTTCTTTGGTGAAACCGTCGGTCTTCAGGTCTTTATCTGTTT
Source organism: Atherinomorus stipes (assembly GCA_023101725.1). Taxonomy (NCBI): domain Eukaryota; kingdom Metazoa; phylum Chordata; class Actinopteri; order Atheriniformes; family Atherinidae; genus Atherinomorus; species Atherinomorus stipes. Next base: position 45,311 of record JALJCO010005760.1, read on the forward strand.
ACATGAGAAATGGAAATACATAGCAGGATGATTAAACTATTATTTCTAATATAAAAAGTCAGAACAATTCTGATTCCTCCTGCTACTAACGTTTGCTGATGATTCTGTTCAGTATGGTTTGCAGCTCTGTGACACTGATCTCCATATCCTATTGGTCAAAACACAAGCCAGTTATAAATTAAATATCATTAACCACTGCAAAGCAGCCTCTCCCTTCCCGTATATTACCGATCCTGCCAGCTGTCTGAAGAGATTCTTGAAGCTTGCGTCTATCTGACTCTCGTCTAGAGCATTCTGAAACACAAAAACATATTCATCTCCTTTTTACATTACATATAACACAGGAGGTCCAGTGCCAAAACAGTCTCCTCTTCTTACCTCTGCTGGAAGCTCTGCGACAACATCATCATCAAGCTCCCTGAGGAACAAACACAATTAAAATTTCTTCTTTTTTTAAAATGATTTTTAAAAAGTTTTCAGTAAATAAACCACCCTGCAAAATGTACAAAAACAAAATAAAACATTAACAAGAACCAAAAAGCAAAAAAAAAAAAAGTAAGAAAAAGAAAAACAGGGGAGTAACACAGTAAAGTGTTTCAATTAATTTACAAGCATCGGTATCTATATTACATTTCAATCACATTTTTCCCATAAGATAAGCATTTTCCCACTAAAAATTAACCCCTTAATAAAGCATAGCACTATCTCCTCAGTTATTTACTGTAAATCTTATCGTTCCTTAATTTTCCAATATAGAATTTATTCAGGGGCCCCATTTCTTTCAAAATGTGTCCCGTTTTCAAGCATTTGAAAGATTGACTGTTGTATTTTCTAAAAAAAAATACTAGTTTTTAATTTTTAAGGCTACACTTGTTTCTATAGTGGTTCACAGGTACAAGAGACAACAAAACCAAAAACATACTTAATATTAAAAGCACAATAAACCAAAAATGTACAAATTTTTGTAACATTTCTGTTTTTTAGAAATGCGTTTCCTACAACATCACTTTTAAGTTTTTTAGTTTCTTTTCTGATGTATTTTAAGTTTTGTCACATCTTCATGTGTGATGTTTTCTGGAAGGCAACAAACAACAGGAGCTGTGTTTTTATTTTTGTTTTACACATTTTTAGAATTACTTTGTGCATTTGGTTTTGTTGTTGTGTTTTTTCTCTGTTGTTTTTTTTTTTTTTTAATTTTCGAAACAAAAACAAAAATTTGCATTTCATGTTCCGTTTTGTCCTGTGGGGCTGTCACGGCTGTATCCCAGATGGGAAAAGTTGCATTTTGCGTTTCTCAGCTTCGGGATGCTGCTAAGCCATGACGGCTCGGGACATGCGTATAATAAACATTGGTGTTTCATTATTTCTGCAGCACTAAAGGTTCCTAAGAGCACGGTGGCCTCCATAGTCCTTAAATAGAAGAAGTTTGGGACAACCAGAACTCTTCCTAGACCCGGCCGTCCAGCCAAACTGAGCAATTGTGGGAAAAGAGCCTTGGTGAGAGAAGTAAAGAAGAACCCAAAGATCACTGTGGTTGAGCTCCAGAGATGCAGTAGGGAGATGGGAGAAAGTTCCACAAAGTCAACTATCACTGCAGCCTCCCTCAGTCAGGGCTTTATGGCAGAGTGAGCCAATGGAAGCCTCTCCTTAGTGCAAGACATATGAAAGCCCACATACACTGTACAGTTTACCAGAAAACACATGAAGGACTCCCAGACTGTGAGAAATAAGATTCTCTGGTCTGATGACACCAAGATTGAACTTTTTGGAGTTAATTCTAAGCGGTATGTGTGGAGAAAACCAGGCACTGCTCATCACCTGCCCAATACCATCCCAACAGTGCAACATGGTGGTGGCTGCATCATGCTATGGGGTGTTTTTTTCAGCTGCAGAGACAGGACGACTGGTGGCAATTGAAAGAAAAATTAATTTGGCCAAGTACAGAGAGATCCTGGAAGAAAACCTCTTCCAGAGTGCTCAGGACCTCAGACTGGGCCAAAGGTTCACCTTCCAACAAGACAATGACCCTCACACACAGCTACAATATCAAAGGAGTGGCTTCAGAACAACTCTGGGACCATTCTTGACTGGCCCAGCCAGAGCCCTGACTTAAACCCAACTGAGCATCTCTGGAAAGACCTGAAAATGGTTGTTCACCAACATTCACCATCCAACCTGACAGAACTGGAGAGGATCTGTTAGGAAGAATGGCAGAAGATCCCCAAATCCAGGTGTGAAAAACTTGTTGCATCATTCCCAAGAAGACTCATGGCTGTACGAGCTCAAAAGGGGCTTCTACACAGTACTGAGCAAAGGGTCTGAATACTTATGACAATTGTGATATTTCAGTTTTTCTTTGTTAATAAATTGCCAAAAAATTCTACATTTCTGTTTTTTATGTCCAGGTGGGGTGCTGAGTGTACAATAATGAGAAATAAAATAAACTTTTTTGATTTTTGCAAATGGCTGCAATGAAACAAAGAGTAAAAAGATTAAAGGCGTCTGAATACTTTCCATACCCACTGTATATGCTGTGTAGCAATGGTGTCTCTTCGTGAGGTGTGTCATGAACAGCTCTGATTGGTTAATTGCATCGTACATCCATTTTTGGAGTCAGTGAGCTCCAGTATCCCATACAGCTCCCTATCTGCTCTCTTCCAGTCACACTTGGTTTCTTCTGGATTTTATTTGAACACACCAGTAACATTTTACGGTTTGTTTAGATTCATGTTATGCTTTAATAATTGTTTTTTTAATTGGCTATTTTACATAAAAAAACACGATCAGATATTTTAGAAATATTAAAAGTAATAATTCAGTTTTAATCAACAACTAATCAAAAACACTAATTAAAAAGGCTTTCTCCTGAAACCATAACAGTCAAAAGTAAGAGCTACTTCCTCAGACTTCCCTTGACCCTTTTGATCTGCACTCACTCTGAGTTTGCAGGTTTTTCAGAGAAAACTCTCAGGACGAAATCCGCCTCTTTGTGGGGCTCAAAGGTGGAGGGGACGATGATGTACTCCCCAGCTGGAAGTCGAAGTCGCGAGCTGACCTCCCTCAGGTTGATGAAGAGCTCAGATCGAGCGCTGGAAGCATGAGTGAGGAAAAAGTCTCGCTTCAGGTGGACCCCCGACCTCCCTGCAACCTGAGAGGGGAGTTAAGAATTAGCACACATTTAGAAAATCTTCTCCCCGGAGCATTTATAATGAAATATTTATGCAAATATCCAGAACCTGACACATATTTTATGTTTGAAAAAACATAAAGTAAAATCAAAGAATTGAATTTTTTTTTCTTACCTCATCTGGGACCTGCAAAAGTGACAGGAGATATTAATCATTAATTACATGAGAATTAACATGAAAAGATGGAAAATAATCTGAAATGAAAATAGATATTTGCAAACAACAACAAATGACAACACAAGATATGTTTTACAAGCCGAGTTTGCTTGACTGCTGCTGACCTCGTACACGGCAAACCCGATGGTCTCCATGTCTTTGCCCTCTCGCCGTTTCTTCCTGCGATCTTTTTGCATGAGGGCGACCAAAAAGCTGCAATCTGATTGGCCGGGGGCGTCTGGGTGCTGCAGTAGGATCTTGAACTGAGGATTGAGCCAAAAGGTTGCTGCAGGCAAAAAGTGAAAACATCAGCTTCCGACTCTTTTTCCAGCTACAATGTGGTTTCAAATACAGAGGCACCGAACCGATACCTGGATCGGATATCAGCTCCGATACTGACTAATTAGTTGGATCCAGCATTCCGATGCAGTTATTTCTTTTTTTTACTTTCATTTATATAATGAATGTAGACTTTGTTTGTTAATAAATATCAAGTACATTCATATCTGTGTTAATTTCTACCTTTTTTTCGACAAGGTTAAATGTTTGTCAAGCATAATGCCTTCACTCACATGGCAAGGTATATGGTTCATTCATCCAACAGTAGTATCGGATCGGTATCGGCCAATACGCTCAGCCCAGGTATCGATATCAGATTGGATCGGAAAAAACTGGATCAGTGCATTTCTAGTTTCAATAAGTCCGTCTTTAAAGGAGCTGTGTGAAGCTTTTCAAACGTTCTAAAAGTGAAATACAGGCATTTATAAGCTAAATATGTTCCCATCGCTACTATAGACACTAATTTGATGTTAAATATTAGTTTTTCTATGCATCTAATTTCCAACACGGAGGTAAGATGGCTGACTGCACTGAACCACGGAGCTGTCGACCAATTGCAACATGTTTTACGCCCATTTAATGACGTCACCCCGGAAGAGACACTGATTCTGAAAGGTCACAGAATTGTTTGTAGCACCGGCACTGGCAGCTCACATGGATGTTATTTGTACACATGATGGATAATTGGACTCCAATCGTCGGGATACAATGAGGCAGCCTGTTATGGAGCTGTATGCACTCAAGCCAGAGTCTGACATGGAGTTTGAAGTACATGCAGTACCACAGAAGTACCACAGAGACCTCTGACAACCTATACACAGAGAGTTTGTATAGGTTAGGATTCTCTTTGAGTTTCTGTTCAACAAAGAGGGCGTCTTGCTACGATGCTGCGCATGCATGTTTGTCGCTTTGTGATTGGTGCCACCTTGTTGCGTATACCGGTGTCAGTCAGTTATGTGAAGGAAGCTAGAGCTTGGCCTGAATATTCATATATGTTAAATATGCACAAATGAAGAAAAAAAAACGACTTAAAGGGACTAGAGGCAGGAATTTTTAAAAAACATGCATGTCCATTTTTTTTAATACCAATGGGGGATGAAGTGCTAAATACCAAAAATAACGTTTCCACCCACGTTTCTCTCCGTTGCCTTGAACAGGCTGTGTGCTGCAAAATGCGATGCAATTTGGCGTCCGAATTTCCCGCGCTGCCCTTGAGCACGTGACGTCAAATGACCTGCATCCGCAGTTTTGATGCAGGAAGAAGCCGGTCGCGTTTAATTCAAACACTGTAAGCGATAGTTATGGATTCTTCTGCCGTCAGCAAATGATCCAGATCAACTGAAAGACACTAAAAAGTGGAACTACGAAGAAAAAGTGTAGTAAACAACATTATAGCTTCAGTTTGTGCACGTTACCGTAACGGCTTGGCTTGTGGCTGCAGTTACCTGAAGCGGCAGTCGCAGCAGTCGCGAGTTTAGTTTCTTAATCTTGCCTCAAGTTCCTTTAAATTAAGTTTTTTATGAGGAAATAACACAGTAACATGCGGAAAAGCTCTTAAAAGTCCATTTTTCATGATAGGGCTCCTTTAAAAATTCTAAATGATGACTTTGTTTTAAAAGCTGAGCACAAACATCTGAAATGCATCAACATGTTTAGAAATACTACAATTCAGCCTTTAGAAATTCTAGAAATCAATTATTATAACTGATTTTCTCAGCAGAAAAGAAAAAAAAATTGTTCTTGTAAACTAAAGAATCAGGCTAAAATTCCGTGCATGTCATGGTGGGGCATTTCCCAAATTTGTTGCGCAAAACAAAGCATTGTTTCATTGCTCATTGTTTAAATAGGAGTCACTGGTTCACATTCCTTCATGAAAAACATTCAAATCTTCCCTCCATCCCTCCATCCCTCTGCACCAGAATGTTTCCAGCAAGAAAAGGATATCGTATTTTGAAAAAAATAAGAATTCAAAGAAAAAAAAGTCAAAATTCTGACTTCGATCTCAGATTCACTTTTTTTTTTCTATATATCCCCATACCCCCACAAAAAGAAAAAAAGATTACAAATAATTAAAATATATATATATATATATATATATATATATATATATATATATATACAGTGGCCCCAATTCTCCATCAATATGAAAATCTCACATACAAACATTGTTCTTTAAACTGAATGCAACTCCATGAGTTTCTGAAATGGGCCTGATTAGCAGCAGAACCTTTTGTTCCCAATAAACTTGCAGAGAAAATTAAATTAGATTCATCTCCATTCACCTCCTTCTTTCATACCTTCAGGTTCCCACTCTGCTAACAGTTTACCTTTTATCTCGTTCCTCTACTTCCTTTATTCATACCTGGGTAATTGCGGCAGCCTCCGGCCGTGCTTCCCCTCCTCCACTCCCCCTGAAACAGCGAGGAGCTCCATTTCTTCATCTGGCTGTGCTGCAGGGCGTCTGCCGTCAGGTTGCAGATCTCTAGACGGCTGAACTCACGCAGGAAGTCACTAAAGGACATCCTGGGAGACGGGAATAACCGGCTCTGAGTGATTTCATTGTAAAATTTTCCATTGCAGAGTCCAGAAGCAGAATCTGGTTTAGGTGCAAATGAAAAATGACACTAATCTTCTAAACAAAACATAATCGGACACAAATCAAAATGGACATAAATCACATGTCTAACCACTATAAAAGACCAAGTTAGTCTCTATTTTATCATTTTACACTGAGGAAATATTATCTGAAGCCATGAACAAGTCTGAGTTTCACTCACCAGAATTCACCATCTTCACTGCGGTTTTGGAGCCGACTTCTGACGGAGCGATCCACATTATCCCATTCTCTGGAGCTGAGGAGTTCACAAAGAAAACATAAGTTGACAGAGTGGAAGATTTTCCTCAGCTCTAACAGTCTTTTTCACCACAACCATGTTGGGTTGGGATGCTCCAGCAGTACCATTTACAGCCTCCTCACTTCTCCATTACTGAACAACTCTGTCAACCGCATTTCTTGCTCTGCAAAGTCTGAAGCTAGCCTAATGTTTTAGCCTGAATATACACGAGCGACCGCAGGAACCACAAAGCATTGTTGTCTAAATGGCTTGTGACATCAGGAACATTTCTGGAGGTCTCACCACTGAATATTTGATGTATGTTCTGTCAGTTCTGTCAGAATAAATTATTAAAAGGTGCTGTGCTTCACCGGGACATACACAGTTTATGACCTTCTTACAAATGCACAAACATGTTTGGCTGCACCTCATTTGCTCGGATGAATGTTTTCTGTCACTCTCAGATTTCAAATAAGAACAAGACAGGCAACTTGGTAGGAAATTCTCCTGTATCATCCTGGTCTAGTTTCAGCTGACAAATCAGGAATGTTTTATGGTTACGCCACATGATTTCACCCCGTTCTGCAGAGCGGTGACTCGTCTGACCTCATGCAGAGGTCGTCTTTTCTTTTTACAGCTGACCTCACAGGAGGACAAAGATATCTCAAAGCCTGAAGACGATCTTTGTTTTGCTTTTATTTTTTTCTTTAAGTAGACACCAAAGATTGTCAGCTGTCTTGTCTGCATGACTCCTGATTTTACAGAGGAAACATGAATAAACCATCTCACTTGTCAAAAGTTTCCAGATCAAACATCTGTAAAGCCAAAATCCTAAAATAGGGCATGTCGTCGCTCTCATTCAGCTGTGTTCGGTAATGCTTTGATATAATATTCCCAGTGGGGAGGGGGGTGGTTGGTATTTATAGCTTTGTAACAAATAAAATATATAATTTCCCACCCATGGCTTCTCCTGTCTGAGTCTTCTTCTGAATTACTGTTTGAGCTCAGCTTCTACAAACCAGATAAACCCTTTCACTTACAGAGTCTTTCTCAGATCTAAGAGGATAATAAAGGCTTTGTGGGCTGATTTTACAGCTTTTGAATGCTGTTTTTTGTCAATGTAAAGATTCAATTTAAAAGATAAGAGGCAAAAAACACCAAATGACCGCTTTTCATACGAGAATAAACCCTTGCAGATTTACTGAAAGAGCTTTTAAATCCAGACTCAACAGAAAATGATTTTTTTTCCTGTATCAAATCGCTAATTAACCGCATAACAGTGTAAAATCTTACTTATCACTCCAGGACCCGGTCCATTCCACCTCCCCCCATGGGTTCCTGACACGAACCAGCTTGGTCAGATTTCCTCTGTACACCACCTGAAGGCCAAGACACACCTGATGGTCACGTTCTGTATCTGCGCTGCTGATTCCGCTTCACAGCGTGACGTAAATTTAACCACATCGGCTACATTCAAACCATAATAACAACACAACCCCCCACTTCAAAGCAAATAATCATTGTTACAAAATGAGAAATAACAGATTATAAAATCATCAGAAGTCAGCTGGTCTTCATAAGGGAGCAATCATCTCTGTTTAGTGTGTGTTCAGCATGACTGGTCTGGGTATTATTATGCTCCTTTTTTATATATAGATATGTAAGACTGCTTTGCAGCTTAACTGATTTTACAGGAAGAAGTTAACATCACCAAATATTGGACGAATGTTAGAGTTTTCCCAGTTCAGTTTACTTCTGAATGAGTCCAAGCACATTAAACTGAGCCACAGGGAATCAAACAAAATGTTCATTTGGAGGGTAAAGTTCAAGGAAAACTGTTGGATCTTTTCAGCTTATCTTGGCCTGGAGTGCCTTCAAAAGTTTGCCATTTTTGGATGCTACCGGTTAAATAAAGATCAAGTCAACGCAGGATTTTAAAAATCTAAGCTCCTTTTTAAAAAAAAATCTAATTCTTGATTCACATCTTTGTGTGTTACGGCTCACCTCATCCACAGCGGTCACAGAGTAGGCGTGTCCCTTCACCAGCTTCTTGAAGGTGACGGCCTCCATGTCTAACGAGCTGGTGATCTGCAGAGAAGACAACACAACTGGCTCATCCATCATCATCATCATCATCACACCATGCATAATGAGAAGTCTACCACTGAGATGAATGACACTGGTTGTTTCAGCTGATTCAAATATAATTGTGGTGCAGCATGATGTCACTGCACCTACAATGTCCCGAGAGAAGAATCTAGCCACGCGTCGCTGTTCATGTCCATGTTTATCAATAAAATAAACATACTGTAGCATGAATTTTTAAAGGGCTTTATAAGTTAAAGCTGTTTGCATTTGATTACATCTGCGAGAGGTTTACTGCCATTTAGACATCTTACAGCAAAGGAATGTTTTTCTAATCTCAATTTTTTAGCATTTCGTCGTGTCTGGATGGAAAAAAGTCAAACAAAAAGTATGTTTCTTTAAACATTTCCAGCCAGCCTGGCAGTTCTTCGTACCCAATCTAAGAAGCACAATGATTACATAAACTGTCCTTTACCAAGACGAGAGTTCAGTGCTCCCCGTCTGCAAACACATGGTTTGATCAAGCGTCCTTGACACACTGAATTCTTGCCAGATCACATTTCCCAATCTTCACTGCCCCCTCCTGGTTTCATCCCTAATCAAATTTCTCAAATCTATTTCCTGCAGTGGCCTGTTGTTGGTGCGTTTCTCACCAATGAAAAGCTGGGTCATGCTCCATAAATCTCTAATTGCTTTGGATGCAAAAAATTGTAAAACTGCCTAATTTTTGTTAGATGTTGCAAACAAACTATTAAAGATGCATTGCAATAAATTAACATATAAATTGTTTTTTTAAACGCATCATCAAATTTGATGGCATCAACATGTTTGCAAATCATTTGGACAAGGGGATGTTTACCACTGTCCTGAATTAGCTCTTCTATCACTAAAAATATGTGGAGAAACAGGAGCAAACAGCAAATGTGGTTCTGAAAGTGAAACATCAGATTCTTGCTTAATGTTGCATTACAACCGCTCGACTGTTTGTCTCCTTTCTGTCATTACATCATGCATATCTCGCAGTGGGTGGCCGATGAGTCTGGACTGCACAACGGTCAGATTAACACCTGGACTCATTTCCTTGAGCAGCCATGTAGCTGAAACAGTCAAAGAAAAGTGAGGTTTAGCATCGTCTTGGTGAAATACTGTAAACAAGGCCTTCACTTGTACAAGATGTTTACCTGAGGGCTGCATGTGCTGCTCCAAATCCTAATTTTTGAGCAGCTGCTTTTCAGGTTTTTGCTTATCTATGTTTTTGTTGCATGAAAGAGTTCAACAGCATTTATTGAAGAAGTTATCTTCCCACAATAAAAGCCCCCATGCATACAAAGACTTGCTCTTTACTTAAGGGGACACACTACAGGCAAAACCCCCGTTTTTTCATCACCTGGTCAATTTTGAGATTTTCCTTTTTTTTTCTCTCCTTCAACATGTTTTCTTCCAAAATAAACATTTAAGGGGTTTATTTCATGATACTTTGCATGATGCACCCAAATCCCATCAAAATGCAGCTACAGTTGCCGTTTTCTCAAAATTCTTTTTTTCCTCTTACTCCGGTAAAAAATCTCCACTTCAGGAGCACTTACAGAAACCAAACTTTCAAGTTTTGCTCCTGACTGTATTCTTAAAGTTTTTACCGAAGGATTTTTTGAGATCTCATTCATAACCTGATTTATAGAGCATTTCATGCCAAAAAAAAAAAATTAGTTTTTTTCTGGTTGCTGACAGTATATTCTAAATTGTGAAATGATCTCTAGAGATACCCAAAACCCCCTCTTTTAAAACTTTTTGACTTTAATATGTGAGCAAAATTCAAAAGAAACGTTGAACCTGGCTTAATCCAGTGTTTAGATTTTTTTCTTGGAAATTGTAAGCAAATTAGCGCATTTTTTGGCTATATAACACCTAATTTGCATATCTAAACATAAAATTTCAGAAAACTTGCAATACAAAAAATGATAGCCCTAATGTGAGGAATAAACCAGGAAAGTTTCACGGTGATACTAGTTGGTTACATTTTTTACCCTATTTGCCTGTAGTGTCTCGCCTTAAGGATGCATATTCTTTACAGACTCACAGGTGCAATGACCTCAATGTCTCACATGGACAAAAAGACTAATAAGATTTAATATTGATCAGTCAGTTTGCCAGATGGCAGCTAGTTCTCAGTCCCTGCTGCTTTACCTGATGTCCAATCATAATGGATTGATCAGACTAATTACTGTTTGTGTTAGAAAATGTCCCCCATCACTGGCTATGGGATACACTGCAGCATCATCTCCTCATGTTGTCATAGTTACAGGTTTAGTGCATACTGCAGGCGATTTTAGCCCATTTTTGGGTATGCTGATTGAATCCCAGCACACCTAAAACTTGAGTGATTTTAATATTCATTTGAACTGTATGCACTTTTTTTTAAACAAATTTTAAAGTATAAAAAAAACGCTGTACTTTGTTGAAATGTTATATCTTCACAACAAAGATACAGCAACCGCCATTCCTTCAAAAATGTTTTAATCCCGCCCACCTTCCATATTTCAAATAGCAGCAGTAATGGCCTAATTTTGTTTTTATGATAAATACTCTAAAATGGAAGTTTGGAAAACTGTCAGAATCTCTATAAATAAGGAGGATAAATGGGGTTAGACACAACACCTGCATGCCCAAAATCAGCTTCTCTCATCCAGATAAGCTGAATTCAGATTTTTAAATAGCACCATACCACCAGTAATAACTTTATTTCTAGATGCTGGATAATAAAAATTTAAATCAGGCTAAAATTTCAATCTAAAGCTTGAAAATGTTCAGAAACTTTGAAAATAAGGAAGAAAAAGTGGGTTTTGGTGGATCTGGCGCACCAATGGAACAAGGCATCTACATGCTGGAAATCAGCTTCTATCACAGCTTCTCTCTTGATAATTAGTCATAGCCTTCACTAAATAGTGTTTTTATTATCTTTCACAAATGTGGAAATGAAAATGTGTTAAACTATACAAAACAATGAATTTATGTTGCCTGACCGGGCAGCTCCTAAATTTCTGATGCTAGAATCGCCTCTGGTCTAGTGGCTGTTACTGGACCTGCTCTGAACATATTGCTGCCCTCAACAGATTGAGGATAAACATGTTACAACTGAAATGGGAAAGGTTTTGATTGGCTTGTTTTGAAAGGCATATCCAAAAATTTCCATCCTAAAGTTTTAATACAGTGATTTTGCTGTAAAATCAGCAAAGCATTCTGGTGCTGAACTAGTTTTGTTAAAAGTAGAGTAGATGCTTCCACTTCTTGCAGCTTTTAAAGAATATTAGGTACCATCCAGTTAAAAATGACTGGATATTTTTCCCATAAATAAATGAATACATTTTTAAAAAGTCTAAATTGTAATGTTTGATTTGTTAACTTTGTACTATCTTCAATTAAACTGTTTTATTTAATCCAGACTAAAGTGAAAATTAACATATTTTCTCAGTTTGTTATGATAAGCAAGTACAAAACTGCAAACTATTCTTTGGGCCCATAAAAATTGACAACATGTGACAAATCTGTTGTTTCTTATTTTCTCGGATCAAAGGAGGAATGAATGTTTCAGTACTGACATCAATGGAGCAGCCAAGCAATGATCCTCTCTCTATGGCTCTGCCGATGATGCTGTAGAGGTCTGAAGGGGCTTTCCTCAGCTTTTACTCCCCTCCCCCCGCCCCCTGAGATCCTCAAACCCCCTTTCGATCTTCCGCCTGACAGAGCCCCATAGCAGCCGTTCAACCTGGGACACAAGAGTTTAGGCACATGAGCAGGGTTTAATGTGGATACCATAAAAGTATCTGTTACCGGATGTTCCTAAACACACAGCCCTGACAGCAGTTACGGTTTTACATTGAACAGAACCACCAAACATGATGATGTAACTACATGCGTATGTATAACAAAGCATCAATCTCATGCTTGCATCACATTCATCAGGGAAGCTGTTGAGTTGGCAGGTATGTGCTTTTATGAGCAGTGCTGTTCATCACTAACACCACTGAGACCACAGCTGTCCACCACAGCAGCTGCAGCTTAACTTCATTAATCCTTTAAGAGAGCTCAAGTCATGCTCACAACTGGAATTTCCTTTTCTTTTTCTAGTTTACATCCATTTCCCAGAAACCCTTCAAACTGGATGTCAGGACTGTATCACAGACAAATTTTTTTAAAAAAAAGAAAAGACAATATCTGACATCAGCTACAATAAGTTTTGAATATTTGCCTTATTTTGCAGAAAAATCCTGCAAACTAAAACTGCTTCTTGAAGAGAAGGAAATATGGTTCATCTTCAAATAGGACATGTGGGTTCTGACATATTTTGTGGCGTAAACTGAAAGTCTGAGAAGATTCAGCTGCCAAAATGTTGAATTATGGTCAGAGATAATTACTTTAGGTCCAGTTTTTGACCTTAGACAACCACTGGGTGTCGTAGGGCATCAGGATCTGAGAAAGTAATAAAAAGCTGTAAAACAGACTTTGAAACCAAACTTAAAACCTCAAGAAGCAAAAGCAGAGGACAGTAGGGTCTGGTTTTGGCTATCAATTTGGGGAAAGGTTTTATGCTTCAGAATTACACTTAATGGCCCCGTTATTAGGTCCACCTTGCCCCGTTGTTGCCTTCAGAACTGCAATAATTCTTCACTGATTCAGCAATGTTGGAAACATTTTGCTCCATGTCGGCATGACGTGTTCTGCTTTATTTTTACATTTAAAAGGTTACATTTTATCACTGAATGCTTTTATTGTTTTGATATTTTAATGATATTTCAGTTGTTGTTTAGTATAAATTAGAGAAGATCCTTATATCACAACTATTGCCGAGGACCATATGTATACCTTGCTTCAAAAGCAATTATTCTTGTATGCCATTTCCTTTTTTCCTTTCCTTTCCTTTGATTGACATCTATGTATAGTGTAATCTTATTGATGCATCTTTTTATATATTATCATTTCTTCTGTATAGTAGTTGTTTCTGTTTTTTCCTTTTCTTTTTCAAGGGACCCAAGGAAGACCAGCGGCCATCAAATTGGCAGCTAATGGGGATCCTTATAAAAACTATAAAACAGTTGCTGCAGATTTGTTGGCTGCATCCATGATGAGAATCTCCCGCTCCACCACATCCCAAAGCTGCTCTGTCAGACTGAGATCTGCTGACTGTGGAGGCCGTAGGAGTACAGTGAACTTAAGGAAGTAGTTACAGATGATTTGAGTTTTGTGACGTGGTGTGTTATCCTACTAGAAGATGCTATACGGTGGTCATATGGGGATGGACATGGTCAGCAGCAATACCTAGGAAGGCAGTGGAGTTTCAAGTAACTGGACTCAATTGGTACTGAGGGGCCAAAAGTATGCCAAGACAATACTCCTCACACCATTACACCACCAGCAGCAGCCTGAACCATTGATACAAGGCAGGATGGATCGATTTTTTTCACGATGTTTCCACCCAATTCTGACCCAGCCATCTGAATATGAAGCTGAGGACCAGGCAACGTTGACCCAGTCTTTTATCGTCCAGTTTTGGTGAACCTGTGTGAATTTTAGCCTCAGTTTCCTGTTCCTAGCTGACAGGAGTGACACCCAGTGTGGTCTTCTGCTGCGACAGTTGTGTGTTCAGAGATGCCGTTCTACATACCTCAGCTGTAACCAGTGGCAGTTTGAGTAAATGTTGCCTTTCTGCCATTTGCAACCAGTCTGCCCATTCTCCTCTGACATCAACAAGTCGTTCTGGTCCAGACAACTGCTGCTCACCGGATATTTTCTCTCTTTCACACCATTCTCTGTAAACTCTAGAGATGGTTGTGCAGGAAAATCCCAGTAGATCAGCAGTTTCTGAAATACTCCAACCAACAACCATGCCACGTTCAAAGCCACTTAAACCCCCTTTCTACCTCATTCTGATCCTACAAGTCATCGATCCATGTCTACATGACTAAAACCGTTGAGATGCTGCCATGTGATTGGCTGATTAAATATTTGTGCTCAGTGAGTGCATGTTCATTCAGTTGCTATTTAGCGGCATATGTAAACAGCATATTCTAAGACATCTTAAAACATGGCGAGGAAGCAACATCCGCCTTGGGAAGTGTTGTTTTTTCAGTCTTACTTGGCGTAGGCCTTTTCCAGCAGTGCACTCCAGAACTCAGTTCCCTCTGCCGAGTGGACAAACAGCAGCTTCCCATCCTTCACTGGCAGCCGATCATCAATCACCACCTCCACCCACTCGCCAAACTGCCAGAACTGCACAACAGAGAGCACAACACACAGTAAGATTAACATCACACATAAGGTTCAATGTTACTTTAGGGGGTCTGTGATGGATTTAGCACCTCATTCTGACACAAACATACATTTCAGAACTTTACCACAAAAACAAAAATATTTTTGAAATGCCCATGTGTCCTGTTAGGGGACTGAGTGATCCCAAACAAAAGTAAAGTATTTGTAGGAAACCTTTCAAAGATAGATAGAAAATGCCAATTTAATAAATAAAATGCGAACTTATCTGTGACTTAGGAGATGCAGAAAAGCTCAGTGCAAAAGATAAAAAACTCACAAAAGATGAGGGATGTTCAGCTTTTTGTCTGATGGCAGAATAAATCTAAAATGTTCTGTAAACTTTCAAGTGAACATGCTGATCTCTAACAAGGTGATTATCAGAAACAAAGTGGGATTGACCAGTCTGTCCTCCAACATCTCCAGCTGGTCCAAAACTCAGCTACCCGCCTTTTAACTGGAAGAAGACAGTGTAAGTACATTACTCCAGTTTTACTGTATGTTCTCTTCATGAACTGCCCGTATCTTTAAAAGGTTTTTTTTTTTTTTTAAGTTCTACTCTTGGCTTCTAAATGCTTAAACATACTGGCACCTCCTCTCTGAGCTCCTGCATATTTATCATCCTTGTAGAGTTCAGATCTGAATCTCAACTGCTGTCGGTGGTTCCCCAGACTCAACATATGACCCGGGGAGACTGAGCGTTTACAGCTCCAGCCTCTAAACTCTGGAACATCTCCCTCTTTCCGTCTGCCAGAACTCAGAATGAGTTTAAATCTCTTTCAAATACTCATCGATTTACACTGGCTTTTAACACCAATCACTCGCTGCAGTCTCTTGCCTTAATGCATATTTTATTATTGTTTCCTACTGTGTTTATTATTCTACAATTTTATCTCATCTTTTTATCAGGGATGTTCGCTTTTGGCTTTTTTTTTACCGATATACCGATATTGTTCAACTCCTAATTCCGATACATGTATCAGCTGATACAGATATATGAGCGCAACTGTGAGCTTATATTTCATATATTCTGACTTTTTCAGTGAGAAGCGAAGCAGCTGAAGACTTTGATGTATAATATGTGCATGCTTTGTAAAAGTTCTGTCACTGAAAAGTAAAAATCAATACAAATAATTTCCGATATAACATTTAAATGTCAATATCAGCCAATAATATCAGACATCTCTCATTTTTATTCACCCGTGCAGCACTTTGGCCACCTTATGGTGTGGAAAAGCACATTACAAATAAAGTTTTGATTGATTAATACCCTTACCTTTTTGTGGGTTATGTATATCTGTGCTTTGGAGGGGTTTAATTAAGATTCATTAGAAGAAGAAGAAAAAAAGAGGAAATCATCTATGAAATATATTAGAAAAATAAAAAAAAAAACACTACATGGATTTAGTCTTTAGTTACAGATAAAGAAGATGTGTAAGTTGTATGTTGAATAATTTAGCATTAAACTGACTGATGCTTCTCCATTCAGCTACATTTGCACTCCTTTACAAGACAAAATGGGAAAAACCTTTTATCAAGTTATCACAATGCTACTGTGATTTAACCTAATCATTTAAGATACATCATGACTACACCCATAAATACCAGCCTTTCTCTAAATATGATTGGCTTTTCCCACTTAAGTAGGGCTACTCCAGCAGGGGGCAGCAGAGCCCAGCAAAGTCAAAAACCAGCGCCCCTTCCTGAACCTTAACAAGAAACAGCAGCTGAACATCCCACTGAGTTTATTGCTGCCAAACAAAAACATGCATAAAATCTAGTAATCTACTTAGATTACTTTGCATCATAACTTAAATAAAAATGATGTATGTTGAACAGATAGAAACACATTTAGCTCAACTTCTAACCTCTTATTTTCAAGAGTGTTCAACCTTGTGGCAAAGGTGTAAATTCTGCTGTGAACATGTGATGTTGTTTCAAGCACATGCTGCAGGAATTCACTTCCCCATCCCAGAAACTAAGCAACTAAGAACTCACTATACAAAAGACAACACAAACAGCAGCTGAAATGTTGCTTTTGGACGGCTGCAGAAGCCTGCAGGCAGAAATGTGATGTAATGAAGGAGCTTGCAGCAGTACAGTCTTGTGAAAGAAAGGCTTCTTTGCCAAAACAATAACTGGAGGAGAGGAAGGGGGTTAAGGAAGTTACAGGACTGCCTTGTGGCAACTAAAAGAGCAGCTGAAGTGTGTGTGTGAGCATCTCGCTGCATCCCAGAGCGTTTAACCCACACCACATGTGTGTTTATATGACTTTACAGAGTGCCAGCCTTTTATGTTTTAATGTGCAGCAGGAATTCTGCGCGCTCTGCAGGGCTGAACGAATCCACTTCTGGGCGGAGCCGTCACAAAAGAAAAAAATCGCTGCTCACCAACAAATGTAATTTCAGGCTTGCCCTCAACAAACATGCCCGCACAAACACAGCTCCCTGAGAGAAGTGAACTCTTACCACATCTGTCTTGACTTGCAGTTTCCCAGCCTTCAAACTTGAGAAATCCTCAGCACAGTTCAACAAGCTGTCCAGCCTCCCTGCACAAAACGGGAGCTTTGCTAAGAATATCATAAAGTACTCTGCCCCACTTTCATTTGTTTCTGACTGACACGGCTGAGATTGTCTGCTTTATAATTCATTCTTCCTCCTTTTATCTGCCATGCCTGTTCACACACACACACTCTCTCCTCCTCCTTAAACGGATTATGATCCCCGCAGCCGGCACTCATAATAACGTTCTGGGATGACTCATTCAGGTCTGGGTAATTTATCCCCAGGCTTAAAGGATATAAACACATACAAAAGGAGAATCCAAGGAAGACTTAACGACACATAAGAGCAGAGAGGAGCAGAAACTGGTTTACGGATTGGCACAAAAAGAGGATGAAACAAAGATCTGATGCATTAAAACCAAAAAACGATGAAAGTAGGGCAGGAGCGATACCCATTTACAAGTCATTTAGCTTGCGTTTATGTGCATTTAGCACGTGGGTGCATTTAGAGGCCTTTTAGAGCATTATTTCCGCTCATTTTAGCAAAGTAACAATAGACAGCTGAACACATCTCTAATGAGTCACCAGCCCCAGAAGACTTGTGCAACATGGGAGATGTGTGTATGTATGATGGCATTTATTGATCCGTGTGTATCAGATGAGTCGACGGAGCAGTCCCGAGCAGAGAGGACTTCAGTCCCTCAAAGATGCTCCAGGAAACTTGACCAACAGCGCTTCAATAAGCCTTCAGTGTAGACAGATTTACTTCATTGCGTGTACGATGCGTGTTATGTGTAAAGAACGTGCAGCTGGCGTTAGCTTCACATGTCAGTCGGCCTGTTTCTGCTCTAACAGCTTTCATGACTGAGCAGTCAGCCTGACATCACAGATCCCTGATGGATATTGGCTGTGTGTGTGTGTGTGTTTTTACGCATGTAGTATGCGACTCTGATGTGTGAGAACAACCTCCCCCTTACGGTCTCACTTCCTGTCTCCCTCCATCCTCTCCGTCAGTCTCACTCCCTTTACTTGGCGGGCTGACAGCGTGCTTGGCAAAGTTCACGCTGCATCAAACGGGGGCAACAAATCAGCTCTGAGTGCACCGTGACCCAGCAGGCAGAGACGGGGAAGAATTTCTATTGGCTAATGTTTTCTCTTGTTCACTTTTTTTTTTTTTTTTTTTTAAGTCAAACTAAAAGATTAAATTGTATTAGAAGGATAATGGGGATAACTTGAGAGTTTGTCTGTTGAAACCTGTTTTCACAGCTAATTAAGAAGAAGAAACAACATTTGCCTCAGCATTGTGGGAACTTTGTTTTCAGAAACACTGGAGATAAGCCTTTATTAGATTTAATCTGCAAGCTAGATAAGATCCCATGACAGATACTCCCCCTACACTCCTCTATGTGACGTAATAAACGGAATAAAACAGCTCTGTGAGAACTGACTTCCTCTTTTGTGGTCAAATAGTTTTCATATCTCAGGGCTCACTGATATTACTTCTGTGATGCTCGAGCATATTTATCACGTCACATTTTTGCCAGCTTTTCAAAACATTTCACAACTTGTATCTCCACAGCCCTTTTTCTTCTTTTAAACAGCAGCTAGTAACTAATCACAAAACTTTAAGGATAAAACTTATTAACTTAAGAGAGAAAAGAGTCACCAGTATTGCTCTGGGAGGATCTGGTGTCTGTTGTGTGTAAAGGCCCTTTCAGATAGAACGCGGCAAGCGCAGGCCAACGGCGGCAAACCCATTCATTGTGTATGTGGTACCGCCGCGGCAGCGCGTTCCGCCATGCTGCGGAGCATCGCAGCGCACAAGGTGGGTGCATGCCGCCGCGGTGCCGCTGACGCTGCTGCGCCCGACTTGAAAAATTTTCAATTCTTTCAATGGGAATTTTATGGCATGAAAATAAAGTATATGTGAGCTCAGAGTGAAACAGAGAAGAAAACGGATGCTGGAACAAAGTAACATCCAAATATAATGTGATGATGTCATGAATTGACTAAATAGTGTTACATCATGATAATCCAGCAACAGGTACTGTACAACTTTTAGCAAACTATAGCTACGCTGTAACAGAAATACTTGGCAGCATTAAGTTTTATCAATCAGCTTGGTTTAAAATGTGCAAGTTTACACTTATTTAGGTTGCTTTTGTTGCTTCTATCATATATACATGTAAAAGAAATGTACAAAGGATATAGATAATATTCAAAATGTCACAGTTTTAGCTAGTTTTTGAATGTATCAAATGCAACGTATAATGCTCGTCAACTAGCCAGGAACCAGCTATCAAACGTGGCGGGTTGGAAAGTTTACTTTGTCATTGACATGATTACAAAGAAACTAACATTATTACAAACAAAACAAAAATAATGTCGTTCAGAGATATAGTCCTCTTACATTTTCCATAACAGGGTTTTATTATATAATAATTCAATTAGAGTCAACAAGAGTTTGAATAAGAAAAAATAAATGTTTATTAAAGAGGGGTTTTTATGTCATTATTAGGCACATAATCACCTTTTATGGCCCAACCAAATAACTGTGCTACCTTCAGTAGTTTAGAAAATACAGTATACATAAAAAACAACTAAAAGAAATGTGACATCACTCCATGTCTGCATCTGAAGCCTTAAAAATTCACTGCTGTCCCTTTAAGATGCCTCCTGCTGCTTCTGACATGCCCACTCCACTCATAACACTCTCATGCTCTGGTGGGACGGAGCTTAGTAAGGAAGGGGGAGGAGCTTTTTGGTATTGGGAGGGGCTTTGTGGTAGCAGCTGTTCTGGCAGCCATGTTGGTTTCCATAGGAGATTCAAGGATTTCACAAATATGCGTGAATGAGTTAAAATAACCCCCGGGGCATGTTTTACGGGGAGGGAATGACATGATCATAATAAAAAGCTCAAAAAGTCAATTTTGCATGTTACTCCTCCTTTAAAGAAGCTTATACAGCCAGCTGTGGTTTTTATCCCCTGAATGTGCATGCATCCAGTAACATTTACAAGAAACCATAGCTACCAGCATCTGTCATAAAATATAAACAAAAGCCATGTTCTAAATACTGTTTGACGCATACAAAAATCCCTAAGATTAATGGAGCTACACATGTATAGAGTGAGCCACTGCAATAATATAATTCCCACCCAGTGTAGCAATGGCGTATGTTGTTCACCTGTTCACTGGTTTCAGATATAAAAAGGTTAACGATCAGGCCCACACCTGCGTCACCTGCTACGGTCATGAATTTGCCTGTGGTTTCCTGTGTGCACTGAGGGAGTATTTGGTTTAACCCAAAGCAAAGTTCAGCTGATAAGGCCCAGGTGCCTGACACAGACCGCAGCCGTGGTGCTTATTTTGGACTCGCATTACAAAGCAGCAAGACCGCTCCTTCAGATAGACTAGGTGATACTGATCTAGACACACGTATGCCTGTATAAGTGATCCCAAATGTAACAATTACAAGGTTCAAAGACTTAAATCTCTTCAGGTAATGTTGACTGCATGCTAGCTGGGTGTGGATTTGTGAGGCGAGTTATCTTGGAATGAGTCATTGTGGTTTTGAATCTGAAAATAGTCTGGGAGGTGCCTGTTTGCAGTACCATCCTTAGATAGACACAGCTACTGATCAGTCAGGTAAAAGTTTCTCTCCTTTAACTTTATTTCTGATCCAGCCTCATCGACCTACAACACACTCCAGGACCACAAAGCAAAAACATGTCTTTTTTTTTGGATGTTTTGCTAATTAATGAAAGAACCAGCGCTACATCCCAATAAGCAAACGCATCAGTTATCTCAGGTTAAAACAACGTCTGGCAGCTACTGTATGTTCTTTAAAACGATCCTACATGTTTTGGAAATGTCAAGTTCACCCTGGCTGGAAGTGATAAATAGGAAATATTTGGAGTAACTGAGGTTATTCCTGTTTTTGTTTAAAATACAGTTTGCTTCTGATCATCTTGCTGCAATGTAAACTTTAATCTGACCTATCAATCTTTCCCCCACACATACCGCCGGGAGTCTGAGCCAAACGGCTCATTTCATTAGATCAGCGCTAATCGGCTTTTCTCCTTTCAAGTCATTCAAACCTGCTGCCATCAGCCTTTATGCAAGTTCACTGGTCACTAAGATGAAAAGGCCTGAGTAGAGGTGGGCTGCACTGATGGTTATTCTCCTGTGAGGTTTCCCCATCACCTCTCATTCATAGTAACCCATGGACTGCAGGTCACCCGCTTAACCAAGAACATTAACCCATCATTAGTGAGTTCAGTAGATTTTAACTTCTTACATTTTTAGAGTGATAGCAGCTTCTGGGCTTTGGGGCATTGCAGAAGAAGCCCTGACTAAAACTAACTTCTAAGGTTATTAAGTTAATATGGTCATTGGTTGCATAGATCTGACATTTAAAATACTCAATATGTCCTTACTTTTACCCACTGCTGCTCTGGATTCTGCAGTGACATGAATATAAATTCCACTCAGCCTCAGCTTGAACCAGAACACGACATAAGTGATGACAAGACTGGGATCAGACCACTCAGCTGGCCCCTACACGACATATCACAGAGAGCCGCCTCATAGCAATGTCAGTCCCACTACATCACGCTGTTTCCTTCATCTTCCTCATATAAAAGCATTATTCTTGCTTATTAATTGGTGATACTTAAAAACAAAGTGGGTTATGATAATGGGGATGGTACAACAAGCCTTCAGCACCAGCTGATACGGGTGAAGATGTGGTGAGAGCACAGCTGCAGGTCTTAATGAAGCCGTCTTCTTTCCCTCCATCAAGGAAATATGTGACAACTTGCTTTTCCTCCTTTGCAACAAACAGCCCAGCTCTGTGTTGCATAACGTAGATATTTTTGGTGAGCTTTGGAGTTCAGAAAAGGCACCCACCTTTGAGGATATTTTTAATCATTAGAATCTTTAATGTGGTTCTACCAGCGTATATCCGTAGACGAGGGCTATCAGAGCTTATTAAGGCCTATAAATCTCATTGGTCAGGGTTCCTTTTAAATCTTTTACAACGTTCTGGTATTAATCCTGTTTCACTGATCTGCAGGCATCCTGTTTGCCTAATGGTTTAATTTTCTCTGCCGACAGACAGGACGGAACAGAGCTCTGCTGCAAGGTTCATAGGAAACGTCTTTTATATTTAATAAATAATCAAAATGTCTTTCTTGTGCTTCATTTCAACTAACCAAATGGAAATTTGTTGAATTAATATAGAGGAGTCTGAAGCAAAACACAACGTGGAAAAATGTGAAGGTTGTGGGGGGAAGTGAAGCTGTTACCTGGAAGTGGAAGATGCCAGCATATCCCTGCAGGAAGCTCTGTCCATGAGGAACCACTCTGTGGAGGAGGTTGTCGTTTAGGGTGAGCGAGGCGATAGCTGCGAGCAGCCAGCAGTCTCCTGAAAATTCAATCAGACTGATTTAATCTCATGCAACAGGCCAGGAGGGTCCAAGTTTAACTCCCTCTTATGATAAATTTGACAGTCTAATAACATGAATATGACCTCCAACTTAAATTTCTTCACATCTAATTCTATGTCTCTAAACTTAAGAACTTTTGTCTTTCATTTCCTGCTTATTAATCTAAATATCTATAACCAGTAAAATCAAATAAAGCTAATTCCTAATCAGTGTTTAAGTTGCTTTTTTTATTATTACTTTATAGTTCTCATGTCAGCATTATTTAAATACTGATGTCATTAGTCTTTTCTAACAACTGTAACATATTAATGAAGAAACTATAATTGTATGTCTTTTTATGATTGGACAAAAAAGTTGGGTTGCTTTACTTATACTTGTTTCATAATCTACTTTTAAAAACTCATTACAACCAGTGGTTCTTCACTTGAGGCTAAAGCAATGGACAAAGACTGTAAATATTATTGTGGGTGTTCAATTATAACACAATGACGCCACATTCTTGTGGTCATTGTTTTGCAAAAATGGCTGCCAGTGAGATTTGGCAACAGGAGACGTTGCATCCTGTAATAACACATCCACTAAGAGAGATGGAAAGTGGCATTGTTTACATATGTGAAGTAGAAAAAAATAAAAGGTCTAAATGATGGATGAAGCTCTGTGCATCTCAGGGTATAAACTGTTTCTGGTACTTATTTGTCATCCCTACAGTAACAGCAGATAGACTTGACTTACTGTAAGTGCTCAGTCTAAGAGTCATGCATGAAAAATAAACCAACCTCTTTCATGTTTACAGTTTCATATATCAAGATTAAGGATGGGTACTGAATTCGGTACTTTTATTGGTACCTACCGAACTCCGTCGGTACTACCAGGTACCGATTCACGTAAAATCAAACGGTGCCATGTTTCGGTACCTAAATGCATCCTTTTTAATGTGAGGTAGTGGAAGAGTTTGTGATTTCTGTGGCACACTTGAACGCTGCATCGCACGCATGACATCAGCAGCAGCGGCTGCGTGTTCAGTCAGAACCAGATTGAAGCTTTCCTGGCTTCACTTCTCTAAAACATCAAGTTCGCTGTAATATTTGTGATGCAAGCGGCGGGAACACGTCTGATGAGGAAGCAGCTGATTTAACACAATATTCTTCCAAAAGCTCCGTTCCTGATTCTTCGTCTGAAGAGGGAGAAGTCAGACAGTGCCTCAGCAGCTGAACAGATGTAATCGGGGGCAGATAATAACCAGCAGGGTTCACAAACTGCCGTTCAAGAACTTAATACGATATGAATATTTACTGAGTTTACCATAAACCAAGACAGTAAACCAGTTCTGGGGCGACGTGCAGGTCACGTCCCTCCCTCCGTCGCATCCCACATCTTATTAAACTCTTTATCACAGTGGGGTTTCCACACGCGAGTGCACCAGCCACAATACTTACATATGATGAATAAGAGTCTGCGTCTCTCTGAAACAGCTTGTATGGTTTAACCAGCACGGCAAAAACTGTCTGCACCAAATTAGTAAACTGATCACTGCAGCAGGAGGATTACAGCCTCCAGACCTGCGCAAAACGATGCGACAGAATCAGTTTAGAGTCGGAGAACATTCCGTCTTTTTTCTCATTAAATTATTCTGTCATTATCATTATTCGGTTTGGAAAAAATACTCTCAGAAAGTCTCAGATCAGCTGAATTACTTAGTTTATTTAAATCCAGGTTAAAGACCCACCTGTTCTCAGCTGCATTTACAAAGATTTTATTCTAAAGTTAAAATCTGCACGTCTCTATGCTCTTTCTTTTTAATCTTAAATATTTTTTAATGTTTATCATTTTAAAATCATACTTCTCTTCTACTTTTTTGTTCTTAATTATTTTCTCTTTTGCACCCCGCTGTAATGCTTATGGTTTATCTAAAGCACTTTGAAAGGTCCTGTAGGCTACATGAAATGTGCTGTATGAAAAAAATTTGCCTTGCCATTAAGTTTCCCTCCGTTACCAGATGCTCTGACATCATATAGAATAAAAACAGCTGGATTTTGCTTTAATATAGTAGTTAAAAATTATATGTTGAGAATGACAAATCTGTTATTGGCATATGAACACATAAAAGTACCGAAAACTGGTACCGTTTAGTACCGGTACCGATTCGCAGGTACCGAAAGTTGGTACCGTATCGATTCAAATGTGAAAGGTACCCATCCCTAATCAAGATAATATGTAAATCAACTTAACGGGTCTTTAAATATGGTCAAATTCAATCTCAGTAGTTATGTACAGTCCTGCTTTTAAACAAAGAGTACTCCAAGATTCAGGGTCTTTAAAACCACCTTTAGCTGTAATAACTTGAGGATATTGTGTCTCTCTGTGCCATTCTTATTTACTACATCGCTTCAGTTCATTGGGGTTTGCAGACATTTGCTGAAACACAACTCTCTTAAGATCCCACCAAAGGATTTCAACCAGGTTTGGTTCAGTACTTTGAGCCATTGAAAAACCTCTTCTTTTTTTAAATGATTCTCTTCTAGATTTTGGGATTTATAATTAACTCAGTGACTGCAAAGTGACCAGGTCGTATGGCTGAAAAACAATTCCAAATTATCATTATCACCGCACGCCAGTGTTAGGAACATTACTTTTAAAAAGTAATTAATTATAGTTAGTAATTACTTCTCCAAAAAAGTAATGGTGTTAGTAACGGAGTTACAGCTTTATAAAAAAATAACAAATTTACTTGGAAAAGTAATTATTCTGATACGTTTTAATGTTCCTTTTGATGTAACTTGAAATTAATCTTAATTAATCTATTAAATTAATCTTTACGTTGAATTAATATAAAAGTGAATATTAGATCTGACTAATGAATAAAATTAATGGATGGAAACTTTACAGAATAAATTACTAACAGAAAAATCATGGACACTCATAACCACATGGGCTTGAAGCTCCTCTCCTGAGGAGGAGACGGAGCCACAACATCCATCAATCTAACGGCCAGACACCACGAAGAAACACATACTAATCAACTTTTCTCATCATGTTCATCTTTTATCTCTGAGGGGAAACTGATGTTTGTGATGATTCCAGTTTATAATTCTCCCCGTTGTGCGCGCGTGTGTTCAGCTGCACACATTGACTAGGGTTGGCAATGAAAGTCCATCATCATCATCACTGTTTCTGTACCACTTCGGTCAGATGAAGACAGATCCAATGTGCAGAACTAGTGTAATACATTTTTAGTAGGGATGCACGATATTGGAATTTTGGCCAATATCCGATATGCCAATATTTAAAAACTCATGTATCGATACCGATATTAAAGCTAAAAAAAATAAGCAGTCATTGCAAATAGCAGTTTTGTTATCTGTTTCCGACACTTTGACAAAATAGGGGTCGGAAAAATTATTGATACTCTAGAATATCGTGATATTTTCATATGCCAATATCAAATCGATATTTAAAAAAGAGGTATGGATCTATTTTACGTAAAAAAATCTCGCAAGATTTCATTGTTCTGTTTCAAAATCTCACGATATTTTGTGAATTTTCACAAGATTTTGTAACGGAACGGTGAAATATCACAAAATTTTGTGAGCAAAATAGATCGATACCGTGTTTTTAGATGTCAATATATTAGCATGTGAAAATATCACGAAATTTTTGTGAATTCTGGCAAGACTTCGTAACAGAACGATTAAATATTGTGAGATTTTATTAGTGAAATAGATCGATACCGCATTTTTAAATGTCAATATGATATCAGCATATGAAAATATTGCGATATTTCAGTGTATCGATATTTTTTCCTAGTCTTTAGAAGTTTCAAAGTCTATAAAAAAGAAGGGGTGGGTTTTTTTTTTTTGACTTTAGAAACAGTGGGTGGATTGGTTAAATATCGGTTGGGTGGACGATGTCTGATACTCAGTTTTAAGGCAGATATCGATAGGGGGCCGATTATATCATGCATCCCTAATTTTTACTATTAACTGTTAACTGAATTCGGGTCATGGGTGAGAGAAATAATTCAGGGAAAATGTTGCTTGGAATATGATGCCGTTTTCTTCTTAAATCGGATTCATACTCGTGCTGCATCTGTGTCAGGTTGGCGACGCTGTCACCGCCGTACACCCTGTACAGGTCCACAGAGACAACACACACCTCTTCAAGCCTTAAGTGCATCCGCAGTTAACAGAACACAGCAACTCTCTTTTTTAACTCAAACATGAGTGTGTGGAGAGACATGCGTCTGTAGCCCTGGACACCGCAGGTTACTGCTCAGTGTATGGGCGAGTGTTTGCAGGTTTCTCCGTATCCTCCGCTTCCTCTCCGTGAGAGCACCAGCAGTATATAGTCCCAACAAAAGTGAAACTTCTGTTCACCAGGAACAAAACTAAATCTCACATTAACAGTAATAACCCGCTGTCAGTCAAGGCCAGTAGCAGTAAGGGCATTGTAATGATAGACTTAGTAATTAGTTTGATTAACCAGTTACTGAAAAAGTAGTGCCGTTAGTAACGCTGTTTATTTCCAACGCCGTTATTCTCATCAATGGTGCACGCTGACAGTCATACCTACAAAGTTTAGAATCAGCCAATGTCTTATAGAACATCTTTAAAGTGCAGACCAAACCCACACAGCTAACATTTAAACGTGGCAGAGAGGTGACAGAGCTAACCTACACACCTCTACACCACTTCTGCTTTTGGAGGGATGAAGAAAAAGAAGTAAACACTTTGTTTTTAGATGAGCTTTAGAGATAGGTACATTATTTAACCACTTTCCTGTCTCAGTCTTTCAGCTAAGCTGAGCTAGCTATCCAATAGCCTCAACTTCATGTTGATATTGTTGGAGGAGATCCTCTGATGTTCAAGCTAAACAGTTTCATTAATACTTCTTCAAATTCTATTTAAAGAGGCAGCTGGCTGGGAGATTATATATTTCTAAGGCTCAGAAGTTTTGAAAATTTCAGAAAGCAGATACGCAAGAAATATTTTTATGATCTTTTCACCCCCAAAATGTTTTAAATTTTTATTTTGTTGCAATCATCCTTTATTGAAAAAACAAAATCTTTTACAATTTAAGGTTTCCTAACTCAACCCCAACTCTTGAATATGAAGATATGGTGGTGTGATAATGGATAATCGTTTTAATAAAATGAACAGCAATATTTCTACTCATTCTCTCGGCTGCAGTGTTTCAGCACGAAAGCTTTAATTATCCATAGCCAACACCCTCTCTCAAGATTTAGACTCCACCTGTTAATTATCAGCTATTGCCACTGTCAGCACTTTTCTCTTTTACTTATAACCAGACTGAGAGCAGAGTGCTTCCCTCCTCCACTCCTCTACGAGCAGAGTCACAGTTAGAGTGAAACAGTTGGAAGGTCGCCCGGCGGGACTCACCCAGAGCTCCCTGGCAGATGTCCGTGCGAGTAGCTCCATCTACGATGAACTCGGGCCGCTTGCAGAACTCCTGTAAGGAACAAACATGAACAAACGGGCACATGAGCACATTTCTTGCCCTTAGATACATATTTTTTCCCAAACATGTCACGATTCCCTTTTGTCATGTATTGCTGTCTTAACTACAAAGCTGACAACACGTGGGTTCATTTATATTTAAGGATGAAAATGTATTAACTTTTAGATCAACTCAAAAATTAATCAAACTCGTTGATTGGAGAAGTTTTTTTTTTCTTTATCGATATTTTTCTTAAACCCCCTAAATATTCAGGTAGAACAGAGCTATACTTTAGTGTTTTCTTTAAAT
This sequence comes from Atherinomorus stipes, assembly GCA_023101725.1. Classification (NCBI taxonomy): domain Eukaryota; kingdom Metazoa; phylum Chordata; class Actinopteri; order Atheriniformes; family Atherinidae; genus Atherinomorus; species Atherinomorus stipes. The sequence continues at coordinate 73,928 of JALJCO010005760.1, forward strand.
ATCTCAGCACTTCATGCTTTACTGTGAACCCTCTTCTACTCAGCTTATTGTGCATGACAAACCCCTCATAAAGCTATAAAAAGAAATATTTGCTTCCCCCTGCCCTGCCCCCCCACCCATGCCCCACAAAAACACACAAACTATAAGACCCATGGTTGAATTCACTGCAACATAAAGCATCACGCACAGCACAGATTCTACGAGGGGAAATGTGACTTTTACACCACTTTGATGCAGCGTAAATATTATATTCCCTGTCATATCTTAGGAAGCATCAAACTTTTTGGGAGGGTCGAAACCTCAAGAAGCATTAGAGCCGGCAGCAACACAAAGGCCTATGGAATATTCACGCACATGAACACTTGGTACTTTACAACATGCTCAAATGGAAGCTGCAAGAAGTGCTAAAAGGCTGCAGTCACGCAGACGATCACACAATCCCGGGAGCTAGAAAGGTCACGACGACTGGCTCTGATATTGCAGGACTGTCTCTGTGTGTGAGTGAGCCGTCGTCAGAGCTGCTGCGAGTAAGCCAGCACTACTTTGTTCTCAGCTATGACGAGAACTCTGGTGTATTTGTAACGGGGTATAGGCAGAGATGACAGTGAGGCCCAAACAGAAGCAAGGACAAGAAGAAAATATGATGAAATCTGATTGGAGGAAAGACAGATACCCTCTTTCTAATTGTCTGAATGGAGGTAAAAGAATGAGTAGCTGGTGTTACTTTTCCATAAGATTAAATTTACCACTCTTCACTGTCTGAAAATGTAGTTGCCTGGCAACAGATGAAAGTCAGTCGATGAGGAAAGGTTGCTCAAGGAGCACTAAAAAAATCTGAAAAATAAAAAAAAAACCTCACTGCCATTATCTGCTCATTCATTAAGAACAGTAGGACCTGTTCTTCGTTTGCAGGGATGTAACCATATGAAAATTTAATATCACGATTATTGTGACCAAAATGATCACGGTTATCATTTTTATCGCGGTGTTATAGAAATATCCCCCAGCATCTTTAAAAATATCCAAAATGGGTCTAAAAGTCTACTTTGTCCTTTTTAAAGGGGGACAAAAATGTCCATGTGGGTGCCTTCGTTGTCTTCCGCCATGTTTTCATAAGTTAAACATTGCAAACTGCGACTGATGCTTCTTTTTCAGCCAATGAGCAGCATCACAGGGAGTTTTTCAAAGTACGGTAATCAATCATGGTTTTAACGATAATTAAAATTTGCAACGGTATTACTAATTGTTGGGAATTTTACCACGGTTAACCATTTTACCGGTAATTGTTACATCCCTAACAGACTGGCGACCTGTCAGGGTGTACCCCGCCTCTCGCCTGTTAATAGCTGGGATAGGCTCCAGCAACCCCCGCGACCTGAACTGGATAAGCGGTACAGAAAATGACTGACTGACTGACTGTTACATCCCTAGTTGTTGGTTAAGTTACCAAGATGTCAGAAACATTAGAATTAGCCACATGTTGGCTAATACCTGCTAGTATCTGATAAATGACAGCCAGATGTGCAAAATGAACTCCTCTGGCTGAGTTATGGCTATTTTGGGATCTTTGCTCTAGGAGCAGAATATTGTTGTATCTCTAAATCCATCTGTTGTATCTCGGTATCAGCTGATATCAGATATAGAAAATTACGAGTTAGACAATTTGGGATATCGATAAAAAAAGCCAATATTGAACATGTATAATTATAATAAGTTCCTGTGTGTGCTTTTTGGACACTGACAAAACTGAACTTGAGATATTTGAGATATTATGTAAATAATCGCCAAATATCGCGACATCTCAAAGAACATAAATTACCATGATATTTTTGGCTTGGCAACTAGCTACTTTAAAAGAAGTCGGCTGGTAGCATCAACTGACATGGGCATCAGAAAACGGTTCCACAACAGTGTGAAGATTGAAGCGTGCATCAGGTGTAATGCTGCAAGAATCAACTACTTTCAGCAGCTCGGATGATTCCAGCTATGAGACGAGACCTTGCCAAACAGCAACTGCTGCTGCAACCACAGGTGCATGTGTCCCGCCTCCTCCTCTGACTCCAGAGGTATTACCAGTTGTATTATCTCATTCTTGCAAAGTGTATTAAGTCCAAACTACATTTTTGCTGACATTTTTGTCTGCTACGGATGTTTCCTTGATGTTAAAGTAAACTGCACAAAACTAAACAGGCTGAGTTAAAGACTAGTAGCCTTTCTACAAAGATGCGTTGTGTGAAGTACTTCTGCAGGTTAGTGAACGTTTCACCCCAGTTCCTCTTTGAGTGGGATGTTGAAGTCTCAAAAGCATCAGTGCTGAGCTGAGCATCCGTGTTGTTCTGCATGAAATATGAACCACGGTGTGGAACATTTCTCTCATAATATCGCTGTTTAGGTCATGTGGTTCACCGATCTCAGCCTCTGCATCTGTATACTGTAAATTAGAAAGTGTGACTACTGGTTGACATTACAAGGCTGACTGCGAGTCATAAATGAAATTTTCTATTTTCTGTAATCTGCCACAGCTGGAAGCTGGACCCAATTTTAAGTGTTACAAATAGAGGAAAATACTTTTTTTTATGGTATTCTATACCTAATCGGCTTCAATGTGGGCCAGATATTCACTTATTAAAACCTGAAATTTGTCCTTTTATTAGGTCAAAGTTTACTGAATAAATAAGGCCTACCCATAACCATAACTTGCCAGACCTGTTACTGTGTCCTGGCACTGGAAATGGTCAAACCTTTAGTTTATCTCATGGTTCAACCTTCTCAGCTGAAGATTAATAATTGATGAACACCACCTATTTTTTCTCCCTTTGGTGGTCTGCTTCTGCCAAACCATTTTAAAAGAGCTACAAAAAAGGATAAATTAAATCAGATGGGTAGAAAGCTGAGATTAAACTACAGGATCTAGCTGAAGCCAGATCACAGTTCACACATCCATGCATGTGTAGCATAAATTTCTCCACAAGTTAATGCATGTCCACTTGGTGTGTCTGTAACCAGCTGCATGATGCAACAACTCAAATATTTGTAATCATGTGAATTTAGCGTGCTGTTTTCACATGTGCCTGACCACAATTAAAAACCACACCAGACAAAGAAGACAAGGAGCAGCAACATGCAACTGAAAGTAGTCGCAGATAATATTTTGTTAAATTTGAAATGGAAAAAGCAATGCAAGTTTTATTCAGAGAAGGGAAAAAGGGGGGGGGGGGAAAAAGGGGGATGGGGGGGGAGGGGGGAAAATATAATAAAAGAAAGGTGTTGTGGGGGGGAGATAAAAGGGGGGTAGGCTGGAAAGATAGGCAGGTGGAGAGGGCTAAATTTGGGGGGAGAAAAAAAAAAAAAAGGGGTCTTTTTTGGGGGGCCCAGTGTTCATGGAAGGGGGGGGAAAAAAATATAAGGATGTGTTTCTTAAGAAAAAATAAGGTAGAAAAGAGCTGGCTAATGGGATGGTGGGAGGGGGGGGTGTCCCCGGGGAAAAAAGGGGGTGTTTATTAATAAAGATGGGGGGTAGGGCGGAGAAATAATAGTATGATCAAATTATAATAATTGGAGGAAAAGAAAAGATAAGGATTATGGGATATAATACAAAAGAAAAGAGAGAAAGAAGATGAAGAGAAAGAGGGAGGGGGGAGGGAGTGGGAAAAAGAGGGAAGGGGGAGAATAAAAAAAACAAAAAAAGAAAATTGTAAATTTAAATTTAAAATATTAAAAATAGGATAAAAAAAAAAAAGGGAAAAAGAGGAAAAAAATAGGAAATGGGGAGGCAAGAAATAGACGAAAAATGAAAAAAAAATAATAAAAAAAAATTTGATGATAAATTAAAAAATAATAATTAATTAATTTTTTTAAACCTTTATTTAACTCACCAAAAATACCACTCACCTGCCGGCTTTTAGCGTCTTAATATTTTCTTGAATTTTATAAAAATAAAAATAAAAAAAAAAAAAAAAAAAAAAAAAAAAAAAACACACAAAAAATCTGTAAAAAGTTTAACAAGTATATAATAGAAAAAATGAAAAAGTGTAAAAATTTGAAGAAAAGGAAAAAAAATATAAATAATATGAATAATAAATATTAGAAAAATATCAAAAAAATATGAATGAAAATTAACAAAAAAAAAATGTGAAACAAAAAAAGGAAAAGGGGAAAGGGGGGAAAGCGTCATACCAAACAATAAAAGAAAAAATAAGACAAATCAATTAAAAATAAAAAATGGTAAAAGTATTGGGAAAGTATAGAAAAAGAATAGAAAAAGAAAGAAAAAGAAGAATGGAAATATAAAGATAAAAAAGAAATAGATAATAAATGGATGATTAAATCTAAATCATAATCTGATATAGAATCAAATATAGATATAAAAAGGAAATAAAAAAAAAATAAAAAAAAATAAATTTATTTTTTTTTGTTCTTTTCAATCCTCTATAAATGATAAAAACATTAATAAGTAAAAAAGAAAAAAAGGAAAAAAAAAAAAAAAGAAAATCAAAAAAAAAAAAAAAAGAGTAGAATGGGAGGGGGGAGGTGATAGTGAGAATGTGAAAAAGTGTTATAGAATATAGAAAAATATTAGTGGTTGGAGTATATGGGGGTTTTATTATATGTTTGTAAAAAAAAAAAAAATGGGGGAAAAAAAAAAAAAAGGAAAAAAAAGGAGAATTGAACATCAGTACTGTTCCAGGAAAAGGGCTTCCATGTAAGAGCTTCCAATAACATTCCTAGTTAGATGTATTATCTTTGATGAGATTACACGAAATGTGTGTTATTTTAAAATAACTTAAACTTGTAAATAGAATAATCAATTAAAAAATACAAAGGGAAGAAAAAATAAATGGCCCAAAAAGGAAAAAAGAAATAAACCGGCAATAAAAACAAAAAGGGGAACAAACCAATGCTAAAATAAATGTTTTTTCAGAAGTTCTCCTTTGTGCATCCAGAAAAAAAGAAAGACTATTTTTTAATCCAAAGTTCATATCTATTGCTGATTTTCAACTTATTGCCCCCATACTGCAGAAATCATGCACCCGGCCAATGTTCTGATAATACAATGAACGTCTGCTAATTCTTGGCTAAGAGTCAAATAATTAAGGGAGGAATCAACTTTACATACTTCCTTGTTTTGTTGCTCCATTTCTGAAATTTGGCCAAAAAAACCAAAAACTTCAGAGTAAATACTAATTTACAGGGATGCACGATATTGAAATTTTGGCCGATATCCGATATGCCTGTATTTTAAAACTCATGTGGCTGATAACCGATATCTATACCAATATTAAAGCTGAAAAAAATAAGCAGTTATTGCAAATAACAGTTTTGTTATCCGTTTCCGACACTTTAAAAAATAGGGGTAGGAAACAATATCGATACACTCAAATATCTTACTATTTTCATAAGCTGATATCAAATCGATATTTAAAAACACGGGATTGATTTATTTAACTTACAAAATCTTGCGAGAGTTCTGTTACAAAATCTCACGATATTTCATGAATTCTCACGGAATTTTGTCCCAGAACGATGAAACATCGCAAGATTTCGTTAGGAAAACAAATCAATATCTCGTTTTTTAATGTCAATATGATATCAGCATATAAAAATTATTGCAAAATTTTTGTGAATTTTCGCAAGATTTCGTGACATAACGATAAAATATCGCTAGATTTTAATGGTAAAATAGACCGATGCTGCATTTTTAAATGTCAATATATCAGCATATGAAAATATCGCAATATTTCAGTGTATCAATATTTTTTTCCCACCCGTCGTCTTCAGAAATTTTAAAGTTTGTAAAAAAGAATGTTTTTTTAGACTTTAGGAACAGCAAGCTGATCGGTTAAATATCGGATGGGTGGGCGATGTCCGATACTCAGTTTTAATGCCGATACAGGCCGATACCGATAGGGGGCATCCTTACTAACTTATCCTTCATCTAGCTTGAGCATTACTACAAAGATCTCCCCAGGTTTCCCTCCATTTCTTACCGTTGGCCTCATCCAGCGGACTCCTTGGGTCTTGGAGGATCTGGGACCGAGCTCATTGAATCCCAGAGATGACGCAGAACAAGGGAACAGATTATCCTCAAACAGTCTCCCACTCCGGAGGCACTGGGCTCTCAGGGACTCATAGTCCTGACCCAGAAACTTCACAGCATTGTGGTTCTGCCCCAGTCCCTCATCGCGATCCCACTGGCTCCTGAGCTTCGCGGCCATCCCTGTGGCGTAAATGTGTGACTCCACCATCCTGAGATTGTGGAGTTAGCGGCGTAGAATCGGTGGAGAGGCAGCTCTCGCGCTTAGTTTTTGGAGGCACAATAAGATGTTAAGATGTGTCAATAATTGACGAGGCAGCTGCGACCTATTGCATCAACAGTGTTTCCAGAGAGCACTGCTGCAGCACTTATGCAAATAGGATAAAAACATGTAATGGCTTTAAGGCTCAATCATAAATTAGAAAGAAACACCAGTCGCAGTTAAGAAGCTATTAAGTATTAATAAGACAAGGCTGTTGGTGCGGCTGCAGCAGGGCGCTTTAAATTCAATCACAAACACAGGTGGAGCTGAGACTGTACGGAGGGGCGCATCTTCTTCTAACAAAGGAAGATCAGATTCCCATCAACACCAGTCACAGTTTCTTGGGTTTTTTAGTTCTTTTCTATTTTTTGTCCAGATACCAGGCTGCAGAATCTCAGTCTGTACCTCTCCCTTTGGCTGCTGAAGCCTGAAAGACAGGAAAAAAAATACAAATGAGAAAATATGCACAGATGCAAGTCCATGCACAACCCTGAACACCCCAGAGTGCAGCTTCTTTACACACATCTAGGCTTTAAAAGTCAAACAAACCCTCCCTTTTTAGTCAACCATATGCATTGCTATACATAGCAGAGGGATTAGACACAATGGGCAGATCAGCACTACGTCTGCTGAATGCGCACAAAAAGCCTGTTAGGAACAAACTACATCGGATGTTTGATCAGGTATTAACAGAGCTGGATAGTAACCGTGTAGTTATAAAGCACATGGCTGACGTGTGCCTTTGTGTGACTCCTGATGCACAATGAAAGCATCACGACGCCTACAACAAGCAAAAACCCTCTCTCACTCTTTAATTAAGCAGCAGAGTAAACTGTCATTAATGCCCCCAAACCTCTTGACAGAACTAGAGCTCCAGAGTTCACCTCAGCTTGTCTGCCTTTAGTCTCTTTTTCTCTGTCACAGAAACAGATGTCTATTCATAACATCGCTTGTCTTATTTTATTCCTCTTGGGTCAGTTTATGTTTTAACTTCCTCAACTTTCTAATATCTAAACTCTTCCTGTTACACGACTCAACCGTCGGTTGCAGCAGAAACCAAACAGTAAGCAGCTGTCATTGGTTCGCGAAGGGCTGCACAGCCCTGTAACACTTTCTAAGGCTCGCTGTGAACCACACCCAGGAAAATAGCCAACTTCACACAGGGGGGAAATGTTTCTGGTTGCTGAGTCAAACTGTAAAACACAAGGAAGGATTTTAGTCTTCCTCCTTACAGAGAACGGGGAGGAAGAACTGCCTCAGTGTGACCACCCCCACTAATAATACTTGTAATGGAAATACTACAGGTACAACTTTAGCTTTCATGAGTTCTTCCCTAACTCGCTACCTATAGTTACAAGTAGCATGTCAAGTGGGGATGTTCGATATTGGCTTTTTATTTAACCAATACTGTCCAACTCTTAATTTCTGACATCAACAGATACTGATACAGACAACTGTGAAGTGGTATGTATATTTTGAGGAATACAACTATATTCTGCTCTGAGAGCAAAGATCCCAAAATAGCCTTAGCTCAGCCAGAGGAGTTCATTTTGGACACCTGGCTGTCATATATCAGATACTAGCAGGTATTAGCAAACATGTGGCTAATTCTAATGTTTCTGACAACTTGGTAACTTAACCAACAACTTAAGGCGAGACAATACAGGGAAATAGGGTAAAAAAAATTAACTAACTGTTATCACTATGAAACTTTCCTGGTTTATTCCTCACATTAAGGCTATCATTTTTTGTATTGCAAGTTTTCCGAAATTTTAAGTTTAAATATGCAAATTAGGTGTTAAATCGCCAAAAATGCACAAATTTGCACACATTTCTAGGAAAACTATCTAAACACAGGATTAAGCCAGGTTCAACGTTTCTTTTGAATCTTGTTCACATCTTAAACTCAAATGTTTTTACAGAGGGAATTTTGGATCCCTCTATAGATCATTTCACAATTTAGAATATATTGTCAACAACCAGAAAAAAAATCATTTTTTGGCATATTTTTGGGATGAAATGTTCTATAAAGCAGGCTGTGAATGAGATATAAAAAAAATCCTTCTGTAAAAACTTTAAGAATACAGTCAGGAGCAAAACTTTAAAGTTTGGTTTCTGTAGGTGCTTCTGAAGTGGAGTTTTTTTACCCAGAGTAGGAGAAATAACTCATTTTGAGAAATAGTTAAAGTTTGGGATTGTAAAATTCTCCACATTTTTGTTCTATCACACTATTTACAGACATCAGATCCAATCAGATTCACCAACTTTAGCAGCATTTTGAGGGGATTTGGATGCATCAGACATAAATTCCTAAAATGCTTATTTTTGACGGGGGTTTTTTAACTAGTGTGAAAGAAAACATGTTGAAGGAGGGAAAAAAAACAAAAATCTCAAAATTCACCAGGTGATGAAAAAACAGGGTTTTTACCTGTAGTGCCTCCCCTTAAAACCAGACACATTATAAGCAGCTTCAAAGCAAGTTAGTCTGTAGCAGCAGCAGCTGCACCGTAGTCACATGACTCTGAAAGGAATGCTGGGATATGAAGTTCTTCCAGAATAACAGGGATGTTTTTACATGCTGGAACGCTGCTAACGGAACGAGATCTCGCGAGATTTCGTTAGCGAAAATATCGGTTAAAAAAAAAAACTATACCAATATTTTCCGATATCACATTTTAATGCCAATATCGGACATCCCCAATGTCAACTAATCAACCAATGAGAAGAAATCCGGCACTTCACTTAAATTTTTATTCTAAAACTGATCAAATACGAATCTCCAAAATCTAAAATAGTCTCTTTTTTCATCTCATGTAAATCAGTACGCATGTGATTGCTCTCCTGCTACACTTCCTGAGACATTAAACCTGTTTTATGTATGAGGAAAATTTGTGTTGAGCATCATGAATACTTTATGCTTAACTGTCTTGAAAAAATAAATCAATCATGCAAAATAAAAATTTCACCCCACCAGCCCAGAGACGTGGATGCAGCTTTAAAAAAAAAAAAAAAAAAGGTTATGACCTCTACAGCTGCTGCAAACAGCCAACTATATATCCAGTGTGACAGTTTAGCAACATACTGCTGTGCTGCAAACCACAGTACAGTTACTCTGCATGCTTATTTCATTTAACCTACTTTAATAACAGGCATCAGCAAGGGGTGAAGAGATAGCCATGATATAAAGCGTTGTTATAACTACAGAGAATAATATGATCTACTAGCATCCCCATCATGGTGGTTTTATCTGCTGCGTGTTATCAGAGCGAACTCTGCCCAACAGGATTTCAATCTGACTGCTATGAATATTTTATTTCCTCTCACATGAGAAATACACACACAGCCTCCACCTCAGTGCAGGTAGTGACATTTATAAGAAGTGACAAGCAGCAAACTACACTCTCATACTTATAAGGTAAGTAGAAGCCTCCAGCAGCTGAAGTCCAACTACACAGTTGTTCCACTCGTGTCTTGCTAAATAGCAACCATGGCTATGATTACAGCATTTTAGTTCCTTCACCAAAGGAAAAACATATGAAAGCAAGTCATTCTGCCATCTTTAGCGGAGAGGCGTTCTCCTGCAACTCTTCCAAACAAGTCATACTTGCTTAGTCTTTTTCTGATTGTAGTCATTAACTTTAACGCTGCAGAGTCTGGGATGTGGCTGCGCTTTGAGTTGTTGTTGCACTTTCAGTGAGCAATGGTTTTACTCCTGCTCTTCAAAAGGAACGTGTTTTCATTTCCTTTTTACAATTTCATTGAAGAATCATATCAAGTATGGTTTTTATTCCATCTTAATGTTTTTTTTTTTGTTCTACTTAAGCATTTTTTCTTCCATTTGATTGTTTTTTATTTGATTTTATTGGAAGTCATGTTCATGTATGCAAGTGGAGACTAGGGATGCACAATATAATTGGCCTCCTATCGGTATCAGCCTACATCGGCCTTAAAACTGAGTATCAGACATCGGCCACCCCACCAATATTTAAAGGGATATTGTGTAAGTTCTCCTGTGTTTTATTCACAAAAACTGATTATTTGGTTCAAAAGTGTTTTTTCATTCATCAGTAATCACTCCCATCAACAAACTGAAGTGCTCCTCTAAGTTCTAAATTTGCCGTTCGTATCATTCATTTACACATCGAGCGGGGCGGCTCGGTGAAGGCTGCCATGTCGTATCGCCATGTTTTTGCGTTCGGGAGAAGCGTGACAGTAGGAAAACACAGAAACTCACCGGACACACCGGAGTTTTCAGCTCAGTTCGAGGTAATGCCTTTGAAAAGTCACCGCGCTGCAGAGGGGAGAAACTAGCGTCTCACTGATGCTGCGTTCACGTGCAGTCGGGCAGACGGCCGTTGGTAACAAACCAGATGTCATTTTAATCAATAAAGCCGAGCGAAAGACGGTAAAACATGGGTCAGGGAAAACAATACGACATCGCCATGACAACCGAACAGATGTGGACTGATGTCACTGTAACTGACGGACCACGTCTTCACATAGAAGCCGGTGATAACTTTACATGCAGCGAATGTCGTCGGTCTGCCCGGTTTCACGCGAATGCAGCATGAAAAGTACGAGGGAGCTGCTCGCGATTACACAATGTCCCTTTAAAGGAATAGTTCACCCTCAGAATGATTTAACTTTATTTTCCACTTACCTTCATGGTGAGCAAGACTCTGGACCACTTTTTTAATATGTCAAATGCAGCCGGCGTTTAGGACAACTTCTCGTTTCCCCCCCAATAGAGTTCACCAGGGTCCGAGCCAAAAAGGTCCATAAAAGTCCACAGAAAATTGTCAATATTCCTCCATACTGCTCGTCCCATGTAATCCGAGTGTCCTGAGTGGGTAGCATCCAGAATTTACTCAAATCGACTTCATTTACTATATTTTTGGAGCCTAAAAAGGAGTATCGTTTACTTTCATGAAGCGCGCAGATGCGCGGTCACGAAACTACGGAAGCCTCGGCGTTCAGAGCCTACTCTGCCGATAATTCAAGGGTAGACGAAGAAATTCCCTGTTTACATTGTGGTAAGAGCGCGAGAGCTCTAGACAAACCGGGACAAACACAGGAGGGGTTAGATATTGATCTAAAAGAAAGAAAGAAAGAAAAAGAGAACGCGCGATCTCGTCTGCCGTGGCTTCCGTAGTTTCGTGAACGTGCATCGGCGTACTTGCTGGGCATGCGATGTAGTCTTGTTTAGATTCTAAAAATATACTAAATGGCGTAGTTTCAAGTGAATTCTGGACGCTACCCACTCAGGGCACTCGGATTACATGGGACGAGCAGTATGGAGGAATATTGACAATTTTTTGTGGACTTTTATGGACCTTTTTGGCTCGGACCCTGGCGAACTCCATTGGGGGGGAACAAGAAGTCGTCCTAAACGCCGGCTGCATTTGACATATTAAAAAAGTGGTCCAGAGTCTTGCTCAGCATGAGGGTAGGTGGAAAATAAAGTTAAATCATTATGAGGGTGAACTATTCTTTTAACAGATATTTAACCAATCAGCCCCCTGTTTCTAAAGTCTAAAAAAATATATATATATATTTTTCTTCCCAAAAAACTTCTTTTTTACAGACTTAAAAACTTCTAAATACTAGGGGTGGGAAAAAAATATCGATACACTCCAATATTGCAATATTTTTATATGCTGATATCATACTGACATTTAAAAACGTGGTGTCCATCTATTTTACTAACAAAATCTCGCATTTTGAAAGTAAAATACATCGATGCTGCATTTTAAGATATCAATTTGATATCGGCATATGAAAATATTGCAATATTTCACTGTATCGATTTTTTTCCCACCCTTATTTTTTAAAGTGGCGGAAACGGATGCCAAAACTGCTATTTGCAATGACTGCTTATTTTTTTCAGCTTAACTATCGGTATAAATATTGGTAATCGGCCATGTGAGTTTTAAAATATCGGCATATCGGATATCGGCCAAAATTCCAATGTCGTGCATCCCTAGTGGAGACTTTATTGTTTGCAGTTGTTATGACAGATGTACAATATTATCTGCTTCTATTATTAGCTGATATTGGCAAAAAAAAAAAGTAATATCGTAAATTATCTGTATTTCCTTTTTATTGACAACTTTTACACAGTATGCTCACATCAAACTCTTCAGCTACTTCTCTCACTCAAAATGTCAAAATATAAGATACATCCTCACAGTTACCTGCATATATCAGTATCAGTTGATATAAGTATTATAAATTAAGAGTTGAACAATATCGGTATATCTGATATTGGTAAAAAAAAAAAAAACATTTGTAGTTTTATGTTTTCTTTTGTGGACCTGTCTGTAAACAAAGTTTTCCACTAGAAATAACGAAATTACTTCACTTGACTCAATTTGATGAGCTTATTTGACCATTTCTGCATTTTAGCTTAGTCTTTGTTACACATAATGACACCATGCAATATTTTTCAATATTTCATATCAATACAATTCTCCCCACTTTGAGGTTGCATTTCAAGATCTGGAGGACCTCTATACATGTGTCTCAAGTGTTAAGAGGTATCCAAATATGTTGGATTAAAATTAAAACATAATTTTCAACTCTTTGAATACAATTTATGTCATTTTTGGGAGATGTGGGTTCGATTTAGTAGAATCTGAAGGGTGGATTATCTGTTCTACTGTGCAGAAGTTAGTGTCCTAGTTGTATATCTTTATTATTAGCTTTTTCTCTAAGTTCCCAGGTAATATAGTATACATAATAAGACCGTGTATCATACTGTACAACCTCCTCTCCCTGCCCTTCCCACCCCAAGTCTTGCTGTCACCAATAAAGTTGCACAACCGGTTCACAAAATACACACAGAGAATTTCCAGTTGACCCACTGTTCTGTCATGACCTGAAAATAAATAGAGAAGTAAAAAGCACATCTATTATATTGCCCCTAAATACCACCTCCCATTGGCCAAGGCCATCTCTTTCACTGAAACTCAAACTGACATTAAATACATGAACGTTTTTCTGTGTTCTTTTTGCATGTCGTCTGATTCCTCTGAGGTGGAAAGATGCCTTAAAAGAAGTAATGTCTAATCTGAAATTAGAGGAGATTAGATCTACAATTAAGAAATCAGAAGATAAATTTGTGACAGTATGAGTACTTTGTTTTTTTTAATCCAACTACAAATCACTAGAACTCGCAACATCAAACAATTGCAATTTAAATCAAATTGTCGCCCCCCCAAAATTGTAAGAGACTCAAATTGGGAAGAAAGCATATGGTCCCAGCCCAACTGCGCAAAGATATGCTTGGAGTTGGAGAAGAAAAATGGAGCAAGATTTCATAAAAAGACCAACACTGGACTGGATCGATCACGCTTTCAGCTTGCAGCAAGAAAGGTGACACTACATTCCTGGAAGAGAAGGATGGATTCAGAAAGCAATCAGTCTGCTTTTAACAAGAGATACCAAAACTTTTGCATACCACTGTAGTATTACAACATCATCCTGGGGAGATACAAGTCACGCAGCTATAAAAAGTATTGCTGTTTTGTGCTGATGCATGTCTGAGTTCTGTGTTTCAGTGGTTTCCTCCTCAAGAAGCCAGCGTGCTGATAAGTCGCTGTGGTTGTGTGAAGTCGTGCTGTTGCCATTAGTGAGCTTTCTGACCGCCTCCTGAGTATTCCTGCATGCAGGGTTCATATTCCAACATAGATGACGGTGATATTAAATATCCAAAGTGTTTGCCTTAAAGCCTTGGAAGAAAATAGACCAGAAGAGAAACCCTCACAGTCAGCTCATGAGGAAAACGTTAACAGGAGTGATTTCAATCCAAGGAGGAAAAGAAGAGCTTTTATAAACACTTGCATTTAGAGAATAATATTTGGGCTTTGTATGTTTAAAATAAAGGTTCTTAAGCTGCACATTTTTTTGTGTATTAATAAGTTTTACACATACATATGGCTCACACAGATAAGCATTAGGTTTTGATGGAAGGTGTGGTCCCCGAGAGGAGACACAATGGCCAGCTGTCAAACTTCAACTTTTGCTAAGTTGACCAACGCGAACAGCTGGGTTTTACTTTGGTCAAGAGCTTGGTCGAGAACATTTAAAACGACTTTTCGAGGGTTTACAGAAGTAACATTTTCTGGTTAAAATGTTTTTCAGGCAGTGGGGAGCTTGCTGCTGCGTGAGGAGGTTTAAATAAAACAGCGCACACGCTTCAAAAGTTCACACTGGGAGAATTTCAAGATGTAAGCGAAGTCTTTACGTCTCACCACGTGATGTAGTTAATGAAGGAATTTCATATTTACCTCGTATTTCCTTAAAGTGCGGTTGGTGTCATTTAATGTACAACTCGACGGTCTCTGTTCCTTTCCATGTTTTGTGCAGCCCAGTCCTCCTCTGCTCTGCAGCAGCGCATTTAGAAACGCCCTGCTGCCTCAGCCCAGCTCAGTCCATCGTGTCCCCTCCACTGCGGCTGCGCAGTGCCCGTTACTCGGAGTACACAATGCTGCATGGGGGAGATTTTACACGAGGCGAGGGTGTATTATTTAGCTTTTTAATGTTGATAGCAAAACATATACACAGTGGTATAAGCAGCACAGTTACTGCAGACAACCCCTATCGTTGGTTTTAGGTAGAAATATGCCCCCAGTTTCCTCAAACTTAAAGGGTGGGGCCTAAGGGGTGGTCTGGGAGGGGCACCGGCCAAACATAGAAATCTGACTGGTCCCTGAGGTGCCACCCTAAGAATAGACAATTAAATTCTTACAAGTATGGGTCGTAAACGTCTAAACGGACCTTCATCTGGGTAAATTTCAGATGCCCAAATGCAAGTGAAGCAAACACATCTAATATTTGTTTGTCCAAACAGTAATGAAGTGTACATAAAAGTACTAATAACACCAGATGTGATGCAAAATTAAACAGCCAATGGTGCTGAAGAAACTGATAAAGCTCATGGTTTGGTTCAAAGCAAGTTTCACTCAATAGGCTCTATTAACAACTTCACTGCTTCCTGAACTTATGGAAGCTCCTTTGTTTCCTGTCTTTTACAGGACAAACTGATTAATCCAGGGGTCTCTGGCCATTGTTGTCGTGGTGACTGATGTCTGGCACACCTGGTTTAGTCAGTTTGTCTAGTTTTGAAAGACAGGAAAGAAAGGAGCTTCCTTAAGTTCAGGAAGTAGGGGATTTGTGCATATAGCCCATTTTAAGTGTTTGTGCAGCAGTAATTAAAGGCATGAAGTTTACTTAGCACTTAGGGTGAAGTAAACCAATTTTTGATGGAAAAATTTGCTGACTGTTTGAATGTACAAATTTTGTTTTATTTTTCTATTAGCTATAGTTCTCAGTGATTTGTCAGGAAAGAAGTGCTTCTTTTTTCAAGTATTATTCACACATCACCGCTTTTCCAGTCTTTGCCATCAAAAATATTTGAGACCCACTACTGTAAATTGGTAAATCCAGCTATAATACATATACCATGGACCACCAGTAGGCACCGAATGATCCATATGCCTTTCAAAATCCCAACTTTTAGGTTCTTTTTTTTTTTTTCAATTAAATTGACTCAAGATCATCTACCAATGCAAACCACAGGTTCATGATGAATGATGTATCATTTGACAGTTTGTCTTTTAGACTCTGAAAGTTGACCAATTTTGATGATATAGGGTAATATAAAAGATAATTAAACTGATTGTGCATTGAGATACTTACTTTAGATACGAACTAAGTGCATAACGGTTTAGTGTTACATATTAATGAATATGCTCTGTAGGGGCTCCCCAGAAATGTAAAATGATAAAGTACCATTTAATACATCAATAAATAATTAGGTTATATGATCATGAGTGTTAGTCCTCTGTGAAACATTGTTACGCTTGACTGATGTGGCCTAGTACAATATCTCTAAGTATCTATACATCTCAGATTGCAAACCTATTCAAGTGTGAAATAAATACATATATTCACCCTTAATACTGTTTGTCTCTGTGTTAACCCTGTAATGGACTGCCCGTCTGCCCATGGTGTGCCTGCCTCTTCCGATAGCTGCTGAGATAAGCTGCATTGGAATAGGCAGCTAGAGTCAGTGGGTGGATGAATGGATCATTGTCAGTCATACACACAGACAGATGTTGGCATCTTAACAGGCTGTTGACCTTAGGTTTATTTCACTTAAAAGCATCAAAACTTACATGTTGTGGACATTAAACCACATTCTTCAAATTGTCCTTGAAAATGTGAAATGATAAGTTCAGTGACTTTCAGTGTTGCAATTGGTAATGTAATAACAGCATTTTGTATTACAACACAACAGCCTTTAGATCAAGGTAACAACAATATTTGACAATACACCAAAAAATACACTTTTTTTTTTTTTTTTTTTTTCCATGATTTAATAATCAAAAATGCTACTGCTAACCTTTTAAATCCAAGTAAGAAAAAAAAAACATGATTTTTAAAAAATCTTTATTATTTTTTTGCTTGTTTATTAGTTTTTTTCCCTTATATGTCAGAAGGTGGAGACATACACGTCCTTTGTTGCACTGGAAGCACTGGTCCTAAAATTCTGTTCCTTAAAAAACAAAATTTGTTAAGTTTATTTTCAGAAAAAACATTGGAAGCGTTGGAAATGTATAAATAAACCAATTTCCCCACTTCAGTCCCTAGTCTAAAAGAAAGTTTTTTTTATTGAACAAATGTGCCAACACTGACATCCAGCGGCTGCTAATGGCTATCTAACTTAATTATATTTCCACACTACACATCCCAGTAGGCAATACGCATTTCCCATGATGCCTTGCAGTAATCCCGTTCTCGCGTGTTTTCCTAAACCGCCGTTGTTCCATTGAGCGAACCTCAACATGGCATCCGACGGACCACCGGGCACCGACTCTCTCCCGTCTGATATAGGGAGCGCAATCGCAGCTTTGAACACATGGAGCCACCCGGAGCTTCAGGCCAAGCTGGCGGAGCTTGGAGCACCGACGATGGGTAAGAAAAAAGTCTCCAGAAAGATACACGGTACACTTCAGAGCAATGTGTTTTGCTCACAGTGGCTAGTAGCAAGTAGCTTCGAAACGCAGTACTCACGTTGATACTCGTCAAAAGCAGGCCTGTAGTGTGTTTACACTCACTTAAACGAGTTACGTGCTACTTTTAAACAAATCCAATGTTTTCTATCTTTGGGAAGTGGATAAAACAAACTAACGGCTTTGCTTTGTCTGTTTCTTCTTGGTTAAGGAAGTAGCTCAGTTTTAGCTTCTTTGCTAACTTTCAGGGTCAGCAGCTGAACTGATCAACAACAGCAACGCATTTAAGTTTATTAATTTAATTAAAAATGAAAATATGCTGGTAAATAAGTCTTACTCCGGAACTCGGTATAATAATGTTATTAACTCTAAGGTTTCTTATTTCCAGGCCCCAGAGAGGAGCTGATTGACAGACTGAAAGGTTACATGATGCAGGTAAACACACATTTTTACACCTTTAAACAACAGTTTCTAAAGAAACTTACAGATAACCAGATACATTTTTTAGATAAGTTCACAGCTATTACTGACTTTACAGGCTGCATACGGTTTGTCACGGGAGTTTGACCAGCATTCCCCCAGCATTCATTCCTTGATCTACTACATTATCTGCCTTTTGATTACCACTTGTGAAAGTGTTTTGAAGCATCACACAGGTTTCTGGTATTCCAAATATTGTGTTGGTTCTGCTGATTGTTCTGCATGTTCCCCTCTGCAGACTGGGATTATCCTCACCAAACTCAATGAAGATAAATCAGTGGGCTCCCAGGTCATTTTTAAAAATCTATCTCACTTAAAATGACAATGTCTGCATGGTTTCCTTCCCATTTGTTTTCAGATGTTTGCCTTCATACTGTTACTGTACAGTTTGTTTTTTTTCTTTATAGTTTTGGGAGTTTTAGGAAATATTAGTTATTATACAGTATAAAAAAAAAAAAAAAATTATATAATAAAAGAAAAAGAAAAAAAAACAACATATATATTTTTTTTATTTAAAAAGAGATATAAAAAGGATATTTCAATATTCAAAGGATTGACAAAGAAATGTACTTTTAAATAGATAGAATAAAGCAAATGCATCAACATTTACTTGGCATGTATGGTCTTGATGCAACATAAATAATATGATTTAAAAGATAAACTACACAAAATTGACTTCCTTTATTTCTTCTTCCTCAGATGCCAGGTATTCCTCATATGCCCCCGATGCCCATGCCGCCCATGCCTCCTGGTATGAGTATGCTCCATCCTATGATGCCTCCCGGAGCTCCCCCTCCACCTGGCATACACATGGGCATGGAGCACTCAAGTTTGCCCCCTGGCCTGTCGCAGGATGATCAGCTGAAGATGGCTCAGCAGAGAGCTGCCATGGTTTTACAGCAGGAAGAAAGAGCCAAGCATCAGGTGAGGTGGCCGCAGCTCAAATCCACCCCGTATGTTGCATCCAGCTTTTACTTTAAAACACTAACCAGGATGGAAATGAGGAGTTTGTGAAATGACACAAGCCAGGAAAGTCGGGATGCAGGATATTGGAATTTTGGCCGATATGCCGATATTTTAAAACTCATGTCGCTGATAACCGATGTTGATACCGATACCGGAATAGCAGTAATAATAACAATATAAGCAGTAATTTCAATTAGCAGTTTTGTTATCCGTTTCCGACACTGTGAAATATAGAGGTGGGAAAAAATTACTTGCCCTACAGATGCCTATGGCACTTGCCAGGCTGGCATTGTAAATACGAATCTTGTTCTTGATGTCTTTGCCTGGTTAAATAAAGGTTATGATAAAAAAATATCGATACACTGAAATATCGCGATATTTTCGTATGTTGATATCAAATCGATATTTAAAAACGTGGTATTGATCTATTTTACTTACAAAATCTCGCAAGATTTCATGAATTCTCAAGAGATTTTGTAACAGAACGATGAAATATTGCAAGATTTCGTTAGCAAAATAGACCAATGCTGCATTTTTAAATGCCAGAATGATATCAGCATATGAAAATATCGCAAAATCTTTGTGAATTCTCGTGAGAATTCGTGACGGAACGTTGAAATATCACGAGATTTCATTAGTAAAATAGGCAGATACTGTCTTTTTAAATGTCAGTATATCAGCATATGAAAATATCACAATATTTCAGTATATCGATATTTTTTCCCACCCCTAGTAAGTTTTAAAGTCTGTAAAAAAGAAGTTTTTGAAGAAGGTTTTTTTTTTTTTTTTTAGACTTTAGAAACGTCGGGCTGATCGGTTAAATATCAGTGGGGTGGCCGATGTCTGATACTCAGTTTTAAGGCCGATATAGGCTGATACCGATGGGGTGTCGATTATATTGTGCATCCCTACAGGAAAGAAAAAGAACTTAAATCATGTCAATAACAAGCAATTTCATGTGTGTTAAGGTTGTAAAAATTCAGTGCCAGTCGACCATAAAACGGAACTGTTTGAGTGTAGGGGGGGGGGGGGGGGGGGGGGGGGGAGGGAAAATTTAGTTGAATGCAGCAGCAAGTTTTTACTTGGAGGAAAAATATTCCAGAGTTATATTTGACTATCCTGATTGTTGCTCATTCATTCTCTCTGACCGGAACAGGGAGATGAGCAGGACCTTCTGGAACAACAAAAAAGGGTAAGACATTAAAAAAAAGACCAATTCTATTTTTTTTAAGCTTGTTTCGTTACAGTTTCACATAAATGTTTAATTCATGTTTCTTTCACCTTGTCCGTATGTTTTAGGCCGCCGTGCTACTGGAACAGGAGCGTCAACAGGAAATGGCAAAAATGCAACCCAACACTCCTGTCAGTGCTGTTAGAGGTGTGCCTGAAATCTTAAAACCTCCTACGTTTTTACAAATAAATGCATGCACGATGATAGTATAATCTTTGCTGTAAGAAAAGGTTTATCTCACAGTTTTTGGGAAAATGAAGCGCATCATGAGTAATGTTTTTGTGTCACCTATAAATCTCAAAGTTTCACTTTTGGATCCTCGTGGGCCGCTGCCTCCTGGCGTCACTTTGTTGCCATCTCAGAAACAGAGGGTGCCACCTCCGCCAGGAGAAGATAACAGAGAGGTATGCAGAGAGACTGTCTAGTTAGATTATAGCTTTTATACTTGTTGTGATATGTTATAGGGATTGACCAATGCAGATTTTTTTGTGGTGATACTGATATTTTCTTATAAACCTGTCAATATTTGTGGCCGATACTGTGTTTGACCTCAAAATTGAAATAATGAATGACATGATGAAAATGAATTTTGAAAACTCTTTTAAGATAAAAAAAAAAGCACAATACACTTGTAACAATATCAAAAAGCTATATATACACACACACATATATATATATATATATATATATATATATATATATATATATATAAACAGCTGCCTGGATAGATGCCTGTCTTTAAATAACACCAATTAAACCAGCAAAAAAAACATAATATTGTCCTAAAATATCAGCCAGCTGATGTATCGGTCTATCCTTAATCATTAATCTGTTGCATTTGCAACAGACTAATGCATATATGATTCATTAATACATTCGACATCATTACCATGTTCCTGCCCCCCACCTCTCCTCACCCTGGCCAAATAAACAAATCGAGCTCTTCTAATCCCTGCTTCATTTCCATTTTTTCTCCAAGCTTGTATTGATTAAACTCAACTAAACAAACTGTTTTGGTTATTTGCACAGGCTTTAATTTAGCTCTTTTGTTATGCAAGTTGTTTCATTTTGCTTTTCCAATTTATTACAGATGTGGCAGAACGAGGAAATAAGTGTCAGTGGGCCGAAGATCCCCCAGGCTCTGGAGAAAATCCTCCAGCTGAAGGAGATCAGACAGGAGCAGCTCACGGATCCAGCAGGTCAGCACAGCTATCGGCTCATGAGATGATGCTGAAAGACAAATGCAAATTATCAATCATTTGATTATCCGTCTCTATTATTCTAAATAATTTGACATGATCAGATTGTCTTTTTTAAGGCACCTACATGACCGTTTCCCAATGATTATTAATATGTCTGAAGCAAGCAATTGAAAGATATGTTTTTGAGAAGGAAGTATAACTTATCAACTCCTAAATTATTTATTTTTCATTAGATCAGATCAGCTAAATCAAACAAATTAATACACTGTAAGCAGGATAAAACCTCATAGGAAATATTTTCACATTTTATTGTCTCAGTATAAATGTTTTAACTCGGTGTGATGTGCACATTTACCATTTATTCTGATAGTTTTCATACAATGTTGCTTTACTTTTCACCACAAAGCCTGTATTTGAGATTCTAGGGCTGGAAAATGATGCACGATCTTTCTTATGTGATAGTGTTATTATCATGAGTAGACCCATAAGTCCTGATTGTGGTGTTGCATTGTGATTATAATAATTACATAAACCAATCTAAATTAAAAGATTGTAATGCTATAAGAGCTTGATCTGCCTTTTACCTTCCTTTCAGAAGATGATGATGATGAAGGAGAGATGGACGCGACCAATTCTTCTGCTCTGATGTCTGAGACAGAAGATGATGACAGCCAGATGTCTAAAAAAGATGTACGCTTTCTCTTTTTAAAACACTTCCAAACGTGATCTGCTATGAGCTTTTATTAAAATAACTGCTGGAATCATGGCAGCTAAAGCTGACAGCAAAAGTTTTTGTTTTCCTTTCAAATTATGAATCACCCTACAGAAAAACCGCAAGCGCAGGAACCGCAAAAAGAAGAGCAAGAAGAAGCGTGCACTAGAGAAGAAAGAGGAGGCAGAGCAGCAGAAGAAGGAGGGAAGCAACAAGCAAAAGGAGAAAGAAAAGGACCCGGAGGTGGAGATTGAATACGTCACAGAAGAGCCGGAGATCTACGATCCCAACTTCATCTTCTTCAAGAGGATTTTTGAGGCATTTAAGGTGACTAAAGCAGATTTTTAATTCATGCTACATCAAGTTTTGAACAGTTTTACCTCAGTATTTGAATTTGCTCTAATGCAGCTCCTCTTACTTCATTTCTAGCTGACTGATGATGTGAAGAAAGAAAAGGAGAAGGAGCCTGAGAAGGCTGAAAAGCACGAGACAGTCGGTATGCTGAGAAAAAAAGGATTTGAGGAGGAGAGGAAGGACAGTGATGACAGCGATGAGGTATTAACCCTTCCTCTTTTTTTTTAAAATGCAGCTGAAAGAACTAATTCTTCTCTGAACGAGTGTCTTACATGTGGAGTATTTTCACGTACAGGAAACCAGACCAGATGCACCTAAACTATCCAAGAAGAAGCTGAGGAGGATGAACCGGCTGACTGTAGCTGAACTCAAACAGGTGAATCAAGATGCATGACTTTTAAATAAAGTTTTATTTTTCTCACACTAACAGATGGTCATTTCTTTCTTTTCTCCAGCTGGTGGCTCGTCCAGATGTTGTAGAAATGCATGATGTGACAGCTCAGGAGCCCAAGCTGCTGGTCCACCTAAAGGCCACCAGGAACACTGTGCCAGTGCCCCGCCACTGGTGCTTCAAGAGGAAGTACCTGCAGGGAAAAAGAGGTATAGAGAAGCCTCCGTTTGAGCTGCCAGAGTTCATCAGGAGGACGGGAATCCAGGAGATGAGGGAGGCTCTGCAGGAGAAGGTGGGTAGTCCTGCTACACTCTTATGTTTTTATCTTTAAGAAAAATTAGCTGAAAAACTCACTTCATTTCTACATAATTATCTGCTTACAGGAGGATGCCAAAACGATGAAAACCAAAATGAGAGAGAAGGTTCGTCCCAAGATGGGAAAAATTGATATAGACTACCAAAAGCTGCACGATGCTTTCTTCAAATGGCAAATTAAACCTAAACTCACAATCCACGGAGACCTTTACTACGAGGTACGGCGGCGTGTTTCCTTCATTACTCTCCATGTCTAATCTGGACAAATGTTTACGTTTCTGCCTGCATAGAGCTATTTACTTATGTATGTGGTGTACTTTTGTGTCTCTGCAGGGGAAAGAGTTTGAAACCCGTCTGAAAGAGAAGAAGCCCGGAGATCTGTCTGATGAGCTGCGTATTGCTCTGGGGATGCCAGTAGGACCAGTAAGCTCCATGAAGTCACAAACACCAAATTAGCAGAGATTCAGAAAGCAGTGGAATTTAATCTTAAAACTGCACAGATATTGATAATAATACATTTTATTTACTTTGCACTTTACATTTTGACAGTCTAAAAGTGTTACAAAGTTTGAAAAAGAGATAAATAAGAGAACTTGTAGACGTGTTTCAAAGCCAAAACCATGGGAGCCGCCATGTCTGCTAGTTTCTGCTAAGGACTTCCGGTTACCACAATTACAGGGTGTTATCAACACACATAGGAAGAGCTCCTGAAAAGTGGATATTGTTAAACCCAAAAAGCATTCTGAGACATGTTGTGTCGTACGCGGCTGCAGCAGCTTGTGACAGCAAATAAATATGAACATTGTAAAATGAGCAGCTGCATGACCGACCAGGTCCAGAGATACAGGTGGAGCCTGCAGTCTCCACCTCTCCATCCTCCATAGCAACTAAATAAATGAATAAATAAAAAAAATACTCAGTACCCACCACTCAAGCTTTCTGACAGGAATCATCCAGACTGGCTTGGTTTAACACCCGTCTTCATGGACACTAAACTGCTGTGTTTGTGTCATTAACAACACACAGCCGGCTGCGTCACTATACAAGTCTGTGGCGTTCCTGTTTATCCCCACAGACTCAAAGTATGAAAATATATTGCTATTTGTAACATTAGGCCGTTTTATCGTTTTATCCTCCCGTTTGAATATCGTAGCAGGGCGAGGAAGTAATAAAACACCTTCTTTTATGAGGAATAAATGAGAATGTTACCATTTTAGAGACATCACTATTCAATGTAAATGAATGCAGATATAGTCTATTGGAAGCGCATGGCAGAAATTGATTGCGGAGGTAATCGGAAATGTCCGTGAAACTTGTTTATAAAAGACATTTTGAAGAATGCTTTCATTGACGATCTGAACATGACGTTGGGTTAGGCTCTGAATGTGAGATACAGAAACAGTAATATTTTAGTGCTGGTGCACTTGGATAACCACAGAGCTCTGAATGAGCTACGAGATTATAAGTTAACTTTGAGCTATACTTGGAATAAAAGTGGGAAAAGGCACTTCCCCATGAAAGCTCCACAGTAGCAACAAAGATTAATCCAAGAGACCCGAAGAAGAAACAAACAGGCAGAGCGTTGTTTTGTTTACATGTGATTCGTGATGTTGCGGATCTTGCAACACTGCTTGCGCTTGCAGGTGTGCCGTGCATGGTGTAAATGCACGTGCTGTGGAGGTCGGTGCAAAGTCGTGGCGCAGCTGGTACGCAGCGTGCATGGACCCGGTGTAAAGCCAGGGTCGTACTTTCATGCATCCGTTACATTGCCACAGTCATTAAATCAGTTCATCCACTAGTCGGCAGCGCTGAACTCAGATTTTTTTTCATGATCAGCTTCAGTCTCTGGTTGGTGGTGGTGATGCTCGACTGTAAGGTTGTTAACAATCCCCCAACATGCCAGCACAGTCGTTCATAAGACATCTTACAGCCATTTCAGCAGTTTCTCTTCATCCTCTGCTTTTTTCCAATATTGTTCTTTTTCTTCTCTAATTTTTTTCCCCCTTTCACTGGTCGCATGTCAGCTGTACAGCTCAACACTGGCTGCGTTAACATAGACCCAAATATACAGATTGTTTTTGGTTTAAAAGCTCTCTCAGAATTAAAATGATCCATGTAAACACCTCTTTCCGAATGAAAAGTGCTGAACCGAATGAATTTTCATTTAGTTTCACGGGGGTAGAATATTCCTCTCCCCAAACCGAACGGGATTTCATGTAAACTCTGAATCGGAAAGTTGTGAGGTTGCGCTCTTACAGCACATGCTTCTGCAAGACGTCAACGTGGAACGAGTGACGTTTCTTCACTTTGACAGATGGCTGTGAACAACGTAATTCCCTGGACAGCAACAGAAAGTTTGTTTTTTACACGAACGCCGTCTCCGCCTTTTTTTTCTCTTGTTTGTCTGCAGTAGGAGCTCATGACTATCAGCTGCTGCTGGATTAAAGTCCTGCAGAAACCACAACAACCGTGACGATCAGTTTTTAAACCTCCATCTTTCATCAATAACGTGATGTAGCATTCTGTGCATGTCAGACAGGATTATTCTGAATGAATATTGGCGCATGTACACGCCAGATCGGAATAAATTAGTTCCCATGTAAACAGCTTCCCTGAAATCCTCAATCAGAATGATTTCATTCCAAAAGGGAAAAAAGTCCCGGTGTAAACGTACCCACTGACCCCACAGTTTCCTGTGGTATTGCTCTGTTTTCTGTCAAGTAACAGATGCAAAAATCCCTTGAAAACAGACCAAATTATGTGCGTACCCAACACAGGAGACGGACAAAACTGTCCGTCTGTCTGCGTATTCATCTTCTGCGTCGAGCATAAATGGGCTTTATCTGGTAACAAGGAATAGATGCTTTTTGTTTGGGTTCAAATCAATTGCACCTCATATTTGTTGACTCTCTAGATTCAGATTTAGAATACTTTATTAATCCCTGCAGGATAATTCAGTTTTCCAACCACCCATCCATTAAAAAGTTTAAAGTGACATTAGGATACCAAGGTAAAAATAATAAATAGATAAAAAATCCTGCAGCAGCAACACATCACCCTGCAAACAGGCATGTCACGCATCACATTCTGCACCGCACCACTTGTCATACAACACGCCTGCCAGTAACGGCACGGAAAAGCAGCTCCAAGGACAAACACAGCAAAGTACAACTACAACATCTACATCCACACACACCTCATTTGTGAATCATGTTAGTGTGTGGTACAGTTTCATGGCAGAATGAATCAGCATATCTGTTTTGCGGACCAGTATTACCAACCTTTATGGTTGCTACCCTCTATTATTATTTATCATATTCTGAAATTAATTCAAAGGATAAAATGGTTGGAAACCTTTACTGATTCTTCCTCCTGTTGTATTTTTAACAAATACCTCTGGCTCTGTCCAGGATTTTCCTCGCTGCATCATGTTCCTGCCAGCCGTCAGCTGTTGTCGTTCTTCATGCTAATGTGTCACCCTCACTTTTAAACGAATGTATGTGCAGGCTGTGAAAACGCATCACGTTAGCTGAGATCTGCCTTGTTTACACCAGCACACTAACAAGGACAGGAACCTGCAGAGATAATGACAGAAAATACACTGCAGTCCTGCAGCTGATCTCTTAGGCAGCACCATTACACATGTGGTAATTAATATTGAGCGTATTTTTAGCTCAACACATTAACCCAGCATGCGATGAGCCCGTTTTACTGCTCCAAATAAAACGCAGCTGTTCTGTGAGCTCATGGACACTTTCGCTTCTTTACCAGAACGCCCACAAGGTGCCACCTCCCTGGTTGATAGCCATGCAGAGATACGGCCCCCCTCCCTCCTACCCCAACCTCAAGATCCCTGGACTCAACTCCCCCATCCCAGAGGTAACAACATGCTATCAATTAAATCCTTGTTTCAACATGTCTGAGTAAGCCAGCTTCATTATCCAAGAATATGATGTGATCCTGAGCAGGTGCTCATGAATGTGTTCTGATTGGTTGATCTGCTTCCTGGTGTGTCTTTCTTCACCAGAACTGTACTTTTGGTTATCACGCCGGAGGCTGGGGGAAGCCGCCGGTCGATGAGATGGGCAAACCTCTTTATGGTGACGTGTTTGGGACCAATTCAGCGGACTTTCAGGTAAAAGCCACAAAAGCCTGACGCACACAATACATGGTGCATTTGGGGTCCTCCAGGTTCTGTAAGAGTCACTGTTCATCAGCTTTTTTGCCTTTTTATGCCATGATCAGGAAAAAGTCCCCAGTATATCCTTTTTTTTTAAATTAAAAATAAATATGATAAAATGCAAACAATGAAAATATTAGTGCTTATGAAATCAGAAAACTGTTGATCATATACAGATTCTTTAACTGATCAATACCTACATTTCAAGGCTTCACATCTGATGTATTTGAGAATCTTTTCTGTCAGTTTCCTCTATGATTTGGTGTAAGCTACACTTTTTTTTGTCAGTACAGCCCAAAGCTGTGCAGGCTGGCTTCAGTGTCCGTATCCTCCCTTTGGAGCCAGTCGTCTTTAAAGGCTGGTAGTCTGACTCAGGGAGGATAACCTTCCCTGGTGGTCTGTGTCCAGGCTAAAGCTGAGGAGGAAGAGGTGGACCACACTCCGTGGGGAGAACTGGAGCCTTCAGATGAGGAATCATCAGAGGAAGAGGAGGAGGAAGAGAGCGATGAAGAGAAGCCAGATGAAACTGGATTCTTCACACCAGCAGACAGGTGGGTAAAATGCAGTGTGGTTGTAAAGTATGACAGCATGGATCATTAGCAGTCTCTCTGAGCAGTTGGCTCATTTTTTGATGTGCTGTAAATCGTCTAAAAAATTCAGGAAAAAAAATATTTATGATGAACTATGAGTTTAAATGTTGGTCGTCACTCGTCTTGTACACATTAAAGTCTTTAACTTAGACACTATTAGCGTAATTAACCAGCTGCCCTGTTGCTTTCTGATTAGCGTTTTCCTGCTGTAATTGGTTTAGTTGATAAGATGTTTAACTCGTCTGTAATTATCTTGTGCAAGACTGCAGGTCCCTGCTCATCATTTCCTTGGGTGTTTGTGGTTGAGTCGGGCTATTGATGCTTTCCAGTTTATAATCTTCATCAAGTCTCCCTCATGAAGACAAACACTCTGAACTTAACCTTTTCTCATTTAAGTGGGTTGATCACTCCTGGAGGCTTCTCATCAGTACCAGCCGGCATGGAGACTCCAGAGCTGATCGAGCTGAGGAAGAAGAAGATTGAGGAGGCCATGGATGGGTGAGTGTCGCTCTGTTTTATGCAGCTGCTTTAGTTTCCTTCAACAGTATTTGGGGTTTTTTGTTGTTGTTTTATTTTTTTTTTTATATTATTCCAGCATGTAAGATTGAGGCTGTCAGAAATATTTTCATGAATTTGACAATACACAGATCTAAGGATGGAGTTTTTGTGAGCTCAGAAAGTCATTCACATCTGCTGAAAGTATTATGTGTAGGGTCCTATAAAATCCCGAATCATGGAATTGAACATTAAAAACTGAATTCATTATAAACGCGGAATGTCATGGAATGAGCAACAGTTTACGAAAATGTGTTTTTTTCCTTAATAACAAGGGAAAGCCACGCTTGGAAAAATGCTCCAAGGGGGGTCACTAAGGTTGTAGGGCGCACCAGAGCAGTTTCCCCACGATTATAATGTGGCTGGTGATCTAACGTGAACATACGTGTCTCATGGTCGACAGTGTGGACGACCATCTGTAAATGAATATTGTTCTGAATTATCTATTTCTTACTTTTGGCAATTTTTATGTTTAAACTATTGCCATGTTTTTGCCCTCACTATGTTTTAAAAGTGTGAAAGCATTCAAGTTTTCAATCATAATAGCATAATTTGGATATATATTTAGTTGTTTTATACATTGTATTGGTGTTAAATTTGTGTAAAAGGATGAAAACCGAATTCTCAAATTAAAAATGAAAAACACTGAAAATTGGGTAAATTAAAAGGGAATTTTAGAAAATATAAAAAGGATTTCATAGGGCTCTAAATGTGTCTTTGTTTTTAGCGCCTCCACCTTAATACTAATTCCTTGTATGTGCAAACTTATTTGTCAATAAAGTCCCATTCTGGTTCTGAATCTGATACTGGACCTTTAAGTATAAAATAACTTGAATTATATCACAGTAATAAAAATGTTTGTATTATTTACAAAAACATTTATGTATATTATGGCGCTTTATTATATTTCATGAGTCATTTGTAACAAGACAAAATTGTACTTGTAAGGAGATGTATTCAGTCACAATAAGTGACAAATTAACTGCTTTTTTTCTTTTCTTTTTCTTTTGTAGGAATGAAACCCCTCAGCTGTTCACTGTTCTCCCAGAGAGAAGAACTGGCCCCGTAGGAGCAGCCATGATGGCCTCAACACACATCTACGAAATGTCCGCGGTAAGGTCACACACAATGAAAATGTGATTTCCTGTAATGCTCACTTTAGCTTTAGCTTTAGCTTAAACCTCTTCTATCTTTTGTTTCATGTCATTTGTTTGCAGGCCATGGTTAGCCGCAAGACGGGTGGAGGACAGGAGTCGCAGGGTGTGGAGGTGGCCCTGGCCCCTGAGGAGCTGGAGCTTGACCCCATGGCCATGACACAGAAGTACGAGGAGCATGTCAGAGAGCAACAAGCCCAGGTGGAAAAGGAGGACTTCAGCGACATGGTGGCTGAACACGCCGCTAAACAGAAGGTAATAAAGCATCAAATCTGGATCATATGATCATTTATAGTGTTTTTCTGTTGTTCATCAAATGCAGTGAAATTTACTAAAGATCAGTTTTAAACAGACAGAAGCAGATGTGGGTGTCCTTTTTTATAAAACAACCTGATACTGAAAGTTACTTAAAAACTTTCAGCAATTATCTTTATAAACAAATGAAAGAATTTCCAGTCATCTCGGTTGTTTCCCTTTGGGTGATATTTGAATATTAATCATGTCGACTTCCACTTTCTGCTTTATTGCTACCAAACAGCAAAAAAAGAGGAAGGCCCAGCCACAGGACACACGAGGTGGCGCCAAGAAATACAAAGAGTTCAAGTTCTAGAGAAACAGCAAGACAAAAAAGAGAGAGAGAGCCGGCCACCACAGGAAGAGAAAGAGGAAGAGACCTGCTCAGATTTCAGTTTCAGAGGATGCAGATCATCTTTTAGACCAGAACAAAACAGGTTATCCCTTTTTAAAATGTGTTACAATGTTGGCAAAACGTGTCTCATATACTCGTTTCATAAAAATGGTAGCACGTCCATTCTCTGTTTAATCTTTACTTGGTTATTATTTTCCACAATATTTTTGTTTTTTGTAAATAAATGAAGTGAAGATGAAATGATCACTGCTGTTTTGATATCAGGTTATTGTTCTGTTTAAATCTTGGGGGGGTTACTGAAAGATGAGCATGCTGTTTTGTTAGGCAAAGTATTTTTAGAGCCCGAATCAGCTGATCTGATCTTAAATGCTCTTTTTATATATTTTGAGAAGTTAACTGTTTACTATCAGTTCAAATTACATGACGATACAGTACTCGTCTTACCTTTTTTTTTTTCTTTTTACATCGGCTCTTATCGTAGCTGTTTACCTAAATGCCAGCTTGAAAAGTCAAAGTATACAAAGTTTTAGTAAACAAAGCTTTAAATCAACAAAAACTTGAAGGACATAAGTCAAGATCACTCCAAAATTTTTCTCACTAATGCTTAAACAAAATGTTTGTGCTGCAGTTCTGTTCACACAAGCGCCTCTCATCTCAAGAGTCTAGCCTTAAATGTGGTGTAATCTCTAAACATGCTCTGGGCAAAAAGGTGGTGTGTTTAATTGAAGAATTTCATCTGTTGAATTTATGCATTGAAGACATGAGCAGGGTAGAGATTTATAAATATACGGCTCGTCTAACCAACATGCCGAGCTTGGTAGATGACGCTGCAGTACACACTCCCCCAGCTGGGTGGCAGTAGAGGACTCTAAAGAAGGTGAGTGAAACACCTGACAGGAAAGCACAGTGACCTATATAACTGCAGTTGCTACATGCTGACTCGGTCACTGGCGCATAAACACACACATGGAGCAACAGCCTGCCCAGATCAAACCCTTTCACCGCCCTAAAGAGGGAATGTGTTACCTGGACTGTAACTATGCTGCTGCCTGGACGGTGGACAGTTTGAGATGATAATGGCAGATGTTTAAATAAGTTTTTTGTCAGCTTTGTGTCAAAAACTTAACTAAAAGTCCTTTTGGGGCGAATAGCTGATCTATCTCCCATCTATTGGCCATTTCTGCTGTTATCCCTATGTGAGAGTTCTGTGTGCAGTCATGTAAAAGTAAATACATCTTTTTTCAGTTTGAAGTTTTTATTGATCAGGACAATAAAAAATAGTGACTACCAGGTTTTAAAAATGATCAACTCATAACATCTACACTATTTTATTAGTAGTTTAAGAGCAAATAAGCAAAATTTTACTTAACAGACATCTTAATTCTACAAGAAACAAGGGGCAGCAGCAGCCAGGCGCTGATGTTCACTTGCACTTAAGTAATCATTAGATGTGCACTTCTATAAAAGCAGAAGTTTTGGCGTTTTGCTGATTTAGAATATTTCAAATCTGAATTTTTTTTCCTCTTTTTGTTTTTTTCCACCACCTATCAATCCAGTAAGGGTTAAAAATAGACAACTGGACAACATTCACGACAGTCAGGAGTGGATGATCCAGCAAGTTCAGCCCAAGATCAAATTGTGCAATGCTTAAAGAAACTGAAAATCAAAGAGCTACATCTCAGACTTTACAAGCCTCGGCTTCTATGTTAAATGTCAAAGTTCACATCAATACAAATAGAGAAAGATAAGTATATCTATTCTGGAAGTGTAATGAGAAAGCCCCTTCTTACTAAATGGCATGATAAAAGAGCTCAGGTTTGCGTCAAATAAAACCACAAGAGATCTGAACAATGTTCTTTGAACAGACTAAACCAAAGTAGTAATAAAGAGAATATATGGACATTTTTTCACATTTGGAAAAAACAAACAAAGCACAAAGGTGTAAACATCTCACAGCAGCTGTCATTGTGCTGCAGGGGTGGTGATTTACAGCCACACGACCTGAAGGATACTGTGTTTCAAGGTGTAAATACAACGTCTCCTGTCCAGCAGAAGAAGCTGCAGGATCCCAAAAACAAAGCAGCCATGTGACAACAGACTGGCTGAAAAACAAGACGCAATATGTCTCATTTTTCCTCAAGAAATCCTTCCGAATATGACTCTACAAGCTACTGAATGGTAGCATTTTTAATAATGACTGTGTTATCATTAATCTGAAGTTGCATAATACTGAATTGTAAAAGCTGCGAATGATCATGTGACCTTTTTTTTTGTAATGTCCTAATACATGAAACCTTACAACTGAAAGAGGTTGTACATTTTTGTCACATGATATATGGAAAGCGAGATGTGTGAACGGCTCGCTCTGAGGTGTCATTTGATGACTTTGCAGATTTGGGGCCCCTGCGTATAAAATAACCCAGGATTATCCCGTGACCATGCTTTAATCTGCTTGATTCTAATCTGTTTAGAAATGACAGGCACTTCTGGTAGAGAGAGACTCTTAAAAAGAGCACAGAGAAAGGGTGGGGGGGTTAGTGTTAAACTCATTCAGCAGATAATCCAAAATATCAAGTGACATTGTGAAGTTTTATGCTCACATGAAAGGGATGTGGCACATAAACCTCAACTATTTCCTAAGTTATTACTCACTGTAGGTGTTTTGCCACATTGGCACAGGTTCATTATAAAAATAGTCCACTGTAAATGCTTACTGTACATACAAGCTGCAGAATTCAGAACAAAATCTATGCTTAAATGTTTGTTACATTTCTTAATTAAAAATAATAGCCAACAGGTCATTTATATGTATATGCATTGCACTGATATGAGTGTACATTATAAGTTAATTCTATACAAAACAACTTCATAATAACTAACTATGTATTAGAATTTATCAAATACTCCCCAACCACATAACCTCAGTTTTATATTTCCAGTATGTTGGTGATGTAGCATGACCTATAGGAATAATTAGGCTAAAACATGCCCTCCACCAGTTCTTCATTAGACCCCAGTTATAAGTGCCAACCCCAGGCTGCCATGAACTCGCACATTATGTTGTTGTAAGCCCTGATCACAGCTGAGATAATCTGCCGAGCTGATGGCAGCCAGCCAGCTGTGACATCTGTGACGTTGTCATTAGGTCACCTTCTGATTCATAATCAGATTCTGAGATTGTAATCAGAGCCTTGCCTTTGTCACCTGAGGGTGCAAAAGCTGCACCTGTTTCATGCCACAATGACAGGCAAGCCAAACCCTGGGAGAGGAGCAGTGTGGGGGAAGAAAAAACAAAGTTCAAACAAAGATGAAGGGGGAAAAGGTGGAAAGATGGTGGCTTAGAATTAACAGAAATGGGAAAGAAACCTTTATGGGAGCTTTTGTTAACTGGAACATTTCAGTCTCATTATTGGTTTCATAAAGATTAGGGAAAGGCAGTTTTCTCTTTCCACTTATGTCAGCCTTATCTGGCAGCCGAGACAAGGGTTTGAAATGAAAGCAAGCTCAGCTCACCTGTTAGTTGCCAACCGGTTTTGCACCTTCTTTGTGTGAAAGAGAGTTTGAACATGTGTATGACTAATGGAAATCATTTCAGAAACACCTGAGGCTCCAGTTAGTTTGCAATAGAGGCCTAAAATAGAACGGTTTGCTCATACCAATTACTAGGAAAACCCCAGAAGTTGTTTTTCTATATGAGATCCTTGAATACTCTTTATCATTAACACAGTGTGTTAATGATAGAGTGTGTTTGTTGCTGCCTTCCATCAAAATCTGGCCTCTTCACATATTTATGTCATTACTGGTATGTATAAGAAAAAAAAATCCATCGAACATAGAATAATAAAGAATGTTTAGTAGAAAGGGGGGGGGCATACAAAATACATTTAATAATAGATGCAACTACAATTATAAAAGCAATAAAGATAATGTAATTTTGACTACCGTATTTTCTGGACTATAAGTCGCTCCTGAGTGTAAGTTGCGTCAGTCAAAAAATGCATCATGAACAGGAAAAAAACATATAAGTCGCACTGGACTATAAGTCGTACTTAGGGTTTATTTAAAATAGGGTGATTTTCGGATTTTTCATATCGTACTTGTTACTGCTAAAAATTACTCAGTCCGTCCAATTCCAAAGTTAACACCTGTAAATGATCATAAACATCATAACTAAGGAGGATAAACATGTTCTTTGAGGATTTGTTGCACCGAACAGGCAGAACAGCCAGTTGTCCAATTGAACTCCTCTCACTAAGATAAGGCTATTTTGGAATTTTGCCATTGGAGCAGAATATAGTTTTCACAAGCCTAGAGCGCCCTCTTTTGACATTAGACGTAAATATTTACTCCTTGGCTCATGTCAGTCTAGATGAATTAATACTGAAAAATATGCTACATTGTATATATTTTGATATATATGTAGCACTAAGTCGCACAAGCAGCCAAACTATGAAAAAAGTGCGACTTATAGTCCGGAAAATACGGTACATATGCTTATAATTTACATCACAGTCTTTCATATCAATAGAAATGTGGGTTTTTCCAAACACACAGCGAGACAACCGCAGCTTTCTATTGGCCAGTCTCTGTATGTGTGTGTGAGTGTGTGTCTCGTGCTCCGGAGTCGCTTTACGTCCTCCGACTGAAGAGGCGTTGCTCTAGTTGCTCTCCGCTCACTGTGCGACTTCACTGAGAGAAATTTCCGCTTCCTGCACCGATAAACACCGCCGAGCAGCTCACAACGAGCCGACGCCAAGTTACGCAGGACCGACACGGAGATTAGCCGCCTGCTTTTCTTTGGGAACAAAAATCCCGACCACGGCAATGTTTTCACTATCTGGCGGTGATTAGCATAAAACGGGTCAACTTTCCGTTAGCACTGCACGCGGGGAGCGTTGACGCGTTTGCACCATTTGGAGGCTGAAACAAAAAAAAACCCGACACGGTAAAAGAAAGAAAGAGCTGCCGTACTAGAAGAGGGTCGACGGACTCGCGTGGAAGGCAGCCTGCTGCGAGTAGTCTCCCCTCACTATCAGCGCCGTCTGAAAGCAACCTTTTAAGCCTCCAGGATGTCGGAGCGAGGAGGGCTCCCGCGGACTGGGGGCGTCCCTTCGCCGCACATGCAGCCCTCCAAACCGGTCAGCATCACCTCCAACCGACCGGTCCACATGAACCTGTACGCCACCTGGGAGGTTGACCGCTCCTCACCCAGCTGCGTGCCGAGGTACGTGAAGGGGCCACGGCGGAGGGGGAGAAGAGGGAGAGCATGACTTGTCATTTTTGGGCTGGTTGTGAATAGAAAATGACCCTCTCAGTGTGTTTACACCCAAATAAACAAACACACATGGGCGCTTTTATTATGTAATACCATCACCTTTGTTTGGATTTGGGTGTTGCTGGTATGCAGTTCTGACATAGAAGGTCCACTTAAACCAATTATCATGTTTGTAACTTGGACATTTACCTCAGCTCCAGCTGTTTGGACCCACTAATCATTTCCCTTTTCATTTGCTTTAGGTATCTGATTGTCCAGCCCCTCCAAATGATAATTACCCAGCAGTGTTTATAACCATATTTCTGAAGATAACGGGTAATCTGTAATCTTTTTAGACTGGTTTTGCTGGGACAGCTGCTGCTTTTTCCTCAACAATGGCTTCAGTTGTTGCTTTCTTGTTCAAGATTGATAAAGAATTGAATTGCAGACTGTCACTGCTCCAGTAGAGGGGCAGTTTATATCCAATATGTGGCACATCCATGACATATAGCTGTGATGTATTCATTTTTTGGAAAGAGGGAGTCTAAGAAGGAAAGAAGGATGTTTCTGTGAGTAAAAGAATCACACCTCTTCAGATTATCAACCCTTTTCCCCCCTTCTGCATGTTAATCACCGGTGGCAGCGATGTTGGGAGTTTTTGTGTCATATGGGCGATGCAGCAAGGTCACAAGAGGCGTGACACCTTATCCACCTAAGCACAGCCCCAAACAAAAGACACTGAAATGGGCTTTGTTTGACTGAATAACTGCACATTCAGCCTGTAATGGGATGTATATGACACTGAGTATAGAAACGTATGCACTTTCTCATGTGACCTGAGTTAAGACACATTATATTATATTGCGCTTGTTTGAAGTTTGTCCCATATCTATGATGGTGTAGTAATAACCATGGCCATAATTTAGATTCAAGGTTATTTTTTTTTCCTTTTCCTTTGAGGGTGAAAACAAAACAAGCTTTTATATTTTTCTTTTTGGAAACCTGGGTTGAATTCCTCCAGATGAGCCCAGATGTTTTGGATATTGGAAGCAATTAATATGAATATAGCATGCTGTTAAAAGCACCACAGCCATCATTACACAAAGAGAACATGCTGATATCTTAATGCTGCTTTCCAACATGCTTTGGGGCTTTACTGGGTTGGAGGCAAAGCCTCAAGGGTATGTTTTGCCTCTTAGCATTTGAGCTGCCTGTGCATGTGAGTGTGCATCATACATTAGTGAATACATAATGAACTCTGGGATCTTTTTTTTTTTTTTCCACGGCTCATTTTTACTCTCCAGTTTTAAACATGGTAGCACCTGACTTTTCTTTTTAAGGAGGGATTATTGCATTCTTCTTGTATGCTTGCTAATATCTTCAGCCGATTTGTAATGTTTTGGCATCGTGCTCTGAAATGTGATCATTGAATTTTTTTTTTTTTCTGCTGCAGCCGTCACAGTCCGTCAAATATCTTCAGTTTCATTGCAGTTGCAGCAACACAGAGAGGCTCTGGGAGAGTCAGAAAAATAGAGAAATGAAGGGGTGTTGGGGAGAAACGGAGAATGAGGCAGGGTGATGGGAGAAGAGGCAGCTCTGTCATCTACATTTAAATAGGATTTCTCACAGACACGAGCAACAGAAAGAGCTGCAGAAACGGCACTGCCAGCAGCTAAAGAATTGGCATGTTATAGACTCGATGCTTTTCAGTTCACTGAGCATGACCCATTTACTTCACTTTAACTTTCTTGTTTCTTAATCTTCGTTGCTGCAGTGAGAACTACCAACTTCCCCCCTCAAGTTGAGGTGTTGTTGCTCTAACCTCTTCCTGCTTACCCAAAATGCCACTTGGTATTTTGTTTACGCAGTGCTCTGGGTTGAAGTTGCCCTTGCAGGCACAAACATGCATTCATCTGCTTCCTCCCAATCCTGATTTGGAGAGAAACTCGGGGAGAAAAAAAAAAAAGCTAAATATATCCGCCCATGATCGTGTATTTTGAGGCATTTCTGCTCATTCAGAGGAGAATAACAGGAAATATTTGAGTTAGAGATGATATCACTTCTTTTAGCAGTCGTCAGTAAAATTTTGTCAGTGTGCTGCATCCGTTTGCAAACATGAGCAACAATGCCTCAAGAGCTTGTCCTGAAGAGCACCTAAAAATCAGCTGCACCCTTCCTTACACTCGTCAGTGCTGTGTAAGAGCCTCTGAGGTCATTTCTGTGTTCTGACCTTGTATTTCTGTCTTTACTAGAAAGGCATAAATCACTTCACTGGCTCTAGACCAGCTCTTTCAGAGTAGAGTAATGGGTGATTCCTCTCCGTGCCGTCTCTCCTTGTATCTGCAGTGTCATGAGCACACTCACAGGCGGGTGCTTGGCATCATCCCCTCTGCTCACTTCATTGGTTCTCATGCCTCACCTCAGGGGGAGACACTCATTCTCTGCAGCTAAATAATCCCAGTAGCTGCACTTCCAGGCTTGACACTTCACCTGAGAAATAGAGAGGCCGTGGTGAATAAAGATTAGCAGTTCTCAGGTGTATTTGAGGTTTTTCTGTCAGGTGGAATGTCAGACATACCTGCCATTGTTCAAACACACGCATGTTTTGGATTCCAGCATCTTATAGAGTTTAGTTGCGGCCTCTCGGTGCTGCTGCTCAGCATCAGGTATTCCAGGAATGGACCCTGACGCTGAACTTGTTGCCTTGGATAATTAAGGAAGGCCTCCTTGCAAAGCTGAGGGGAAAATCCCATGACTCAGGTTCACAGGTGCATGCTAGGTCCTTGATCATTGTGTCGCTTCTTAAAAATTTTACTGACTGGTTTAACCAGTTAATTGTTTTCAATTTAGAAATATACAGAAAAAAATTAAAGCTGCCAGGAAGCGTAATCTTTCTGTTAGGAACTGATGGGTCATTTTCTGGCTTTTGTACCATTCCAATGGATCAAACAACTAACTTGGAGTACACATAAGAACAATTTTGTCATTCTTAACTTGTGACATACTGATATTTGAGTCAAAAAGCAGAAAGGTACAACCCTGAAAAGAAGCGTTTCCTTCTTGTTTTCAGTTGAATTGTTCACCATCTTACTTTTATTCATGAGACATATTGCTTGATAAATGTCCAACCATTCCTACTCCACATAAAATAAACTAAAGGGAGATGCGACTTGGAAGTACCACACAGCTCTAAGGTGTTAATTATTTAGTGGTATTCATAGTTTTTAATGGACCTGTATGAAAACAGTGGAGACATGTCATTGTTTCTGGTAAGTCAGGACTTTTTAAATGGTTCTGATGTTTTACCCTCAAATCTGAGTGGCGCACTTTGTAGTTAGCCAACCATATGCTCAGGTAATTATTTAATTTCATCAGTTCAACTAAATCTGTGGGGGAAGTTGTGATGCAGACCATCGTGATCTTTTGGCTGCATGAGACCTATGATCAAAGATTTTTACTTTTTTGAGTAGTTAAGCAAATTTGTCTCTCAAGGGCACAAAAAAATGTCATGGGTATTGAATATGTGCACTACTGAAGCTCTTTATGTATTTGAAAAGCGACTCGGCTCAAAGATAGGCGAGTGAAAACAGCACGGTCATTGCATTAAAAATAAATCCACTCATCAGTAATGAATACTGCCGCTGTGAAGAAATGCACTGCAGTAATGCAGGATGTTCTGAATTATAGATTGTGCATTTGTTTGACTGGTTTGCTGTAATTGGCCTGCTACACAATAGTGGCACATCACACGCCGTTCCTCGAGTGTCAGCATTGCATTACCCGGTAAACGTGCACACAAATGGAAAGAGATGGAGAGAGCGCCAGCAGGCTGTTGCATAGACGCACAAACACACAGATGGGGTAGTAGTGTTCATTATAGAGCTGTGGCTGTGCCACTCGCCTTGGCTCTGCTCATTCGTCCACTCAGCTGAGTGCCACAGAGGTCCGAATTTTCCTGTGCGGCTCGGCTGTCAGAGATAAAGGGAGATGAAATGTGAAGTATAACGCTGCTTCTCATTCAGCTTTCCGTTATTATTCCCAGTTTTTTCTGTGTAGCCTTCCAAGCCTCAGGGGGAAATGATGGCATTGAGTGCACAAGCATCATTGACGTTGTTAATGATCTGCTTATCCAGGGCTTTTTCAAAGTCATTTTCCTATTGTTATTCAGAACAATGATATTGGAGTTAAAAAGGCTAACCAGAAAAATATTTTCCTCATCAGCTTCAAGGCTGGCAGGCTGTAAAAACCTGTAGTGAAACCTTTCAACCTGCTTTTAAAAGCTGCTAACCCACACAAAAGAATTTCATCGGCATCGCTGTGTGCTGCAATTCCCATCTGAAACCTTTTATTTTTCATAGCTCTTCCTAGGAATAAATATGCAGGGTTACAGTGTCAGTTTAAGCTTGAAAATGAGTCAACAGAAATATGCCAGTTCTGATATCACGCACCATGTTTTTACAGCACTGGTTTCAGTTCAAACTTGGTTTTACATGGGAAATGTTTGCCATATTGTCCCAAATACAAGATGAAAAACCCAACTTCTCCTGGCTGTCACTTACTCAGTTTCATTGCTTGTTTACTGGAAGTTGCATTAGTAGGGTCCAACATTTCTACCTACCAAATGATGGTAAATTCTGTGCTCAACAGATGAATAAACTAAGGTTATCAGGTGACAGATGTATAATGGCTATACAGTATATGTGGATGTTTTAGAGCACTGTGCTTTTTGTACATAAACTAAGACAAAGATGATACTTTACTCCATCATACCAATGACAGCTGTTATAAAATGTGTTTATTTAAAAGCCCTTAGAATGAAATTGGGTGTCAGATTTTGTATATTCATAAATGTCTCTTAAAAGTTTTGTTAATTTGTATATTAACAAGTGGAGGTGATTACCTTTAGAGCAAAGATGAATAATGAAATGTTAAAGCCAGTAATAATTATAGCCAGTATTAATACTCCCTGCCAAAGGCTGATGGACTAAAAAGCTGATTCTTGCTTTGAGCTAGGGGGTCATAGAAGGACTAAAGAACTTTCCAATGACAAAAGCAAATGCTTAAATAATACATCGTAGGTTTTATTTAGCCGTCTTTCTGCAGTGTATCCTTCTTCTGTATGGTATGGATGCTCCTGCCTTTGGAGGGTTTGTATTGGAATCAGTCAAAATATGAGCAGTGTTTAACATTGTTGTTTCCCCCCGCAGCACTGTTAGTTCCAGTAGAAAGTTATCCTTAAAGTTTGTTAATGAACAATGCTGATGTAAATCACACATCTGAATGATTTTTCTCCAGCTTTTAGCATCTCTTTATCTGTCATTTAGTCATTTTCAGCTATTCATCATTGCACAGATTTTCTTTTTCCTCCTTGCACCCAAACTCTGTATATCAGGCTTTAAAAACAACTGAAAGTTGAGGCACTAATTAAATATTGCTGGTGCTAATGCTGACAGACCCGCTGTAAACGGGCTAAAAGTAATGTGCTAGCCTAGAAACATTAGCTGTTGTTTTTTCAGCTCGTTGTTTTGAATGTGTTTTTTACATCTGAAAACAGAGGCAATGAAAAATTCACCTAGGAGGAGGTGGAAAAACATGGCGTACTTGGAGGAGGTGTATCACTGATTTATTTCAGTGTATACAGTACACCATTACCAGAGTCTCTATGATTTCTTTAGGTTGTGTTTTCTCCTTCCACCTTCTGTCATTCTGCCTGGAAAGTTCTGCCACTTGTTTTAACAAACACATATCGATAGTGGTCTGAAAAAATAACAAACTGCTAGTTTTATTAAATCTCTCCTAAAAATTATAGTACACAATTTTGGATGTAGCGCAACACAAAAATGCTCTTTTTGACATCAAAAACCCCAACATTTTCTAATCAAAATATTCTGGCTTATAAGATACATTTTGTGTGCTTTATAAGCAAAGATGGGAAAGACTGCAGACAAGCAAAGGTCATTTAGTTGGTGGTTGCCGTTTGTTTCTTCCAAACAGGATCAGAAACAAAAAGAACATAACAGATTGAGTTGTGATGCTGCTGCAGTCAAGAGGTTTTGGTTGATTGGGCTATGAAACTGCTGTGGTTTGAGAAATACTTTGTTGCGGTATTCAGATGTTTGTGCATGCTCTTGAGTGCTTTAATGCTTTTGTCTTCTGGCAACAATCACCTTGCTACAGAGTCATACTCCCCCATCCAACAGCTAAGACACACACACACACACACACACACACACACTTATTTCC
The DNA here is from genome assembly GCA_023101725.1 of Atherinomorus stipes. Lineage (NCBI taxonomy): Eukaryota > Metazoa > Chordata > Actinopteri > Atheriniformes > Atherinidae > Atherinomorus > Atherinomorus stipes. The sequence continues at coordinate 115,515 of JALJCO010005760.1, forward strand.
ATATCCAAGGTGTTCTGACTGCAGTTTACAGACAATATCGCTGACATATGCTTTGCTTTCATCCAGAGTGTTAGAAAAAGGACAGTGGTATCCAGTTACATCTGCAGTGTGGGAAACACAAATCAGGCTGACAAAAACAACACTGCATCATTCTGTGACAAAACGTTTCTGCTTGGTTATATTTTTCCCTTGTTGGAAATGTGAGATGGAAAAATCAAAGTGCAGCAGTCAAGATTAAATTTCTTGGTTTAAGTTTTGCATGTCGCTGAAGTGCAGTATCTAGAGAAAAAGCCGTCTGAAATAGCTTTTTTACTGAAGGCACAGTCTTGCTGTTAAAATTTGGAGCCAATGATCATTAAAGTGTGCAGGGGAAAATATGCAGAGCATATGTGAACAGAAAAATTTAACAAATTGCAACAGTTGCTTCAGTTTTGTCTCATGGCTGCCACTGTAAATCTACTGTATGTCCATGCAAATAATGCGTGCACATGCTTATAATCCTCTGCTGTTCGGGTTACACACCGCTTCCCCTAGGTGATAACACAAGCTGGTAATGCACTTAACACAGATTGACCCTGACACATTGCCTGTGTCTAAGTATTATTGACAATAATTTATCGACATAAGTTAGCATATTCAATACGTTTCCTACATGTAGCCGTTATTTGGTGGTGTTTATCATTTTTCTATCTTTTTTGTTTATATCCAGATGGCTTGGGGACCACAACAAGAAAGCCAATAAGTGTCCTGCTTTCTTGCTAAATGCTTAACTTGAGAAAGTGATGTTAACTTGACTTATGATGATGGATGTAAACCAGTGAAGTGTTTGTTTTACAGTACGTAGCTGTTTGGGTCAGTTGCTGTTCCTCGGCTCAACTCGCTCTGTCACTCTGATCCTCACAGCCCGTTATGATGGCTGTGTCCAGGCAGGAGTGGCTCTGTGATTGGTCGATAACCTGATATGATCACCCAGCACCAATGCAGCTCCATGCGGCTGTGCGAGGCGGTGTACATCGAGCTTCGATGGCATCGCTTCCCCATCTCGAGATAAACTGGATTAGGCGGTCGCTCTGCTCATTAATCTGTAATCGCTTTAATGAAGGGGTCAACTGTATTGTGTGTGTGTGTGTGTGTGTTTGAGTTGTGACAGGAAAGATGGGAATTCTTCTCTATTTTCATGGAGTAAGATTTAATCAGCTAAGGTTTAATTTTGACCATAAACTCACATACTTAATGCAACACAGAGGGCCTGCTGGCATATTCCTCTTTCTCTCTGCACAAGCACTATGTTATCTCGACTAGGCAACCACACACATACTGCAGGTCACATGCTCGGTCTGGCATTTGAAGGGAAGATAGTCCAGACAATAGTCCAAGTACTTTGGATAACAAAGTGAAGTAGGGCTGCCGATTCTGGTAAAAATGTGATCGTGATTTTTGCTTAAAATTAAGATCACGATTTTCTGAAACGATTTTTTTCCCCAAAAGTATTTATTGCACAAATAAACTTTAAAAAACCAACAAAACAACCCATTCAAAAGGTAATTCAAAATAAAGCATGTGTTTGCACAAGAGCATTTCTTTGGCAGATGCATAGTTGTAGTTCTTTAACATTGGTTAGGGGGTGGGAAGGCAACGGCAGTGTTGCCATTTGAGGGCGCTTGAAAAATCTGGGAAGAATGGAAACTTATTTGTGATAAGCTCATGATTAAAAATGTTTCAGAGATTGTTGTGGGTAGAATTGAGATGGCATGTATGTGTGAATTGAGATCACGATCTTTTAACGATTAATTGTGCAGCCCTAAGTGCAAGTTAGCAGAAAACAGGTTTAGGAAACTTGCCAGCAACAAGCACTTTTTTCTGATGGAGTTAAAAAACACTGCTAACCTAAATTTCTGAGCGATCCATGATTTTTTTTTCTTTTTTTCTTGTATGTAATAAGTTTGGACAGAGTTGAATTTGCTATGTGTGTTATACTAAATATGTGTGTATAGGTTGCCCTCGTTTAGAAGTAACAAGCCTCGGTGTGTCCTTGCCTGTGGCTGTGGGAAGTAGAGCAAGACGGAGGGAGATAAGAGAGAGAGAACTGAAAAAAAGAGAGAAAAAATGGAAGAATATGCATTCTAAGTTAAGCAAAAGAGCAAAAGGTCCCTTTTTGACATCTTGGCTATGTGTGTTTGCTTCCGTTTCACAGCACAGCATAAGGGCTCAGGGGACATTCACACCAGGGTAGACTGGGCCGGGGGACTCGGTTTGATTGGAGATTTGAAAAGAAAATTCATGCCTAACTTTGGTTTGGTTTGGTTTGGTTTGCGTTCAAAAACTGCACTTAAATCTTGCAGCCTAAACCACCTGGACAATGTCACATAGTCAAAACAGCTGCTCTCTGGGACCGTACTCCCAAAACAGTCACTGATCAGTAATGAAAAAGCAGTATGAAGATGAAAACCAGGCTCCTTGATTGGCCAGGACCAAAAGAAGAGCTCATTTCGCTTCTCATCATTATTCCATGTTTGTTCATGAGATATTTTCCTTTTTTTTTTCCCGTTGATGTTTTGGCCTGCTTCATTTAACACACGCTGTTGGCTTTGTTTTTCTTCCTATCAAAAACATTCCTCTACATACCTCCTCCTTCTTGGTCCTTTATTGCGATTGACATACATCACTTCCTTTGTGGTCCGTTTGCTGGTGAATTGACACCCCCGGCTTTCAAACAGTTGACTTCTTTGGTCTGCATTGTACTATCCACGGAAGTGAACCACAGTTAAGCTTGTACATAATCCATGAGAAGCAAGAACTTTGTTCTTGCCTGCGAGGCTGCAAGAACAAGAAAAAAAGTTTGTTTTCGTCAAGTCATTTCATACTCTACAATCGGGATGCACTTTATTGGAATTTTGGCTGATATGCCAATATTCTAAAACTCATGTGGCCGATAACCGATACTGATACCGATATTAAAGCTGCAAAAAATAAGCAGTCATTTTAAATAGCAGTTTTGTTATCCATTTCTGATACTTGAAAAAATAGGGGTGGGATAAAATATCGATACACTGAAATATTGCATTATTTTCATATGGCGATATCAAATCGATATTTAAAAACTCTGTATCGATCTATTTGACTTTTCGCAAGATTTCATGTTCTGTTACAAAATCTCACAATATTTCATGAATTCTCATATTTTGCAACACAACGATGAAATATCGCAAGATTTCATTAGTAAAATAGACCGATACTGTGTTGTTGAATATCAATATGATACCAGCATATGAAATTATTGTGAAATTTTTGTGAATTCTCGTGAGATTTCCTAACAGAACAACAAAATATTGCAAGATTTCGTTAGTAAAATAGACCGATGCTGCGTTGTTTAAATGTCAATACGATATCAGCATATGAAAATATAACAATATTTCAGTGTATCGATATTTTTTCCCACCCCTAGTCTTTAGAAGTTTTAAATTCTGTAAAAAATAAGTTTTTGAAGAAGTAAGAAGAATTTTTCTTTGTTTTCAGACTTTAGAAATAGCGGCCTGATCGTTAAATATCGGTGGGGTGGCCGATGTCCGATACTCAGTTTTAAGGCCGATATAGGCCGATACCGATAGGGGGCCGATTATATCGTGCATCCCTACTCTACAAGGAGCTCTGTGACCAGGCGCACACAGGTGGGAAGAGGGGGTGCGACTGTGTTCACCCAGTGATTTACAATAAACTGCGTCTGTGGCAGGACGCAGTTAAGCACGTGGTGGTGTCCGTGTCTTTAAATGCCACATGTGTAGTTAACATTTTCGTACTTTCTCACCACCTCAGTCAGCTATTTATTAAAATTATCCGTTCAACCTCGCATCTGTGGAAATGCAGAGGTGACATCCCTCTGCTTTAAGCATCTGTGTTAAACCCCGCCCGCCTCAAATGTCCGACCAATCACACAATACTTCTTGGAGCTCCACAAGAAGAATGTTCTGCTTGGCCGAGGGGTCGAGAACAAGCCGCAAGACGTAATCAAACACGTCCGCAAGAACAAAATGATGTCATTTTGTTCTTGTGGCCAAGAGAACAAGAAGAAAGTTCTTGCTACTCACGAAGTATCTAACAGCCTTAAGTCTGCTGCTGTTTGGTTTGCTTTAGTGTGAACATGACCACAATTTCCTTCGTAAGGACCATCTTCTTCCTTTTTTTTTTTTTTTTTTTTTAATCTGAAAGTTTTACAGTTAAAGCTTGGTTTGTACTTCAGCTTTGTTCAGAGTAAAAAAGGTTTGAAGAACATCAATGCCAGACTGAGCACTAAAAGCCATTTCAATATTGTGTTTTTGCCTTAGTTTAAACATATTGAAATGGATGAAACTGAAATGTTTTCATAGTTCTAAATAGGGATGTAACGATTACCGATAAAATGGTTAATCGTGATAAAATTACCAACGATTAGTAATACCGTTTCAAATTTTAATTATCGTTAAAACCGTGATTATTGCTCTTTGAAAAACTCTGTGATGGGACTTACTGCCAGGAAAAGCATCAGCAGTCCCAGTTTGCATTACTTAATTTATGAAATCATGGTGGAATGCTACAAAGGCAGCCACATGGACAGTGATGTGGAGATTTTCCCCCCTTTTTAAAAAGAACAAAGTAGACGTCTAGACACATTTTGGATATTTTTAAAGATGCTGGTGGGGTATTTCAATAATACCACGATAATAATGATAACCGTGATCATTTTGGTTACAGTAACCGTGATATGAAATTTTCATGTCGTTACATCCCTAGTTCTAAAGTTGCCGGATTAATACTCGCACATTTATACACACTAATTTTTTTTTGTTTGTTTGTTTTTATGATTCGTTTCAGTTCCAACATGCATTTCCTGCTTTGCACCCAGTGGATTTCACCCAATTTGGTTTGGTTTCACACAATGCTTTATACAAGTGCCCTATGCAACTTTATGTAACATGCTCACATCCTTTCATCATCATCTATATAATAAGCATCACTCTAAACTACAGGTCTATGTCCATGTTGACATGCTGAAAGCTGCTTTAAACGGTCTTAGCAAACTTTCTTCTGATATAAAACTGTGACCATAATACACTGTACCGATTTTATTATAAAGATGCTGCTTGTCCTCTTCAGCTGCCATGTGGTTCCTTTTGAAACTCTGTTTCTGGAGAGACTGCTGTGCTGAGAGGGAATATATTTCAGAACATGAAATAATCCAGATCCCCTTTTCCTAACTGCAGCTCATTTGCTTTCTTTCCAGAGTGTAGCTTCCTGTGTGTAGTCCAAAAGTCCACACTGTTCTTAAATTTATTTTCTACCAGAAACAAACTGAGCAATTGTTTCATCCAGACTGTGATTGTCTCTTTCTTTCTTGGACCAGCTTTCAGCCGTTCCATCCAAACTGCGGTCCGTGGATGTTTTTTTACGCCTGTAATTTTTGTCCAAACAAACTGAGAAGTATGAAAGTCTGGATCCAAGTGTGAAAGCACCTTTTAGTTTATTTTCAGGCCAGGATTGTCTTATGCGCAGCTCAGTTATGGTCCACAATTTTAAAATCATTGCATGGTTTAAAAATGTAAAAACTCCTTCAACAGTAGAAACAGCTGATTTATCTGCAACTTATAGAAACTTAGTTCAAGGTTCCTTTGGCGAGTGCATCCTGCCAAATAGCAGTTTTTTTAAGGGTATCTTCAATTTGTTCTCCTAAAAGGGACACCGAGGCACATCTGCAATATTCAGAAGGAATGGAGAGAGGTGACTTGTTTTTACCATCTGGTAAAAACACTTGAATTGCCCTTTGTTTTTACAAAAGTGTAAAAGTCCCAGCAACACAGACATCTTACAACATGTGCTTCTTTTTGTCTTCTGCGCATATTACAGCTGTTAGGTCTGCAGTAGTTCTTGTATATGTTAGAGTTGGCCATGCAGCAAGTTGAGCAGAGCTGGCCCTGCATTGTATATAAATAAATAAAAGACAGGGGGAAAAAAAGATGAATAATGTTTTAGGTTCAGTAACTCCTGTAAATTGATTTTCCTCCATGTTTGTCCACATATTGCACTGTCCAGAAAATGGTCATTTAAATAAATAAATTAATAAAATCCCACCTCATATAAAGCTGCTGGAAGCTGCTGTTAAAATGAAATTAATTATTCATGGATTTCATTTATATTGGCTTTCTTTTATTCATCATTGTATTATAAGTGACAGAACCAAGTTTTTGTGCAGCCAAGTTAAAAGATTTGCTTGAAGTTTACAGCATTTTAGTCATAGGCAGAGGAGGGCTAACTGTCTGACTAAGAAAAGCTCACCAGCAGTGCTTCAATCCACTCATCAGCTCATGTCTATAGAAACGGCCTCCATTCATTTGAGCTGACTGTGCTGTGTGCTAGCTGTTAATGCACTGTTATACAGCATGTATAGAAAGTTGCACTGTGAGTCACTGCTCTTGTATCTGCCTCTCAGTTTCACCCCTGTATCTTTCTGCATTAGGATGTGATCTGCTACTACATAGCCAGGGTGTTGCTATACAAATGCCTTTTCTCACACTGTTGCATAGACTACATAACACTTGATCCTTTCACCATTCTTGAGTTTGGTAAACTTGTGTGAATGTGAGATTGTGTTCATGCACTCATTGCTTTCATTTAAAGGGACTAGAGGCAGGAATAAAAAAACATGCATGTGCAATTTTTTAATACTAATGGGTGATGAAGTGCTAAATACCAAAAATAATGTTTCCACCCACATTTCTCTCCGTTGCCTTGAACAGGCTGTGTGCTGCAAAATGCGCTGCAATTCGGTGTCCAAATTTCCCGTGCTGCCCTGCGGACGTGACGTCAAATGACGCTACATCTGCAGTTTTGATACAGGAAGAAGACGGTCGCGGTAAATTCAAACACTGTAAGCGATAGTTATGGATTCTTCTGCCATCGGCAAACGATCCAGATCAACTGAAGACACTAAAAAGTGTAACTATGAAGAAAAAAGCGTAGTGAATAACATTATAGCTTCAGTTTGTGTACGCTCCCGTGACGGCTTCGTGGCTGCAGTTACCTGAAGCGGTAGTCGCGAGTTTCGTTTCTCAATCTTGCCTCAAGTCCCTTTAAAGGATTATGCTTATGAATGTATCTTTCCAGTAAAGCCACTTCTCCTGATGACTTCACTTAATTGCAGTTCTCTTGGGTTTTCTGTTTGTATTACAAAGCAAAAATAAAAGGGTTGCAGCATATTGAGTTTAAATCAATTTGCTCTGCTTAACATCAAACGTCTTGCACAGCGAATTGAGCATAGCTGCACTGTAATTTGGTCGCTGCTGCAATGTGTCGAGCAAACTGTATGAAGTGCTGGTATTAGTGTCAGTGAAACCTGTTTTTGTGTAATTTTCATTAGCCGAGCTTGATGTGAAATGTGACTTCTTTATGTTTGACAGTGTTTTTTCTGTATTTGTGCCTTACTTTTAGAAGCACATGCATCACACAGTTCAAGTATCTTTCAGCTCCTATCAGATAGTGCTTTACTTTGCATATGTGTATGTACGCATCCTGGCAAGCTGCTGCTTCTTCTTCTTTTTTTTTTGCTTCAGGCTAAGTGTCAGCTCATGTCAGCAGGATGACTGTTAGTCTCTGCACAGGCTCAGCAAAGAAAAGCTGGAAAGTGGAGGGATGAAATTAGGAAAAAAGGGAACAGGCAGTGAGATGATGAAGTGAAAGGTGACGCTCAAACAGAACCCTCATCACTAATTCAGATTTTCTATAAGTTACGTTGTTGCTTTGGCTCCCTGTTGGTTAGTATTTCTTTCATAAATATTTCTAAAAGAAAAATTAAAATTTGTTCCTGCAGTTAACTTCCCATGAAGACAAACCAGCATCTTCTACAATGGCTAATAATTTACCCAATTTTTTAAGCGTATTGTTATGTTATAAACTGGTTTTAAAGGTTTTGTTCCAAATGTCCACATTTTGATTGTTACAGAACCTTAAAGCTCTAGTTGTCCAGTTTTGCATTGTCAAAAAATGGCTTTGTCCAATCTAAAGATGCACCGATCCAATCCGATACCGATACCTGGGATGAGCGTATCGGCCAATACCAATCCGATACTGCTGTTGAATGAATGAACTGTGTACCTTGTCATGTGATGAAGGCATCAAGCTTGACATAAATCTTTAGCCTTTTTTTAAGAAAAAAGGTGACAAATTAAGACAGATATAAATTAGGTGCGGGAAAAAATATTGATGCACAGAAATATTGTGATATTTTCATATCCTGATTTCATACTGATATTTAAAAACTTAATATTGATCTATTTTACCAACAAAATCTCGCAAAATTTCATTGTTCTCTTAGAAAATCTTGCGAGATATTACAAAGACCCGCGAGATTTCATCGTTCTGTTATGAAATCTCGCGGGTCTTTGTAAAATCTCGCGAGACTTTGTAAGAGAATGATGCAATCTTGAGATTTTGTTAGTAAAATAGATCAATACTGTGTTTTTTAAATATACATATCTCTCTCGGCATATGAAAATATTGCGATATTTCAGTGTATCGATATTTTTCCACCCCTACTATAAATATACTTAATCTTATTTAGTAACAAAGTGTACATTTATTATGGATCGGCCACATTCATCCGATATCCGATCCATCTAATTTGTAAGTATTAGAGCCAATATCTGATCCGGGTATTGGATCGGTGCATCTCTTGTCCAATCATTTATCAGCGCTCAAGTTGTATATTTGTTTGGGTTTTTGTTTGCATGTACTCCTTGCAAAATATCTTTTCTATTCTGTTTCTCTCCCTTTTTTTTCATTTTCTTTCTTGTAACCTTCATTCTTTCGCTGTGTTCATGTCCAAATCACATCTCTGAGGTGGCTTGTCACATTAAACACAAAACTCTCTGAGGAATGACTCATGTTTTGGCATTATTTGTTCAGCAGAGTATTAAAAGTGACAGCTATTCTCTGTTAAGTCTCTTCACTCTACTAAATGTGTGCTGGCTAACGTGGCTGAAAATCACATCACAATGGAACATCTTCAGTAATCAAGCAAGTTGGGATTAGTTATGGGTCCATCAAAGGTGATTTCATACTGAATGATAGAGCTGTACAAAAAAAAAAAAAAAAAAAGCCTGTTCGGTTTAGGTGTTTTTGGGGGGGCAATGAAAATCTGTGTAAATCATGCACGGCTCATGAAACAGGACAGAAGGAGGATGGCGAGCGGAGGTTGATGAGAAAGGGAAGACGAGGGCACATAGTGAGAAGTCAAGGGGGAGTAAGGGGAGAGATGAGAGCTGAGAAAAGAAGGATTAGCCCTGGTGGAGAGAAAATTGGCTGGAGTGGATGAAGGTGAGGGGAGGAGGTGGAGAGGCTGATGGGAGGGGGAAAAAAAAACTGGTTTTATCAGAGAAGGGCCACATCAAAGGCAGGGTGATTTAGTGAATGGGAAGGGAGCAGCTGGGGCAGCAAGGATGAGATACAGCAGGGAGACGTGAGCTGATGAAGGAATTAGCTTTGTCACATGACTTCTTTTCCTCCACACCTTTATTTTGTCCTCTTGTCTCTTCCCCATCCCCCCTTTTCACTGTCTAGTTTCTTCACGTTTTCACCTTTCTACCAGTCTTGCTTATCCCTATATACCTCCCTGTTGATGTCAGCAAGGAGCTCTTTTGTCTTGGGTGCTGTCCTAGTCCTGTCTACCTTCCTTAATGCTGGCCTTTCTCCCTCCAAAAGCCAGTATTGCAGCATCTTCCCTTCCCCAACGGATGTGATGGATTTGCCTCTGAGTGCAGTTTCACCTTTGCTGCTGTTGTCGCTGTTAACACTCAAGTTGCCAACATGGATCTCTGAACTGGTGCATTCACCGGCTGTTGCAGATATTCTTGTGGTTTCTATTTTTCATGTTTTTTTTTCTTATATGTAATATTACTCTTGTTTTAAGCTGCAGTGAATCAATACAAGTGCTCTGCACCTTTTAATAATTCAACCTCTGATTGTTGAAATATTAACCTCTTATTGGTTTAATTTCTTTGTTTATTTTGGAGGAATTCTAGGAAAGCCTTGAACATGAGATACTTATGTATTATTCCTGCCTTTGTGAGTAATAATTTGACTAATTAATATGCTGCATGTTTTGAGTGTCTTCACTAAAAGAGCAGACAATTGACAGTCTGCTCAGTCTCTGGATAATAGCATATTCAAACACAAAAAAGAAGGCCAAAACATTCTTTTTGTTGGCACTGTGTGTTGCGTCCTCCCCGGTTCTTCCTGAGACTCACAACTTGCAATCCTCCACAAAAACTGTGCAACAGTAAAGAAGTAGGTGGCTATTGTTTGCACTTAGATTAATGACAGTGTTTCTCCCAGCTTGACAGCTTTGGCCTGGCCCGGTTCCTTCAACAACCCCCATCCTATTCTTCTATGGCCTTTACTGCAGGCACATGGATGTAGCATTCTGTGTTAAAAGCCCACCATTTGTTGTAAAATCTTAAAATTTTGTATCTATAAAGACTTTGAATATTGTGTTGTTTACAGCCAACAAGTTTCTATCTTAAATGTGTTAAGCTGGGGCAAATCTGTAGCAAATTTAGCAATGCCTTGTCTATTTGTAAAAAGCCATGGAATCTGTTAATGTGATTTTTCTAGCCTGCTAGGTAGCTGGAAATAAACAACCTGAGTTGATCTCAGAATATTGTTGGAATTATTTGGCCTTTTATCATGAATACAATAAATCACAGCATCTCTAGGAGACATTATCTTTTTTTGAGTTGTGGGTTATAATCCTGTGCCTGTTCGCAGGTTGATTTCAGGCCATTATCTGCTATTTGTCACTGTTGTTGAGGACAGTCTATTCTCACTGCAAGCCATTTGTTTAAATGCTTACACAACACACTGATAAGTGTGTTAACACTGTGATTGCTGATGTGTGTCTTCATTTTGTAGCAGTGATTGGATACCATCGGCAAGCCATGCTTTTTAGTCGTCCCCCCTTTTTTTTTTTCCCGGGCCAGATGTAGATCAAAGCTACTTGTTGGCATGCAGATGGCAGCAGTAGCCCCTGGGGAATAAACAAAAAGAAACCTATATTCATATATTTGCAATGCTCTGTGCATGACTTTTCTGTCCTCCTCACCAACACACCATCATAGTATTTGTGAGCTGTGACCTTCACTCTCTCTTCCTCACCTGGGTTTCTTATTTGTTTTTATGTCTCCTTATTTTTTCCCATTTCATCTAATCCATTTCTCCTGTTTCAGGGTTTATTTCTTTCTCACACTGACTGCCGTTTACTTCTCTCATCACTTTTAAATCCCCAATCCTTCCAAATTTTGAGTATCTCCTGGGATTTGATTAACAGCCAACATTTCAAATCCTCTCACATTCGCACGCTCTAGGGTAACTGTCACGCCTTTCAAAATGAGGCAGCAGCTACCCACATGCCAATACGCGTAGTAGATGGCCCAGTATAACATTAAAAAAAAAAAAGAAGAACCGTACACCCACCTACATGCAGTCACATGCTCAAATAGTTCCCCTCCGTGGGCAAAAGCACACAGTGACGAGCCATGGCAGGGTTTCGTTTTTTTTGATGAATGCTGCGTTGAGCAATAAGTCTGCACACACATGTGAAAACATGCACACAATATTAATACATTTAATTGCAATGGAGGAATCTCTTCTGTTCTTTCAGATTAAATGTGAGTCAGAGTGCTGGGAAACACACCAACAGAGACACACAGCTGAATGGGAAAGCCACATACTGTGTACTCAGTGGTGCATATAGCACATACTGTCCGTGTGGTAGACACAAACACACACGAACTCAAAAATGTAACCATGTTATGCATTACCTGTAACCTACTTATGCCAGCGTTCACTCACCCACTCGGTTTCTCTGTCTGTTTCTCCCACACGTTCAGACTGACACATACATTTAGACACTCCTTTTACTCACACACACACACACACACATGTGCTGGCCTGGCTGACTGATGTGCTTATTCATCGATGCAAACACATGCTTGCGTAGGAGATCATTGCATCATAAGCCGGCACAGGCAGGGCTGAGAGGAGGGCAGGATGGGTTGTGTGTGTGGGTGTGTCTTTGCATGCTCAGGTGCTCAGAGGTTAGAATTCTTGGTAATTTTGTTCGATCATTGCTCAATGATTTTGCTGCCTCTGGCAATGGCACACCCTTCTGAAGTTAGAGGCTTGCAAAGTGCTGTGACTTTGGAGGGGAAATCCCACCTTCCAACCAAAAAAATGGAATTTTCAATATCGCATCAATGTACTTTTTGGATCTTGGTGTTGAGGTTTGACATTTGTATGCTATTTTGTTGGTGTTCTCTGGAATTTCAATTTCTTTGGAGGTTGTAGCTTCAGTCGGTTTACAGTAGTGTGACTGCATGAGTTCAAACTGAAAGGGACGCATACGGTCTCATGATCAGTTTAGTCACAAAATATTTTTCTCCCTGTTAAATATCTGGTTTCACTACATAATGCAGTACATCTATTTATTTGAAGGATTTGTTTTTGGCTCAATGGATCTATGAACAGATTATGAACACTGTTAAAAAGTTCGAAGTAGAAAAAAAGAACTTTACCAGCATGAAAAGAACATTCTGGGACATAATGTAGGTGTGCGACAACTGGTCAGCCACAGCAGGAAACTACTACTACCCTAAAAAACTCAGTTAAATGTTAAAGGTAAAAAACTTAAATCACCTGTTAAATGTCAAAGGTAGTTCAGACCCAAGTGATGTATGACTTTACAATTTAAAGCTTCAAGCTTCTTGTTTTATTGGCTGGGATGTTTATTATGTACATTTCCAGAGCCATTGTTGCTCAGCAGCGTCTTGAGGCAGGCACGCATCTGTCTGGTGGCTGTCTGACCATGAAGTCAGGCGCATGAGTTGTCGGGGGGCCAAAAAAGCAGCAGCCAAAGTTGACAAGGTCACCAGCTGAAGACTGCAGGATGGAGGATCTTGCTGCATTTGCATTTATTTGCCTAAAAGTTGCTGAATGTTGTGCAGATCTGATCAAGTCATTTACTGCCAGTTCAGAGTTCAGTGACATGAACTTGTCTTGCACGATTAGAAACGTCTTTCCTGTTAGGTGCAAAATAAAGGGCAGCAATCTGGCCAATATCCAACCTCAAATATACAAAACTTTAATGCTTTACTTTGTCAGGAATTCAAAAGCAAATAAAAGAAATGGAAACCTTTTTCTTTTTCTAAGATGGGGGTAGAAATGGCTACAACCTCAACCCTGTCCTTCCACAGGACAGGAGATGGTTTATTCAGATCTATCTTGTGGGTTTTAACTTATTTTCTTAATTTTTAATCCTCAGTTTATTTATAACAACAACAACAACGACGGTCTGGATGGTTGTTGATAAAATGACGGGGGAGTACAAAGGTGGCATGAGGGAATTACGATACTCACCAGTAAGTCCTTGTATTGTAAGTGTGTTTAAATAAAACAAATCCTTTTTTTTTTTTTTTAATCATATAGAGGACTTAAAAATTTTGCCTGTATGTTGGCATAACCAACAGTTCTGCTTCATATTTATCTGAATGGAATAACTTAGGGGTTAATGGGTTACAACACACTTTGTGTTACTTTGTTGAGGCATCCAAATATTCTGTCCAGGTTTTTGTGAGCATTAGCATAATTCTAATATGAACTACCAAAGCTGTTTGAAATAATTTTGTAGTCTAATCTAATACCACCACCACCACCCCCCGCGGCCTCCCTCCCGGCAATGACCCCTGCCCCACCTCAGTCTCAATCTCACTCCAAGCAATCTTGAAAACTTGAGAGCCCTGCTACATCATAAATGATCAAGTTGTTTTACCCTGATTGTTTTTATCAGGTTGCATTTCTGACGTTTGGACGCACATTTTTGGCCAAAATGGGATTCCACACTTATCCTGTCATGTCCGCTCGAAAAGCAGCAGCAACAACTTTCCTCCCGTTTCTGGACTTCTGGTTTAACTGTGTTGCTTAACTAATGTCCCAGATAACGAGAACAGAGTTTCTGGGTGCTGCTCCCGTTCACGTAGCGAGTCCAGCTGATTATCTGTCTCCTTTTACTGAGATCCGCCTAAATACGGATCATTAATTTACTCCCCCGCATCGCGCTCGTGTCCACAGCGCAAAGCCCAAAACTTTATAGGTTAAAAGAAAACTGGTTGGAATTCAGTGGCGATTTTATTCCCATTAAAATAATTTGATCTGATTTTACAGATCAGACGGCATTTTTCACTAGACTGTCTTATTCGCTGCTGGCGATTTAAATGTTGAGTTATGAAATCCGACGACGCAGACAGTTGAAGGTTATACGTTACTGAACATAAAATTCCCTCATTGCACAGAGCGGGTCAACAGACACCTGCAGCAGAGGTCTGCATCCTCTCTCCAACAACGGAACGGAAAGTTAGAAACTGGATGAGGTTCTGCCGAAGTAGTTTCCTGACTGACGTGTAAAGATTAGACAGCGCCAGGCGCAGCATTCCAGCCCTGATGCTGATTGGTTTGCTGACCTGTCCATGAGTAACATTCCACTTCTGATTGGTGGGCTTTGTTGGCTGGTACAGAGACGGCATGTAGCGTGTGTGTACAACAGTTGACAGAGCAGATCCTGGGTCAGTCAGGAGAGCTGGAAAAACCACAGCTTTGGCGATCGCGTGGTCTGAAATCGCAATTTCGATCTGAAAATGATAAATCGTTCAGCCGTACTTCTGAAGGAGAACTTCTGTTGCATATTCTGTTGGACACGACTTGGATGTTGCGGACAGGACAACAGAACGTATGCTGACTTCCAGGGACATTTTTCAGCACTACATCAGATGTTGTGAAGAAAAACACCCCAAGCCAGCATACTTCACGAACAACTGTCGTCTGGTCCGCGGCAGCCCCATCCATGTGACAGAAGTTGCCACTCTTTTAGCTACAAGCTCCTTGATTTGGTTGGGCTGGTCATCTTCAATTAATTTCAATTCAACTTTATTTGTTTCGCGTCAATTCATGACAATGTCCCCTCAGGGCGCTTAACAGTCAGAGAAATTCAGGTCAGATTCATAATAGCCTAGCTAAGGAAACCAACAGATTGGATCAAATCTGGACTTTACCCAGTCCAATCCCCCATCCCGAGCAAGCACAGAGTGGTGGCGACAGTGGGAAGGAAAACACCCTTTTAACAGGGAGGAAAAACCTCCGGCAGAACCTGGCTCAGGTAGGGTGACCATCTGCCTGGACCAGCTGGGGTGGAGAAGACAGAAAGAGAGACCAACAGATACTGCAACTTTAATCCAGCCAGACCCTCTGAGAGAGGAGAAACACAATAAATGATCTTGTTGAGAATTAATTATATCCTGGTCTGAAACGCATCTCCGTCCATGTTTGTTCGCTACGTGTGTGGGCATGTGCTGCATTTTAATGTAAAATACTGCAGTAATGCGCCTATCACGGTGTAAACGATAGCGCCTCATGTGAAACAATAGAGCTTTTCTGTTGTCCAGACGAGATATATCGTTATATCGTCCAGCCTTTATATGTAGTCTTAAATCAAAAGATGATGCTGATTGAAAAGAAAAAGTAATGACCAGTACAACCGCAAACAGAAAGAGAAGCAGGGTGGTGGGATGGAGGTAAACGGAGGGGGTATCAGACGAGACAAATGGAGATTTGTGGATTGCCAGAGGGGAGATGGAACAAGCCTTGAATGGATGGCAGGGAGTGGGCAGGAGATGAGAGGCAGATGGGGGGGTTAGTTCTGCTTTTTGTTGGCGGACAGTGTTGGACTGTTTGTGTTATGGAGCAAGATAAGAAATGGGGGGAAACTGAATTGTAAGGGGACAACAAACCTGAAACCAAAACAAAAGACAGATTTGCTGGAGGCACTGATGTGTTGTCAGTGTGACCACAACCTTGTATGAGCCTGCCATTGTTTGACAGAGGTTGATTAGCTCTATTTAGATAGTGAAACACACCTAAACACACAATGTCGATCTAAGGCTGTTTTATTTATTAAAAGAATCTGTTTTGCAAAAACACAGGGACTAGCAAGATGATGGGTCTTATCTGAACAGAGTATTCTGGTCAAAACCAAATGTTCTTTATCAACCAGCAGAGCTTCAGTAGCTGCTTTAATTCTCATGTCTCACAGCACATTTAATTATCATGCTTAACTTACAAAGCACTTCTCCTAAATTGTGCTGAGAGCTTTCGTGTACCAAAAACAAAACAACAAAAGCAGATGTGGATGGAAAGATTAGGATGACAACAGTCCATCAAAGCCATTAGCTGATGAGAAGTCATTCAATGTAATATTGCTGTCTGCTGTTATGTGTTTAAATTTACCTTGTGTGTCAAGGTGAACATTGCTATGCCTTTTTTCTTTTTGTAATAGTTAATTATTCAGATCTGGAAAGAAAACGTCAGGCAGTAAAATCTTTTTCTTTTTTTTCTTTTTTTTACTTAGGGCACATTCAGAAAGCAATGCCCGCGAGTCTCGGTCCGTTTGGGGACTCGGTTCGGTTGGGGGCGGGGGTGGTCTTTCGGACCTAGATCGCGTTCACGTTACACTATTGCCAAACGAGCCAAACGGGCCAAGAATGAGAATCTCAGGTGGCGCTGCTTTCGGATTCACCGTAGTTGAGGACAAGACGCACGTACAAAAGAAGGTTCTCACAACTTCTGTTCCCTCCACAAAGCGACTTCATTTTTGTACGAGGAGCTGGATATGCTTTCATCAGATCAAATATCGATTAAAGCTTTTACTTCCTCGTAACTTCACGTCTGGCCACGAGCCATCTTTATAAGTACTGCACTCCCACACGTGTGTTTGTTGTCGAAGCGTTGTCCAACGTTTGAACCACAATGCCAATGCAATTTGTCGTCCACTTCCTGTCTTTGGTTCACTTGAATCGGACCGAGACCTGCGTTTGCAGGCAGACCGAGTCCGGTTGTTTGTTCCGGATCAGAGTTCGTTTATGTATTCACAACTCCCCTAACGAAGCGGACTTTCCGAGCAAACGGACTCTGATTCGAATCAAAAAAGCTTTGTAAATGCACCCTTACTGAAAAACTACCCTTTATTTTAAGCAGGAGATGTTGCTTCAGGAGCTTTTAAGATACAGAAAAACTGTCAAAATCTTTATGGAGTCATAGAGATGTAAACTACATACATCGTAGGGCTGCATGATAATTCAATAACAATATGATTGATAGGCGTGTCTGCGATAGGGGGAAAAAGGGGGGGTCGATAAAAAGTTTTGTCATTCCTTTTTCCATTACACCCTTTCATGTAGCTCAATACCACAGTCATTACTTCCTCCCAAACAATTACAAACACAAGTCCTGCCCCTCTCAAACCACAACAGAGAGCACATGTATTGTAGAAGATCACAGCAAGGAGAGGTGGAGGAAACTACCCATTTAAAAAGCAGTGTTTCCCCAACATGTTAGTACCACACCTTTAAAATGCAGTGAAGTAAATCGCTTGACATGGGGAGCCGGGGAGGCAGGGTAAATTTTGAGAGCATGCAACAAGCTCATTAGGTGTGGAGTTCAGAGGGAGGAAAGATAACTGCTTCTAAGTTGGCTTACATTTTGCAAGTTGAATTGACATTCCAATAAATATATTGATCAAGGTTAATTACACTGGAGCTTTCAGGGGAGTCTTTCTTTAAGGTCAGTACTGCGACTTCACAAGTCACATGTATGTGCATTTTAGTGCACATAGCATGGTTAGATATAGTTACTGCCAAAAACTTTCTGCTACTATCAACTGATTACAATCAGAAAAATGACAAACAACTACTCATTTCATAAAAAGAAAAATCTTAATTTGGCCTTATCTCGGCAAGAGAAGCATGTAGATGTCTTGTTCCAGTGGTGAACCAGATCCACCAAAACCCACTTACCCACTTATTTTGATCATTTTCAAGCCTTAGATTTAAGTATTTATCATTCCGTTTCCTGGACATTTGGACAGTTTTCAAGGCTTACATTTGGAATATTAATCAACGAGTACAAAAACAAAGTTACGCTATTGGTGCTACTGGAAATATCCGAGACTAAGTGTTTTACCATATAAGCTGCCCGCACCCAGGCCAGGACTGCATTATGTTTTATTTTTTCTATTCTTATAATTATGGATATCATTCAGTGTGTGTATATATGTATATGTATATATAATATTTTTTTTTATATCATATATATTTTTTGTATAATCCTGCCTTTAGATGGAGCCTACAATGGGATAGAAGTTCATTAGTATTCAGTGTTTAGTATATTAAGCTGCTGTAAGCAACTTACCTATTTCCTTTTTAATTGAATCTCTGTTACCGTTTAAAACACTGCGGATGAGTCATACAGTTTCGAGCTCTTTAAGGCATAATGGAGCAGTGGACCAGTTTAAAATAAAGGGTTGTTGAGGACACATTGATGCTTGTAAATTAACACTTAACCCTAATTAATCCCAGGTAGCCTTATTAAAAATCCTCTTTTGATTGCTGGTTAGGGAGCATATTAACATCAGAGCAATGCATGTTGTACTTTCCACTTGTTTAGCTATTCCTTACTGGATGTTTAACCCTTCTTATGAAGCAATGTTCAACAGAAAAACGTACATTTTTCTGCTCAATTCTGATGACTTTAGTTTTTATTCTTAACAGGATTATGTAATAGTTATTAGACTTGTTTGCTTGATAATGTTTAATGCAACCTCCAGAACTGTTGGCATGGCCATCAGCTATTGTTTTGTTATAGTTATTTAATCAATTAAACACCGTTCACTGCTTACAAAGTTTACTGAAGGACATCATGGATGAAGTTACGTTTTTTGGGGTTTCATCTTTGTATTTCAAAACTGCAAACAAGTCTGGTGCAATCCAGGAGAAAATGCAGCGAAAGTGGTATTTTTGTATCGTCAGCCAGTATTATTAGTATTTTGTATTGTGATATCAGCATAACTCAGCCGGCAGTCAGGCATTCAGACAGAAGGACTCTGGCTTCCCTATTGGGAATGCTACAGCTTCAGTCAATGCCCACTATATTAAAAGCTGCTGGATTAGTGTTGCCCTGTTCCTCGTCCTTCTTTTTCTTACTCTCTCTCACTCCCATTTTTCCCTTCATCAGTCTCTCAGAGATATTGGTAAAGCATTCATGCATATTGATCAGCTGAACCATAATTAGCTTCCTCAGTGTGTATGGTTTTGAGCTTTACTTGCACAGATAGGCATGCAATGTTATCATTTTGCAATGCGTGTCAGCAGGGCTAGAGGCTGCACTCCATTTGGACAAATACTGATAAGACGCAATTCGGGGCACAACTGTGGCTTGGTGGAGATTATATTCCAGTGGGCGGCGCGGCTGCTGCCACTGCTGTGCCTGTATGTTGTCATCATCCCAAGGTTTCCCCAGGACCCTGAATGGAAACTGTTGCTTGTCATTGAGGTTTTATCAGAGTGCTGATAACACTGTGTGGTTCAGCATTTTTATATGATTTGCATGTGACTGGCTTCACATTATTATTAAACAGTAGCCTCAGACATTATTGCTGTGGATTAATTCCCAGACACTGCAGTTATATAATTGGCTGAGCGTGATTAAAGATGCTATGACACCCAAGGTATTTGACTTCACATAGTCTTTTGAGTCAGACAGGAACAAACATTTCACACAGAGTTGAAGTAAACAAATACAAAGATTAGAACATGGTGTTGACTTATTAGCTATTTCTGGAGCAACTATGTGAAGAAATGCCACTAATGAAAACTGCAATGTAGTTAAAAGCTCTGGAATGAACAAATATGTGAAACTTGTCAAGTTGGTGTTTACAGGGTCATAAGTGAACTTTCACACTCTAGCTAACACAAACAGTTCACAAATTGCAAAACTTACTTTTTCCCTCCCATTTACACTTCC
Source organism: Atherinomorus stipes (assembly GCA_023101725.1). Lineage (NCBI taxonomy): Eukaryota > Metazoa > Chordata > Actinopteri > Atheriniformes > Atherinidae > Atherinomorus > Atherinomorus stipes. The sequence goes on from JALJCO010005760.1 coordinate 135,441, forward strand.
ATTCTCACCAAAACTGTGGTATCAGCTGGGAAAACATTTTAGAGCTGGTTTTACGATACAGATGAGCTTAAAATGTTTCTGATGACACAAGCTGCCGATTCTTAGGTGATTTCTTGGTCTGTCAGTTAATATAAAATCAGATGCTACTGTGGTTCTTTAGGCAATGAAATATTTCTGAGATGAAACCACAATCAATCTCCTACTCCATGACTCAGATGATGTTGAAGGCGATTCCTCCCACTTGCAGCTGACATTTGCTTTTCTTAAAATAACTTTTCTTTATTACTAAGTCATTTAAGAGCCAAGCAGAGTCAGAATCAAACACACAATCTCTGTGGATGATTGGACTTACTTCACACTGAACCAAGACCAAGACCAAAATGCTTGTCTTGACAGAAACCCGATGTCATCTTCTTGAAATGTTGTCAATTTACCCCATTTTAACCATGAGCTGTTATTTCTCTAGATTTAATCGCAGAGAGTTTGCTTTTGTTATATTGGGTGATGAGACTTTAATACTGTAAAGCTGTCTCTTGACATGGCTTGAATTTGAAATTGAGCCCTAATTGGTAAGATTATTTTTTTGTTTCAGACAATTTCTGTAGTTATTTAATGTTATGTGTATTCCTTTTTTGTGTTGCATGTCTCACATCTGGGTTTCATCGAGAAGAATCTTTTTCTTTATCATACACAAACTCATTCCAGTAACTGCATTTAAGGAAAACACTGGGTGAATTGTCCTCCCTATTTTGACATGTGGTCTGGGGAAGCTGGGGATCAAACCGCTGACCCTCTGATTTGCAGATGACTCTGCTTCCTCCTTAAGCTACAGCCACCCCGGAGAGGGTGTCGAGCAATAATTCTCAAAGCTTTTGAAAGTTTAGGGTTTTTTTTTTTTCCAAGCTTTTCTTTAGATGCCATCTTGGCTCTCATTTTTTAGTCCAGTCCTCGTTGCTGGTTCTACCATGAAAACTGTATGTAATTCATAAAGATGAGCCATTTTGTACAAACATAACACGTGGATTAACAAAGACCCCTGCTTTCCTGGAAGTATATATATGATCCCTCAGTTCGGTCCTACAAGGGCCTCAGACCTGCAGTTTTTTGTTTTTTTTTATATTTCCATGTCCACCTGACTCAAACATAATGAATCCAAATTCTGCACAAGGACTTATAATTTAAGTCAGGTGTGTTGGAACAGGGAAACATTGAAAACCTGCAGGACTGCGGCCCTCATAGGACCAAACTGAGAACCCCAGATATACAGTATGATAAAATAAGACTTTTGCTTAGCGTTCTAAGGAAAATGCATTTCAAGTTTAATTTGAAACCTGAAATCACTTGTAAAATAGGAAATAAATGACAAATGGTTCTTGAAAAGAAATGTTCTACCTCCATGTAGATAGAAAACTTGGACATTTACAGCTTTCTCTTGCAAGGTCCTTCATGCATGAGCGTGACTCCACGCTGCTCTTCTTTGCTAACAACATTTGTCAGACTGTTCTTTTATATTGTGTATTTGCTCCCATGTTACTGGAACATTAGTCTACTCTACTGCACAACTGTGAGCAACAGTAGAGGAAGCCTACGCCTCACTGGAGTCTGACTACTGATGTGACCAGCATGCTAATCATATGTCCAGGCTGGGGGGGGGGGGGGGGTAGCCTATGCGCACACACACAGACACTCACCTATGCATATACACTGTTTTTTTGTTTATTTTTTTTCCTCTCAATTTCACTTCAACCCCACGTCTATAATGTACACAATCACCTCTCTTCAGTGCTTGGGGTCTTGGCTGCCTAATGCCACACCCCATCCTACATGTCTGTGTTAAGCCCCGCCTCCTCCAGTAGCTCATTGTCTGTCACAGAGCTGTCAGAGGGTCATGGATGCGAAGCAGAGCAGACTGCAGAGCTTTATGACTCATTCTGTTCTGCAGGCAGGTTGTGCTTCTTTAGAGGGGCTTCAGATGAAACTGTGTCATCATCGGGTCCTCAACTCTGTGTTGATTTCTCATATTAGGAAATCCTCCACTGGGAAGTCCAGTGACCTTTTTAAAGGAAATTTTGACATTAAAGATGTAGGTCATCCATATGTTTAGCAAGTTAGCTGTAAGAAATCTCTTCTAGCCTTTTAATGGTCATGTTATAGTAATTTGTTCATCCCTCCATCTATTTGCTGAACAATTTTATCCGTAAGAGTGATGTTAGGATACTGACGTCTGTCTCAGATTACACAGTGTGAGAATTGAAGTCCAACCTGAAGAAGATTTACAAAGGAAAAGGTAGAAAGTGAACCGAGCACAGAGAGACCCCATCTGACCAGCATGTTCAAAACCACAGCCTACATCATCACGATGCCCACACAGTGATACAGCGTTGGCAGAATAACAAGAACAGAAAAATGCGCTTTTATGAGCTCTTAGTATTAATGCATTATTCTAAGCTAGCTCCCATCCAATGGCAGTCTAAATAAATCAGCTAAATTATCCCCAGATTAAGCATTGTTTTCATAGGATTAAACCTGCACTTTTAGCCCATTTTTATTGAGTAACTGCAATGTAAATGTGTTTTGGCAGAAATTATGAACGCTTATTTAAAATGTAGTAGGTCCTCATCTTATTGCCAAAAAAAACAAAAAAACATGGAAGGTTGAAATAATTCCTTTATGTGACTTTTATCTATTAGTTAGCGTTACAGGCTTAAACTTTTTTATTATTATTGTTTGTTTTTGACTTTACAATATAAAGTTGGGAAAGAAAAGTAAAAGGGTGTAACAGCCTGTGCCCACTCCACTGCGCAGAATGCAAATTTAAAAAATATAAAGTACAATTCCAGTAGAATAATCTTCCCTAAATGAAATTACACAATAACAAAAAATAGGTTACAGTAATGAAATAAGTCATTTTCATGCAAAAGGGAGCAAGTTAAAGTTAGAAAGTGCACAGCAAAAAGCTGATTATACTGTGCAGCAGAGTCACACAGTGGGCAGTCTCCAAGGAAAGTTTATAATGTCCCAAAATGAAATTAGATCCAACCCCCCAAATAAGATTAGAGATCCTAATTTCAAACCTTATTGTATATGACTAAATCTTAATACCTTTTGAGTCTGAGGCACATAATGACTAAAAACATGAAACAATGCAATCAAGTAGAGTCAAATAAAAACCTTTACCGTTATGAAACTTTATTTGCAACTGTGAACCCATTTGCTCAATTGCACTTATATTATTGCGTTGCAGAATTTTTCTACATTAGCTTGATAACGCTTATTTTGCTTTGCTTTTGTTGTTTAAGTCACAACACCCACATTTTTCTACAAGGTCAATACATAACAAATGGAAAAGATTAACCACGCTGCATTTTATTACATAAATTAGTTTTAAAGATGTATGTTTATGCTGCTTTGCCACTCATGATCAGCTGCAATAATGCACATTAAGAGCTTTAGATGAAGAGTGGTTTTTCCATCTTGATATAAAAGCAAAGAACACATTTATTCAGGACTGCTCTTCCAAGTTGTTGACATCTTTACAGGCTGTATCCACTCAGCCAAGAGCTATTTTAAGACTGTTGTTACTGACGAATCAAATGCTTGTTACTTTTGCCGCCTGTAAGCATCCTCACTGCTTATTGTTTATTCTCTCTTCCCATCTTCCACTCGCCCATCAGACTATCTTTAATCTCGCTGTCTACAAAGTGTTAGCTTGTGCCTGTTTGCCAAGTTAATTGGTAAGAGCATATTTGCCTTTGGTCGCTGTGTGTGCTTGCCGATGCACATTGGCCTGTGGTATGGAGGCTGCCGATAAGCTTATTGAGGACGTTGGGATCAAAAACCACCCACCAATATGAGCTTTTTAAGCCATATGAGCTCTGACCCTTTCACACTAAACACACACTTTTAGAGTCAGATGCACATATATTCAAGGATTAATGGCTCACTTGTTGGACATCAGCCTTGGATCACCTGGTTTGGGGGAATTGAATGCTATGAGAATATTTTCCTTTATGTCTACTAGTTACTGTTTATGTATATGTTTTTGTGGAGGCTTTGAAGCTTTGCTATAAATCAGTGTAATTGGAAAAAGGTTGTGATTAAGAGAGAATAAGATTCTAAATATGTTAATACTTAAATGCAGACCAACATACACTATCAAGTGTGTATACTAACTAAGCACCTTAATGTGTGTCATCTGTTTTCATTTGTGTGCAATTACTTTATTAACAGGGGTGCAGTAGTGTTAACAGATTTAATTTCTTTTTATTTTATTTTCAAACTAGAATAAAAGCTTTTATGTGTATTTTGTTTTTATAGCAATGTATGTGCAAATGCTTTTAAAACATGAAATTATGGATCTTGTATGATTGTGCTCAGCATGCCCTCAGCAACAAATGACATTATACCGAAAGGTCAAAGAGCTAATTAACCGTAAAACAGGGACAGAATTGTTTCCTGGCCATAAAAAAGACTGCATTTATTGTTATCATTCCAATAGGTACAACATGTCTGCCAGAAAACCTTAAATCACATTTTTTATTTGGTTTTCCTCCCTTTCAGTTCTTTCCTAATAACACTTCACAACGGTTTATATCAGTAACATGAGCACATTTGCAGAACATCAACGTTCTAGCATATGGTAAGCACCAGTTTTGTTGGCGTGGGCATTTAAAAAGAATGTTATGTATTTAAGGTGCTGTGATCAGATATGAGTTGACATGATGGCACGTGCCACAGTTCAGGCCTTTTGATCCCTCTTTCAGTAGCCTCAGATTCCCGTGTGGTCTGTGGGTCATTGTCGCAGTATTTACGCTTGTCACTAGTCATGATCCTCACCACCAACGTTAGGTCAGTTTGTCACTTCATTTGAGGTTTCCTTATTTGAGGCCCACGGGGCGAAATTGCATATGTGCAGTTGCACAATGTCAAAACGGGACTACATGGGGCCTTCAGTGGAGCAGGATCACAGTAGATGATGCATTTATTCTAAAGGTAATTTATTTAGATGCGTCCAGTGGTCAAAGTGGGTACAGTCTTTAAATTAATTGAATTAAAGGAGTCATTTTTAGCAAATCTTACCTAATTTTTTTTGCATGAATGTTTTCTCTGTTGTGAATCACAGGTGAAGATAACGTGTTACATTTGGAGCGACTTTTTAATGGAGTTCTGTGGGATTTTGGATTTCTGCTTCTGTTACTGATAGGGATGTATTGATATGGAAAGTTAATATCATGGTTGTTGTGACCAAAATAATCACGGTTATTGTTATCACGGTATTGATAACAATAACCTCCCCCGGCATCATAAAAATATCCAAAATGGGTCTAGACGTCTTATTTGTCCCTTTTTTAAAGGGGGAAAAATCTCCAGAGCACTGTCCATGTAGGTGCCTTTGTTGCCCTCTCCCATGTTTTCATAACTTCAACCTCATAACTTAAACTGGAACTGCTGCTGCTTTTCCAGGCAATGAGCAGCATGACTGAGTTTTTCAAAGTGCAGTAATCAATCACAGTTTTAATGATAATTAAAATTTGAATTGGTATTACTAATTATTGAGAATCATGGTTAACCATTTTACTGGTAATCGTTACATCCCTATTTAGGACTGGTTGTCGATTCAGATTTCAAGAATCGATTCGATTCCGATTCTTATGGTTTTGAATCGATTATTTTCAATCTGGTCTGATCTGTCCGATCCAATCCGATCTCGATTCGATCTCAATTTGGCATTGAAATTTTTTTTTAGCCTTTACCTGAATTCCATGACTCTGTAGTCATGAAACATATTGATGCTCGTGTTACATTAACCCTTAAAACACCAAGCCATTTCTTGCTATTTTCTGCCCGCCTGGCCTTTTTTGTCCATTGATATTCAACAACAAATGAAAGAAGTAATGTAACTAATGGTGGCTGTAAGGACCAAACCCTCTCCCTTCATGTTGACGCAGATACAGTCGTCCACAAAATTATTCATACCCTCCAATTTAAAAAAAAAAGAAAAGAAAAAAAAAAGGCTAAATTCAAATAACAGGAAATAAATTATAAATAAAAATTTACAAAATTATGATTTAGTGAAGCAAAATACACAGTAAGTGAGCATTTAAAACTCAAAACGACTAGCGACTAACCCGCTAGCTCGATGCTAACTATTCATGGAAAATGCCATTGACATGCTAATGGAATTAACATGTATGTCATAACTTCAAAGATAACATTAGCATTAGCATTAACAAAGATAAATTTCACCTCGATCATGAACATCAGCTGCATTTATTAAAGTACTTAGATGTATATGTTTCCTATGCACTGTTTAAACTGAATTTTTAGAAACTATTTGTACCAGCCTTACTTGCTTAGTCTTTTTCTAGCACTGCACTAGCTTTAGTAGGCCTACACTCTGTCCAGCTGACTGTCTTCCCCCTAGCGGGGTGGCTGATCCACTGCACTTAACCAGAGGCAGTACATCAAATGGTCATTTTAAAAAAAGAAAAGAAAAGGTAGGTAGGTAGGTAATTTATTTCGAGACATGTAATAACCAAAGATGATCATACATTAATGAACTGACAATAATGAAAACGTTTAAAAAAAGAAAGAAAAGTTAACAAAATAAACCAACTATACACATAGTCGATCTTTGGAAATTAATATGAGAATCGATTCAGAATTGGAAAATTGATTTTTTTTTAAACACAGCCCTATCCCTATTTACTAACAGGAAGTTGTAATGGCATGGTCTCACTGTTATGGCTCAGCATACCTGCTATGATTCACGGAGGCTCTTTTACTGACGCCATTCTTTTCGTATATAACTTCTATAGTATTGATTATTAGTTATGAATAACTAGTTGGATTAATCTGATGTTTGTGTTGTTGATATATGTTTGCTTTAACGCATTTCTGGATGCTTTCATTCTCTTCAAGTTGCTTAAAATGACAGATTGTGTTGCTCTGTGTCCAAAATAACAAGCGTTTAGACTGGCTTTTTGTTCAGGACAGACTAATCCATGTCATGGAATGATAACAAGTTTAGAGGAAAGGAGAAGGAGAAGCTCGTAAAGACGGAGGGTTGGTGACAGCGACAGACTGACACTGCCATCGATCACAATTAATGAGTGGAGGAGGGAATGTCATGTTACTTAAGGAAGGAGATGGGATGAAGCATGTGCTTTGGGGAAAGAGAGATGGGTTGGGTTATGTAAGGGGGGAGGACAGCAGTTGTCCTTATTTAGTACCGAAGTCAGTGAGGAGTCAACGCTCTGATGCGAGGGTGAGATCAAATGTGAATGAAGAGGTTGAGGAAAATATCTGCTGTACTATAAAGAAGACAAAGATGATAAGAACAAAAATAAATGGAGGGCGTTTTAGGAGTCTGATAGGAGGAAGGAAAGGAAAAAAAGATTAAAGAGGGTTAAAAGCTGAGAAGAGAAAATAAATGAGGAAGTGGAATGACTGTGGGTACAAAGGCTGTTTTTCCCCTCTTGTGTACTTGCCATGTTTTTGCTTGTATGACTCTTCAAGGTCACACCTCCCATGACCGGCTGTTGTCAAGGGAACCATAGGTACCTTCCTTTTAAAGCCACAGGCATTCACGCCAACACATGTACTCATATTATGCAGTCAGTTTTAATCACTTGTTCTCTCTGGGGCTTTATAAATAAAACTGCTTATTACAAACACTTCCAGCAAATCACAAAATCAGACATTTCTCAGAACTGATATTTTTTCTAATGATTTTTAGACAGGGTCACCTTGTTTTTACCCAAGTAGTTTACTGTGGCTTTACATGCACACCAACACTGCTTTCATGTGGCTGTGCCAGCAAATACAAATATTATTAACGCTGGATGAATATCCCTCATTATTATCAGATCGATATAATAACTGTCATCAAGCAGACAGGCTGCTACACATGTAGGTCTGAAGATCACGACTTTAGTGGGACTTAGATTTTATGCAGCAGGTGTTCATTACATAAAATGGTAGTCATAATCACACTGTGTTAAACAGTGGCTGAAGCAACAACCCCACACTGAGACCAGTGTGTCTCTTCTCTGCCCAGAGTTCCTGATTTCATTCAAGTTTAAGTCTATAAAGATTGTTTCAGTCTAGCTGAATTAAGAGCATCTATTTCTTTAAAATGTGATTTGTATGAGGTCCCATTGGAAGAATCATACATGTCTTTAATAAGTCATACAGTAAGAAATATACTTGTGATCGTTTAACCCTCCTACATAAAGTTATCAAGTCACTTTGTAGACTTGGTTTCAGCAAGTCTAAACTCTCCATTTAAAATAATATGATGACACTGAAAGAAATTATGTAACCAATTGAATGTGTGGCATTAGTTTCTAATGGCCAGTGCTTAGTCATTAAACGCCAAAATCATTCATTCTTAGTCATTTATTCCCAAAACAATAAAGAAAGAAATACTGACGACTTTCCAAAGGGGGAGAAAGCTGATCTGCAGTTGTTTTTGTATACGACTGTGTTGTGTACGATTCCATTAAAAAGGACAAATTTGAGTGTGCAATGATTCCTGCAGCTCATTTACCACCAAAGTCAATCACTCTTTGGGGGGAAAATACAGTAGTATGTCTGCTAACTTTCATGCCAATTTATTAGTTAGTTGTAGTTTTTGTCGATGCTGAGTGTGATCCCTGAAGAAACTTAAGGGGAATCACCAATGAGGCTGTCAAAATTGCTCCAAAATGACATTTGAATATTTGTTCTAAAATTAACTCATAATTCGAATATATTCGAATATCCAATTATGCCAACAGGAAGACAAACTAATACAAGGGATTTTTTAAATTTTTATTTCAATATTAACATCTTTAACAATGCCCAGGACATTGCATAATCAAACCAGTGTAGCAAATGTAGGTCTAATGTAATAGGCTATTTTTCCCACTGTTTATTCAATATTTGAATATCAACTTTCACATCCAAATCTCAGGTTTTTATTAATATTCGAATATCAGAATTTAGAATATTCGTTGACAGCCCGAATCATCAATGTTAAAAGGGTTATCCTTTGTGGATCTTGCATGTGAGGAAATTTAATAGAAATTCATCCAGTAGGGTTTTGAGTTTCATGTCTTTTCTCATTCTTTATAAGTCAATTTTTTTGAGGGGAATTTTCCTTATGCATAAAATAAGCCATTTGAAGACACCCCTCTGGGCGAAAGGAAATTCTGAGTACCATTTTCACAGTTCTTGACATTTTGCTGACTTTAGTTAAGTGGAGACCTGACATAACTAGAGGGCATATCAATTAAATGAGCCTCATTTTACCTGAGGCAAGATCCTGTTTGCCGGTCAGACTTGCTTTTCTTTCCATCAGACTGATGCGTGATATTATCTTATGTCTTATTCTGTGTGTGTTGAGGTCTTTATCTTTGTTGAAGCACAGATATACAGCATGTCTATCAGAGACTGGCCTTTCCAGAAAATTATAGGTCAACCTACCCACAGACATTATCGAACCATTCTCTACCTCCGCCAGCTCCCCTGTTTCATCCACCCATGCCTCTTTTTATTTCTACACAAATAAACAATCAGATATCAGCAACTGCTGGGAAAATAAGAGACGTTATCCATCAAAAGTGTATTACAGTAGATATTTCTTCAGCTGCAGTGATTCAGACTGGGAAATGTTTTTCAGTTTGTCCTGCAAGTCCACAGAGAGTTTCTACAACAGGCTTATGCACTTAACGAACCCCTGAGAACTCACACAAACACGCTTTTTTAAACACGCCAAACACACAGTGTAAACTGACATCTCAACTTACTCTTGTTCATTCTTGTCTCTTATTATGTAATCTTCAACAACACTAAGATGGTTTTATAACGTTAATGTGAGCACACAGCAATTTAAGATGCTTTATGTCAACTAAACAAGCTTAATATGATTTATAGATAAATATATTTCAATTTTTTTCTTTGAGCATATGAAACATCCAAACTTTGTGCAGTTGATCGCTCCTCTTGTGGTGAGAGCTTGTAAGATTACAAGATACACTCACTAGAGGAAGTGAAACTCATGTGTTGCAAGGAAAAATGTATTGGCACATGTTTTAGAAGAGAAGTAGTCAGTTTCTGTGCGTTTTCCTTCATGTTTTGTTGCCTGCAGCCGTTACAGGAACTGCATATAGAGATGCTGCCACAAGGATTTCACTTTTGTTTGTGGTGGCTGCGGCTTGGCTCAGAAGTTATTGAAGATTCCTTTGAAATAGCCAGATAAATCCTTACACCTGTGTATACCTTCTGTTATGTATTTTCAAGTACACTGCTGGGTTAAAGTGGATCGTCTGAGCTCACATTAACAGAAACTGCAGAATGTTTGCCAAACAATAAATGAATAAACGAAACTTCACCAGAACATTGCCAATCTGGGATCCAGTTATTAAAACAAAACAAACATTTTGCTCCAGGAAATTTCAATCCTCTTGGGAAGTAATCAAACTCCTGTCTTTGCTCCTCCCAAGAAGACAAATTGGTTTGTTTTGTTTTTCTTTCATTATAGTCTGTAGCCTGTAATTATATTTCAGCTGTTGCCTTGAAGAAGAAGGTTTGTAATTATTTGAGCAAGAAAGCTGAAACAGGCGCCCCGTTTTCTCTTTCTTTAAAGCACAATAGAATACTGCAGAGCCGACTTGTAGGCGCTGCTCTGCCTCTCACCATCGTACATTGATTCACTTTTCTTTGAGTCATCCTCCCCTCTCCTTGTCGGTTCTTTTGCTTTGACTGATCATAATGTGTAGTGACTGCTGAAGAGCTGTGACAGTCTGTTGGGGAAAAGCTGTAGAAGTCAGAACTTTACCATAAAAGAAGTGTTGGCGGAGGGTGGACTTTTTGACCTTTTACCGTGTGATTTTTCCCCTCATCAGCTACTGTATAGCAGCTGCATTGTGACCCTGTGGCATTGATGGATGAAGATTTATTTCTAGGATTGCAGTTTAGTAGAGTTTAAGTAAATGAAAGGGTTTAGAAAAGTTATCAAATTTATATCAGCTAGAAATTAGTACACCTTTGCATTTTCTTTGTGTTCTCTGAGATACTCGGCCTCATAATGGAAATCAGGGTTACAAAATGTCTCTGTGATGCTTTGATGGAAGCTTTTGCTGGATCACTCTATGCAGAAACTACAGTAGCACTGAGCATCAATGAAATACAGTTTACTGCGTTACTTTCAGGGACATTCAGGTATTGTCCAGCTGTTGCATCATTTGTACTGTACTGCTGAACTAGTGATGTACTATAGCACAGTTTTAACATCTCTGCAGTCATGATTTTGCACAGATTATACTCCATGTTTCAGGAGCTATAAGACCCTCTCACAGCAATAACTCCACAGCTATGATATCTCATGATGAAGCTCCCAGCAGTCCCATAAACCTTTACCGTCTAGTCAGCTTTGTGATTGACGATTATATGGGAGGGAAGTAGTACTGAGCAGGTACTTTAAAAGATGTCTTGATATTTGGTGTCTGTTAAACTGACCTAATATAAAGACTCACTGAAAGATTGTGTTACAGCTGAACACATTCCTATAATTTTGCAAGGTGTGAGTTCAGGTTCCGGGGTACCAGAACCAAGCAAAATACACTCATGCGAAAAAGAAAGTACACTAGGGCTGCACAATTAATCGTTAAAAGATCGTGATCTCAATTCACACATACATGCAATCTCAATTCTACCCACAACAATTCTGAAACATTTTTAATCATGAGCTTATCACAAATAAGTTTCCCAGATTTTTTCAAGGGCCCTCAAATGCAACACTGCCGTTGCCTCCCCACCCCCTAACCAATGTTAAAGAATTACAACTATGCATCTGCCAAAGAAATTCTCCAACAAAGCTCTTGTGCAAACACATGCTTTATTTTGAATTAACTTTTGAATAGGTTGTTTTGTTTGTTTTGTTAAAGTTTATTTGTGCAATAAATACTTTTGGGGAAAAAAAATCGTTTCAGAGAATCGTGATCTTAATTTTAAGCAAAAAAATCACGATTCACATTTTTACCAGAATCGTGCAGCCCTAAAGTACACCATCTTTTGCAGTATTACATTTGTACATCCGTTGCGGTTTCATTTCCATTTCTTTGTGCTAACTAAACCCCCACCCCCCCCACCAGCTTCACCGAGCTAATTGTTTTCAGCTCTGTCCCTAATCGACCCCTGACACCCAGCCTCTCTATCCTCACGCCACCTTCACCCAGCCCACTCAGGTCCAGCAGGCATAAGCAGAAGCTGCATTTAGCTGCCCCCTTTTATCAGAAAAAGAAATTGATTTGTTTGTATTGATGGGTTTAGCCTCCCCTCCCCACTTTGATCTTGAGCTGGAAAGCTTTGGCTTCAGGGAGAAAAGGGCTCATGGTGTTCGCTGCGGACAGTTCCCAGTGGTTGCATCAGCGGCTGAGGCCGATTCAGCATCTGGAATCTGAGCACTTGTAGAGAAAGATGAAAGGCGGCAAGTGGGGTGGATTTGATGGAAAAGCCCAGGTGAGATGAGAGGGACCCAAGGGTGGAGAGATTCGTTTGGATGAAAAAGAGCAATTTTTTCTTGACCACTCTGGGTGCCTTTAATGTCTGTATTTTCCATTAGCTGGGAGTTTAAGTGGGAATGTGTCTGCTTCACTTTAGAGATGTCCCTATATAACCCTTGTCCTGCCTGGACTATTGATCAGTGTAGTTGTAGTTGCTGTTTGTTTTTTTCTCAGTCACAATGGCATGGCATGAATTTGCACTGTTTTCCAATCCAGCCCAACTTTATGTATAAAGCACCTTAAACAACAACAAAGGACCAAATTGCTGTACAGAAAATAAATTTATTTGTGTTGCGTTTACTTACCTCCACAGTTAAATGATAAACTTGATAAATAATTGGTCAGGAAACATTTGTTGTTCCTAAAAGGGGGAAAAAAATATTGATGCCCCTTTTTTTATATATTTGCAATGTCAGACGGTTATTCTGTGTCAGCTGTCATCACATCTATTCTCTTTGTTGTCTCCCTAAATTTTCTTGTCAACTCCTTTAGCTTTTTTGTCTGAATGTGTCATTTCCTCCTCCTTTGTTTCTACAGCTCCTCTCTGTCATATCTTTTCTTTTTCTTCCCTCCCTGTCGTTTTCCTGTCTTGTTCAATGCTCATCTGTCATTTTACCTGTCTGATATTTGGGGGATTTTTTTTTTTATTATTATTTGCATATAATCTTTCTTTCTGTATCTTTGTTTTTATGTTTTTAGTGTTTTTTTTCTGTGGCCTGTTAAGTCCCCCCAGATTGGGTGCTTTACTCTGTGTCCCTTAAGCCCTGCAGATGAATTATTAAACAGACTGACCCCTGGCTGCACATCTGCTCTTTGGGTGTAGTGTGTGTGTGTATGTGTGTCTTTTCTGTGTTTAGTTTGAGCTCTTACCACCCCCAGGGTCTTGCATGTCACTCTGCTTTTTGGACAATTTAAGTGTTTGTGTCTCTGTGTCTGCCTTGTGTGACTGTTTTTCAAAGAGGCAGTTTTCTTTGTTGTCTCAAACGGAAAATGTCCAGAGTGATTTAGTGTGTGTGTGTGTGTACTCTGACATCAGTGTTTGCTTCAGCTGGAAAGAAAAGAGACTTTTAACTTTTACAAAAATAGCAAACTATTTTCAGAGTCATTGTGGGCGGAATTGGACCAGCTTGTCATCAGATAAAATGCTGAACTGCATTTAACGCCTCTTTTAAACTGGCTCTTTATTTCAGATTTGCTTTATATGACAGCTTTTTATGAAAGGGAGGAAGTGAAGATGAAGCTGAAATGGTGGGACAGACTTTGAATGGCACAATCTGCTGTATAGTCAAATACTAAAATATCTTTAGCCTATATTCCCTATTTATTTACAAGAATTGTGATTAAAACTGCATGATCATTTTATGAAGTTACGTTAATCACTTCCTTCATTGTTTGCTTGGTTGTCATCATGACAAAATGTGGTTCTGGTGACGCATACTGGCGCAGGAGTTGCCACCAAGGTGGTATTGTACATTGGCAGGTGTTTATGAAAATTTGCCAGATTTCATTCATTTAACAGCTTTGCAAGGTGTTTACTGGAGTCAAACTGGTATAAACTGAAAGAAAAGCTGTCCCTCAGTACTAATACATTTAGATATGTATTCATGAAGCAAAGACTGAGTTATGAGTCATAATTTCAACCTGTTGATGAATCACAACATTCAATAGGTTGCATTTCTGAATTTGCAGCCTTGTGGCTGAAGAGTACAGAAGCTGAGTCAATGTTTTGCTCCATTTTTATGCTAAAGATCCACTGTAAGCCTCACCGGTATGAACTTGGCTGTTAAATGATGGTGCCGGCTGAATCATGGAGGTCTATAACTGCGATGAGCAGGTTTTATGAGGTGACGGACTTTTTAAAAAAAAATTCTATGCCGTTTTCTAAAATGTTCTGGAATCCAATATTAATGCAAATCTTTCACATTGGTCACCTTGTACCTGACACCACTTGAAAACACACATTGTAGCCACCCTGAGAAGTTTTTTCTGTTTGTTTTTTAATTAAAAGTTGAGATCTTCATTTTTTTAAAAATCACTGCATAAGCTCAATGTTAACCACATCATGAATGAAGAAACAAGATGGACAGAAATTCAAGCTGACGATGAAAAATAAGCTTTTTTTTTGTACATGAAAGTTTTTGTATAATGGAAAGAGTTTAAATCTGTGAGGGACAAATGGAGTCTGTTAACTTTTTGATTACTGTATGTTTCTAGAATTGTGAACACAAGTGGAGGCCAGTGAGAGCAGTGCATTATGAATCTAATTTCAGTGTGTCATTGTGTGTGTTTTCCTCAGGCTCTTCAACCTGACCCTGAAGAAACTAATAATGCTGAAGGAGCTGGACAAAGACCTCACCTCAGTGGTGATTGCTGTCAAACTGCAGGTATGAGACAAATCTAGGAAGTGATGATGAAATTGATGATATATAACTCACAGAAGCTGGAGGAAAAATTTATATTATTAGCTTAGCCTAGTTATATTTCTAAAATAATTGGTTGCAAATGGCATCATTTTGATTTGGGTTGAAAGAATAAAGTAACCACAACTTAATATAAGAAGAGTCAAGTTGAACTTCTAGAAATAAATTGCTTCTTAGCTCTTCTTAGCTTCAGTTCAGCAGTTATTCCTATAGCTTTAATGAGCAGAATCGCATTATAGGACTTGAAGACTTGAGATTTCCTTCATTAATTGTGCCAAATAAGAAAAGCTGTTGGTGCTTAATTGTTGCTGAACAAACCAAAAACTGTCCCCCTTCCTCCCTGCCTCTATTTTTCACTTCTGTAAAGTTTTTAATTGTTTTGTTGAGTCAGGTTATTGGATCTGGACTCATTTCTTCCTCTTTGTTTCGCAACCAGTACACCTTCTGTAACTTCTCTATTGCTGTGCACTCTAAATTACTTTGCTCTTGTCATTGAGAGACGTAGCAATAGGCAGTTGCCAGCATTGGCCAGCTTAATTTGAATGAAAAGGTCAATATTTTAACAGCACGGGGGCTTTCTGGCAGCAGAGACTGGCAAGTGAGTTGAATTTAACGTGACTTCAGAAAATGCAATTTTCTGTTTGTAGATGTGTTTCCACTCTTGATTGTCTTTGACTTGTTTTCTAGCTTTGCGAACCAGTAAATTCTCTGCGGGCACATAATTCTCTTAAAGCGGTTTTCTTTTCTGAGATGCTGCTGTCGTCACCTATTTGTCAATATTTCTTCTTCGCCTCCTTCTATCTCAGGCTCACTTGCTGTTCATGCTGAGTGTGACTGATGAGAGTTCATTGCTCTAACTCTGCTGGAAATAGACAGGGCATGCCATCAAACATCTCTCCATCATTCCCTGCTCTCTTCTCTTTTTCCTTTGCATTTATTCTCCTTCTCTCTTCCCTGTGTCGCTTCCTCAGGGCTCCAAGCGGATCCTGCGCTCCAATGAGATCCTGCTGTCCTCAGCAGGACTGACAGAGACCGACCTACAGCTCACCTTCTCCCTGCAGGTACAGACCAAAGTTCAGGGAAGCCAGGGGCCCGTCAGTCAAAGCTGAGCTATGACTTTGTTCTTGTATTCTTTTTATATACACACACTGACACACACACACACACACAAAAAAATAGCTGAACTGCTACATGAGTTAAAAAACAAAACAAAAAAACAAAAAAACTGTGCACCTGTAGCAGAAATAAACACATAAGGAGACATGCTTCCTCTACTTCTACTGTATAAAATATAATGTAGGAACATGAAGGAAAAATGCCTGTTAATTATTCAACAAAAAAAAAACAACACACAAACATCTTTAACATTTAATCGTTATGATCCACGGGATGTAAGATTTGTTAACAAAAATCCAGTGAGAGCTGGAGAGACTAGCTCATGACTAGGTAAAGTCAGAAATAATCATAAACACTGCCGTGCTGGTATGGAGCTGCTGGTTGCTGTAAACATCAACCTCACATGCATTAACATTCCACACACTCGCAGTCTCCAGCATTTGCTCATTTCTGTGCAGTCAAAGCATGGTTAATGTCCTTCCCAGCCGGAGTTTCTTCTGCTCCAGATCATCCTATTCCTATTTCCATGATTGTAAATGCTGCTAGAAGGTCAGAGAGTTTCTTTCTGTGGATCTCACCGGGTGCACTGAACCAGACATTATACATTATACATTAAACTTTGCCACCGCCACAACGCTGTAGAGAGAAAGCCTATTAAATTGAGCAGCAGAGTCATGCTACGGCTTTGAACATTGTTCCAGGAGTCTGTTTTTTTCCAATTATAGTCCACCCGGTGAGATTCTTAATGATGGATTATGTCATAGTTCGGATGTGACTAAGTGCTCTGACGATTGGGGACCTAGAGAGAGAATTCAGTAGGTGATGAGGCCCTATTCACCTCCCTGTTCAGATATGTCTCATTATCAAGAGAAACTTATTGATTTATCAGTCTGAATCCAGTACAGTCACTCACCTGCCAGTCATTTGTCCTTTTATCTGTGCATTTGTTTGATTTTGCATGTTTTTACCTGCAGTATCCACACTTCCTGAAGCGGGATGCCAACAAGCTTCAGATTATGCTGCAGCGGCGGAAGCGGTACAAGAACCGGACCATCCTGGGCTACAAGACTCTGGCCCTGGGGCTCATCAACATGGCCGAGGTATGGCAGTGCTGACAGGCGCCATCTGTGATGCTCAGAGTTGTAGGAAAGCTGCGATGAGGACTGTCTGTGGTCCGACTATGAAGTTTTGTACACAGTTTTGAGTTTTCCATGAAAGGAAATGAAGTTAGATTAATCATCAGTTATTTGGTTGTGAAGCTTTGAATGAAAATGTGAGGGTAGACTTTAAATGAAATTTAATGTATTTTTATGTTCACTTTTTTAAATAGAAAGTCTCCATACCTCTTCCTTATCATTCAAAGCATTCAATTAATTTTGGTGCCTTTCAAAACATATTTAATGTTAACCTTCATCCAAACTCAATTCAAGCGAGTGCACTTTCAAATCAGACGCTAGATTTCAATCTTTGGCAGAGCTGTCCCTCCCTGGCCCGCACAAATGTCTCCATAAATCAAACTTCCAATTAAGTTGGAGCCTCTTCCGCCAAAAGCTCCTCGCGACGTCTGCCTCCTGTAATATGAAGATGTCCTAAAAGGGTTGTGATTTATCTGTGTGTCTGTACTTGTGTGTACACACGCAGATGTTCGCTAAACTTCAGAAAAGCCCGGTGGCTTTCACAGGCTGTGTAAAAGTCAAGTCAGAATTATTAATCATAAAAGACCTTGAACAGAGAATGAGCGCTTGCTTAATCAGGTAATGGTTTTGAGCTCAAGGATATTGTTAAAAAAAATTTAACCAGCCAAAGAAGATGAGAGTAGGATGAGCTGATATAGTACATGCCATCTGAAATCAGGCTGCCAGTTACAATGAGAAGTCTTCTCTACCTTATAAAGGGTGCGACACTACTGTGCTGATGTCTGTTGGCTGCCTGAGGCTGTGCCTGCTTGTAAAATGAAGTCAAATTTTATGCATGAAGCTCTTTCTGCTGACAAGTTGACTGCACAGCGCTCCAGTTAGGGGCAGGGGACACGCATGCAGACTTGTTCGCAGGAAAAGTTCAAGCTCATTTCCCTCAGAGTCACTGCAGAAATATCTGTTGGCATATTCCACCTGAAACTCTGTGTGGGTCAGAAAGTTAATGTATTACAGGAGCCACATGTGGGCTGTCAGAGCTGTGAAGTGAGGTCATTTTTATAGCACTGTGTTTCTTTGATGTCACGGTTTCCGTTGATCCATCAAGTAGCGGGGCAGAGTTGATTCTTTAAAATCAATAAGGTTTTGCTTATAAATATGAGCAACGCTGTTGACTCTGCCCACAACTAAGGGTCAAATTGCTGATGAGCTGCTGGAAATCTGCAGAAGCATTCTTTAAAGAACATTTAGAATCTTTTAAAATAACAGAAAGGAGGGTTGGAGTTGGTCTTTAAGAGATTACACCTGTTAAGTTCTCTTAAATTTTATGTAAAAGTCATATAATGCTGAATCTGTCCAATTTTTATTGGATTTGGCAGTTTTTATCTGGCTGTTTCTCCACCAAACTGAGTACACAACACGGCAGTAGTAGAAAGTGGGGGGAAAAAATCACTTAAATGCTCCTTTCTCGTCATGAAATTACATTTTATGAGAGGAGCAACATAATGGATTCAATCAGGGCAGGCTGTAGTTTAACTGAGCTCTTTTTAAGTGGTTTTGAAAAGCTTTGGTGCAGTTTCAGTGGATGAATCTGCAGTAAATCCATCAGTGGGTAAGTCTCTTCATGGAGAAAAATGGCAAACGATAAAACCCGTCAAATGCCACCAAAGTTTCTCATTAACTATGCATATTACGCCATTTGTCAGATTTGCATAATTGTCTTTCTGACTGGAAACGGGTTAAAATTAGCGGCTGCAGGGAGCTTCAGAAAGCTACCAGCAGCATTTGAAACATCTGAAGAGGCTCAGCTGAACGAGTGGTGTCCCTCTTTAATCTGCGGCTACGGCTGTCTCCATAATAAGCTGCTCAGACTTCATTAACTCTGCTGGTGTGACCAGACTGCTGAGAGAGGCTGGATGTCATTCAGTTAGATCCACAAACACACATGTACGGGCAATGATGCTGCTGTTGGATGCAGACACACACACACAGCCCAAATATAGAAAAAGTGAAAATGCTAATAAAAAAAAAAAAAAAGAGAGCCTCACATGTTTGCATTTTCTTTGCTGCTGTCTGGTTTTGTTAATCCTTGACTGCTATTTTTGTTCATGTTCCTCATCCTCCTCCCTTTTTCCTCGTTCTATTATCTCCCACGTCTCTGCATCTGCTTCATGTCTGTCCTCACGCCCTCTTATCCTCGCTCCAGTCTGCGTTTCTTCTCTACCTCTGATGCTGTTTAAATGAAGTGTGCCGTTTGGTCTCCATCCTTGCCGTCTTGTCGGCCGTCTTGTCGCCTTGATTAAAATAAGTTTCGACTCTTTCAGTCTCAGCTCTGTTTGTGTATTGCTGTTTTGCATTCAGCCTCTCATCTAGGAAAATGATTGCTTCTTGGAGCATGGCAGGATTTTCTTCGCATTGCTTATGAGCTCAAGTTTAGTCTCAGAGATGCAAAAATATTGAGGTGTGGTGGCAAACTGGTGCTTTTTTTTATTTAAAAGGAAAACTTGTCTTGTAGGATTTTCTTGCTTTATACAGTAAGCATTTTGTTTTTCCTGGTCTAAATTGGACATGCTCTTTAATTACTTTGAAGGTGATGCAGCACCCAAGCGAAGGCGCTCAAGTTCTGGGTCTCCACAGCCAGCTGAAAGATGCCTCAGTTCCAGTTGCAGAGGTCAGAGTCTACTCCCTCTCTAGCCAGCCCATCGATCATGAGGGACCCAAAGCAAAGATGTCTGGTATGCACATATTACAACATCTGTCTTTCCTCACTCTATCCTTTTATTCCTTTCCTTCAGCGGGTGTTACGGTCTCTCTTTCTCTCTAGATCGTTCTCCAGACATCGACAACTACTCTGAAGAAGAGGAAGAGAGCTATTCATCAGAACAGGAAGGCAGCGATGATCCTATCCATGGGCAGGTATGTTTTGAGGAGGTTGACGAACAATATTCAGTTCATTTATTTCATAATTCTCCTGGCCTGGTCTGGTTCTTTAATGTTTTAAAGTTTTCAGCCAATTGTTTTCTTTACATATAAATAGTGAGGTTGTTTTTTCAGCTTTAAATCCTTTTTAAAACCACTGGAACAGCACCGATCATAAATAATCTCAATTTAAAGCAGAAAATTTTAAAAAGATGGAAATGTCCAAAAAATTATGTCCATCTGATCTGATTTATATGATTCAATTCATTCCCACTGGTTTTAGCGTTCATAAAGCCAACATACAGGGATGGTTTTGCAATCAAGTTAATCTTGTTGTCGTCAGAAAGAATTTTTGTTCATTCCAATTTATTTATTTGTTCATTCATGCCAATGAAGTTATTTAAATTAGAGTACAGGCTCAGCAACCACTGAAAAAGTTTGATCATAGTGTATTGGGTTGTTGGGTTTTCTGTTTTTTCGCTTTTCCTCCTTTCTCTTGCAGCGTGCACGAACACACGCCAAGCTCACAAACAGATTGCTGTGAGCATCAGCAGTTTGTTTGTGAGCTTGGTTTCTTTATTGTGTTACCTTCTGTCTCAGATTATGAGAGCGAATGTGACGGCTCTCTGGGGACGTGAGGGGAATCTGTGCTCATCAGAGCGAGAGATTGAAAAGAACGGGCAGACAGCAGAGAGAGATAAGACGGGAGGAACAAGGCTTGAAGGGGCAGATTCAAAGGACTGAAAGAACGGATGGAAGGATGCTATGTGGCTGAAGGGAGGATAAATGGAGAATGAGGGAGTGGGTCAAAGGGTGAAGGAAGATTTGAGAATGAAATGAGAAAACATGAAGCAAATGGGAGCAAAAAAGGTCAGAGTGGGGGTTTACATTCAACTTAAAGGATGACTCTGCATTTTATGCTTATACAGGGTTTGTCTGAGGAAAGAAACATGTTTATCAAACATCTAGATAATTACATACAGATGTCAACAATTGACAAAAATTGACAAAAAATTCTGTCTGGAAGAGAAGGCTTATTTATTTATATCACATTTACACATCAGACAACTCAATGTGCTGATCAAATAAAACAGAAGAGAATACACACAGTGAGTCGGTGATGATACAAACAAAACAGACACAAAAGACTTGGATAAGTACAACTATTAAATATTATGGTTCTAAGCTTTTTTTTTCTTTTTTGGTAATAAATCAGATAAACTTTCCTGAAAGCAAAGCTGCTGTATAAGTTTTCAGCTTTTGAAACTCAATGGAAACAATGGAGTCGTTATTACTTGTCAGCTTCCTGAGGCTGAGAAACGGCACTCGACAACTGTTTTTTTTTTTTTTTTTGTCCCAGCCTGGGGCGTCACATGACAGCTGGTTCTCTTTATGATGTCGCACCATGCCATATGCTGCTAGCAAGTGGATATCAACACAGTGGTGGTTTTGAATGGAAATCAGCAACATACCCAAGAGGATATTATTATTAGAGGAAGAGAGGAGAAGAAAGAGAGAAAGAAAGTGAGAGATAAGATGTGTCAAAGTTAGGGGGACTTTTATTTGGTGGAGAGAACTCAGAGAGGAGACCAAAGTGTTCAATTGTGCTTCTTTCCCTCCAGTCTGTTTGGATGACCATAAAAGAAAACAATCCTTTTTATTTTGGGTCTGGCCCAAAACTACAAGATTAAACTTTGCCAAAGTACGTGAAGTACATGTTGTTTTGGTTAAAGGCATAAAGACTTGTTTTTGTCCAGGATGTTTGCCGTGAATCTGGCCAGGCATCTTTAGCAAATACAGGATCTTTACATTGAAGCACAGCGGTAGAGGGCTGATTGTGTCAGCAAGAACAAATGTGGATTGCGGCCGGAGGAGCCCACAGACACAAGAGTTGTCACATTAAAGGGTATTGTCGTGTTATTCAACATCACTCTCATCAGTAAATGAAATTAATAGCTTAACTAAACATGTCCTCAGTAACGTCTGTACTTCCAGACTCCCCTAACACATTTGGTGCTAGACTTCCAGTTAAATGCAGGTTTGGATAAAAATGCCAAAAATGTCTTGCAAACACAGCCAATAAGATCAGTGCATCACCACCTTTGCCCTTTCAAACTAACACGGAAATAACCTTCAAAACATTGACGCTCTCCATCTTTTGCTCATTTTTGTTTCTCCTCCTGATGCCTGACATTTCTCTCCTTCCGTCTTTAATTTCTTTTTCTGCCTCTCAGTATCTATACGACGAAGATGAGGAGGTGAGGAAGAAGAAGCCGAGGCGTAAGCTCCCATCCAATGCTGCCATCACCAGAGTAAGAGAAAAGTCCTCACCAATCCTCTCATTTCTCCTCGTTTCTCCTCCTGTCACTTGCGTTTTCCGTCTTCCTGCTTGTTTTTGTCTCCAAAGCAATTTGTGGCGAACCTGCTTCGTGCGATGGGCCTTTCAAATAAATCTGATGTGACTAGACTCTGCCAACGTCCCCCTTAGTCTGCCTCTTGCCTCAAATCATTCAGCCTCCGCTCATTTCTCCTCCTTATCAGGTCACTCCTCCCACCGCCCCCATCTTGATGGTTTATCCATAAATCTATTTTCTCCTTTTCAGTCTCTATACATGCAATTCAAACCAATTACCTGGGAGGAAAATGTTGAGACAAGCACTCATATTAACATTAACTACATCCTGGTTTCGGTTTCTCACATGTAAACATTCAAAAGGGACAGTGTTGGCAGGAAAAAGACAGGTCATAGTCCTTAAAAAAAGTGCCTGCAATTTTAACAGAATGTGTTGTAAATGTGCGTTGGGGGGATACAGTAGGAGTTTGAGCTCCACAGGAGGGCTCCATTAATAACCCCCTGACGCAAACACCACATGCGTGAACCACCTGCACTGCTGCAGGTGAAAAAAAACACACATGTTGAGTATGAGCACACACTCAGAAGGCATTACAACAGACCCTCTGCTCTTTGCAGCACACACACGTGTACACATGTACAAGGTGCAGGATGAAGCTGACCCTCTTCACTCTGTCAGAAAATGAGCAGAACCCAAACACTCCAACCCTCTAAACAGCTACTAGAACTGTTGATGAAAGCTTTGCTCATGTTGTTTTTATTATCACTTCTTGTTTTGTTTTGTTCTCCTCACACCCATGAGAGCAATTATGGAAAGTTTTTTTTTGCCTCTTCCTACGCATTCAGATACCTTTTGTTTGAGATTAATTTTCATCTTTCTATGGGAGAACATAGAAAGATGAAAATTAATCTCATTTAAAAGAAGAAGTGCTGCAGGTGAAAGAACCAGATCCTTATATTGATTTATTTTAATGGCTATATTTTTAATGTTTTTTTAGCACTCTCCAACTTCTCCAACTTTTTAACGACGCGTACCACCTCAGACGATATTGAGCTCGTAAATGGTAAATGGTAAATGGACTGTACTTATATAGCGCTTTTCCAGTCATACTAACCGCTCAAAGCGCTTTACACTACATATCACATTCACCCAGCAACACACATTCATACCCCGAGAGGACATCGGGAGGCAACTTGGGGTTCAGTGTCTTGCCAAGGACACTTCGGCATGCAACTGGGGAAGCCTGGAATCGATCCCCAACCCTCCGGTTGAAAGACGACTGCTCTTCCACCTGAGCTACAGCCGCCCATTTTTGATCACAAACCCCTGAAGAATAATGTCTGTCCTTCCACATAGATGACAAATGAGAACATTATGTTTACAAGCTAATTTATTTGAAAATGTCTGGTTATTTAAAAATCATGTTGAAATTTACCAGGACGTTAGGAAGCAGAGAAAGTGCTATCATTGAGCCCGATGAGGGGCATGCTTCTACTTTTGTGAACAGTCCTGTGATGCCTGGATCAGTAGATGTTAGATTCAGCCTCAGATTTGACCGTCCATCCCTCCTTCTATCTTCCATTTTTATGGCAAGTGAAGAGAAGCTTTCTCGCAAGTTTAGCAATTTACAAATTACACAGAGAGCGAAGACAGACTTCATCTTTGAATCTATGATCGTGTTGGCATGACTGGATCATGTGACATTTTCACAGAACCATAACAAAAAAGTAGGTTATCAGTAGGCTGCTGCTGCCAGCTTCACTCCAAAGTGCAGATCTAAACTTTCCCAGTTTTTGTGAAACATTGACAATGAAAATCCAAACATATGGTTGATTTTATTTGGTAATACAAATAAATACATTCTTAACATTCATGCATAGCAGATTGCGCTATACGTGATCTATAAATTGGTTATTGTCATAGAATCAGTCAGTATAACCCCAAAGTGAACACGTGTACCATCATTTGTGTGCTTCCTACAGTGAGAACTACACCTCTTAGAATAATGCAAAACCATCAGAGGAGTTGGTTAGAAAGTAACTTTGTCCTTCTCTGACTTTGTCAGAAAAATGAGGTGCAGAAGCATTTGCAAGTCTGCCTGTCAACAAATCACAATGTAGTGATGTGCAAATGGCGATCATGACCGCATAAATAACATTGCAGGGAGCAATGTTGATGTTATCCTGCATGTCAGTTTAGATCAGTGTCATTTAAAGGAACATACTCAATTGTCTCTTGACTGCTTGAGCAAATTCTCTCAAAATCAGTGTTCTCCATATCAATTAAAACCATGATCACTTATTGTGAAAATTCCTTATTTTGATGTTTATTCATTTATTAAGGTTCATCATTACACACGAATAACAGATGCAGTGATGTTAGAGGAACTACTGTCATACTTGCATTGCTTTACAAGCCTTATATGTTAATCTGGTAGTCATAAGTGTTGTCTACCTCTCATTTGATATATTTGCTTATAAATGTGAGAGCTACAACATTTTCATCAGAACAGTAATTTAAAAAAAAAATCCGTCCAGAGAACGTCCAGAGGAGTGCAGGATAAAAATATTAATTTTACCCAATTTTTTTATAGCAGGTAAATAATTGTTTTATCAATTTTGGGTCCCAAAAAACAAATATTTATATCTGTTTACCATGCCAACATTGGGAGTCTTTGTCGTTAGCATTAGCTCCAGGGTTGCTAGCTTGATTGGCTTGATTGCTATGCGTAAAAATAGCATCTTTCTTGCCTTATTTCTCTAATTCAAGCAGACAAAAAACAAAGCAGGATCAGGATGAAGGTGGCAAAAGGGCTCAAAGCCCCGTGGAGGTAACCACTTTCCTTCTTGACAAGCAAGTTAAACATTTTTTGAAAGAAACTACATAACATGAGAAAGGTGTCACAGGGAATAAATAAAAAAATTGTCACCAGCGTCTAGCTGCCTTTGTGCACGTGAACAGTCAACTCAAAAACAGCCTTATTCAGATGATTGACTCTTCTTTTTTTTTTTTTTTTTTTTTCAAAAAAGGAATTGATTGTGGCACAAATTGTATCTTATTATTTACGTTACAGTTGAATATTTACACCCGCATTACGTTACACTGCAGTGTTTGCGGATCCCATCCACATCTGTCGTTGCTCCTGTAAAAATACCTATAAACAGGTGCAGAAGTCTAAATGAACATTACAAAAAACACTTGCTTACAGCAACTGCTTCAAAGGATTACTCAACAAAATTTTAGTTTGAGCCCTATCATGTTTGTTTGTTTTATATATTTCTGTTGAACCACAATTCACAATCATTATCGTGATTTTCATAAATTATTGATTTTTTTTTTCTCTCTCTTTTTTCTATCTAACTTGTCCTGACAAGCATCATAACAGCAGAATCTGGTTGCTTTTTTGTGTTGAACAGTTTTGCTTTGCCAAGGGGAGCTTTATGAACACAGGGCTTCCCTTGATATCTTGTTTATTCATTTTATAAATTCATTTGATATTAATTATTGATATATTAATACTTTTGTCACCTTCAGCTTATTTCACTAACAGCTGATGTTTTTTCTTCTTAAATGGTGGTATGAATAAATTTGGGGACGACTGTAAGTCCCCCTCCAACACAGAGCTTTATAAAATGTTGTCTTTGACCTCCATTCACCCCATTTTACTGACTGGAGAACCTAGAACACATTTTTTAAGGCTACAGTGTGTGTTAAAAATTCTGTGAGAGCTGTGATGTACTAGTGTGATTAAAATATATCCATGTCAACATTTAATGGATAGATCAGAATATACTGCATATTTTTATCTAATTAATTACTGTTTCATCTGTATATGACCTCATTTGGATTAAGTTAATCAGAAAATGATGGTTTTGTCTTATTCAGAGGAAGATTTTATTTGAGTTAGTAGTGAAATATTGCAGTACTCACAAAAGTACAGTACCCATGTTTAACTTTTGCAGATTTTCTGCTGCTGCTTTGTACCATGCTCACGGCTCTCAAAGCAGTAATGGGCTTCAGTAGGAAGCTCATTTAAGCTCTACAAATCCATCACACTGCGCTCTCTCTTATACACACAGCAGCCACAGCCTGCCTGCAAGTAGATGGTCAGTGTGGTGAATTTAGCGATCAAAGATGGAAGATATTTACTTTTGGGAAGCACTGACAGCAGGACGTCAGCAGAAGGAATTAATGACCTTAAATGAATAACTATGTTCATATTTAACTTCTGGATGTGGAGGGGAGGGGCTGAATCTCAGCCAAATGTGGATATATGTAAAAAGAAAATAAGTTTATCAGATAAGAAAGAGAAGAACAAGCTGCTCATTTGCTCTTAAGAGCTGAATACAGAATATCTTGCCTCCCAAATAGCTTTGCTTGCTTCATGAATAAAAAACGTTTTGCAATTATTTAGGCAAACATGCATTGAAAAGAGCCAATTTGCTAACCTTAATATCTCTCACACGCCCACATCTTCCACTATAATGATACAAGACACAGTAATAGCCTCCTAAATATCACTTTTCCTCTGCAGAGACATTCTGATGCCGTTTCCATTAACTGCTGCTGTTTTGAACCATCAAGTGTGAAAAGCCAGCGCAGAGTTTAACGTTATATCTTGCTTCTGTCAGCTCCTCCTGTGCCTTTCCTCACAAACACAAACACACACAATATGAGCATCTATATACTCGGTGTCTCATGTTTTCCATCTTCCTCCTCCGCAGCAACCCAACATCAAGCAGAAGTTTGTCGCCTTGCTGAAAAGATTTAAAGTAACCGATGAGGTAGGCATTTTTCCTTTTTCTATTTCTTTTTTCCTCCTTCTCCTGTGGCCTTTTACGGTCCACCTTACATGCAAGAATTTGTTTGCTTCAGAGGTTTTGTTCGAGTCAACATGTATTTTAGTTTTTGCTTAGATGACACAGAGATGTGTGGGAGAGAGGTGGCAGAACAACTGAGAGTCAGGTGGCAGCTAAAAAAGACAAATGCTATCATTTAAAATAGAGCAGAGTTTAGTGTGTGTGCGTTGTAATGATTTATGTGGGTCTGGATCTTTTGTTGGAGTCTGGGTGTGATTGAAATGCTCACTTGTTTTTGTCTTAAATATACGTTATTTGTGTTTTTCTTCAAATTCTTTACAGATTTTTAAGTTGTTTGCGTCGCTTATTATTTGGCTGTTATAAAACAGATCCAGTGTTATGACAGCAGAAATGTTTTTGACTGCCTTGTGCTGAACAAACTTGCTTTGCCAAGGCAAACTTAATGGAGGATATCAGGCTCCCTTTGAAACTTGATTATTGATCTTTATTCTGGAAATTGCTAAGTTACATTTTAATGCTGGACCTGATGAGAGGAAACTAGAGAGAATAAAGTGTGAGGAGAAGAAAAAAAGAGCAACAACTGCACAAGCAAAGCAGGGAAACATGCTACACCTGTAGAGAAACGCAACGGGCTCTGTTATTAAACAAAGCAGACAATCATCTAGAGGACCTATGAGAAGACAAACTGACAGAAACATGAATGACAACAAAACAAATAACACAAGTACTTACACAACCTACACAGCCATGTAGTGACTGTACAAGCGTGGACATTAGTGAGTGCAGAATAAAGGGAATATGGGGCTGTTGTTTGTGTAGTTTTGGTTGCCACATGCATCCTTTGTAATCAGTTTTCTTAAAACATTGCAGTGTTGCTAAAAAGCAGAGGGAGAGCGTCAGATAAGGTCAAACAGATCTGGATGAAATGCTAAGCTTAGCTTCGTTTTAGAAATACAAACAATGAAATTATTACTCACTCTGTGTGTGATTTTTTATCATATCTTATGAGTCAACCAAAAAGAGGCAACGTTACAATTATGTTCTCAAAATACTGCAAGCAGAAAGGAATGTTAACCAAAGTGATGTTATAATAAACCATAATTATTTTATATAGTTGCTAAGAAGTCATTTTATCCAATATATAGGAAACGGATACGAAATCATCATCACAGGGACATAAACAGTCAAGTTTGAAAGAAGTTGGACTGTTATTTCAGTTTGAATTAAAACAGATTGTGCTGATTTTGCTGTTTATTTATAAGCTTTGTTTACTTGAAAATAAAGCAGTTTAAATGTTGAAAATGAAAACTGCCATGAAAAGTTAAATGTTCAGGGTTATGTATGCACAGGAGGTTTAGCAGATGTTGATATATAAAAAAAAAAAAAAAAAGCTGTGTGGAATCAGAGAATTTGAATGAATCACTACTCTGGACATCTGAAAACTGATGCTGAATTGTTTTAGCTATTATTGCAGTCAGAAGGGGAGGTTAAAAACACCACAATTTGATTGAAGAAAAGAAAACAAAAGGTCCACAAGCACCACCTCATCTAGTCCCAGGATAATTTATGAAGGACTGGGTCAAAAGGGAAAACTTATGGCTGGAATTTATTATAAAAATCTGCTGCATCCTCTGAGTTAAAGAGGCAGGGTTATTATCACGAAGTCTGAGTGCACATGACATGTGCAACTTGCACATCTATGAAGCAGAGGTGGGAAACTGTGGCATCACAAGTCATCTCCAGGCCATGTTTTAGTTCTGGTGATTCCAACCAGCCCAGATTAATTGACTGTACTCTGCTATGTGGGCACAATTAATTCTGATCACGCATTGTGGGCTTTTGAGAGACTCACGCTGCCATCCAGATGTTTTTCATGGAAGACTTTGCTGATTTCAGCAAGATGTTGCCAAACCTCTTCTGCTGTCATGTATTACAGCAGAACGACTAAGTGGTTTAAGAACCCAGATTTAAACTTTTAGGTGTTAAAAACACTTTTAAATGATAATAACAAAAAAGCAAAAAGGAAGAGCTGCTGTTGTGCAGCTGAAATTCTGTATCAAGGCAAACAATTTTGCTTTCATTCAGTTTCCTCAGAAAGGTTGATGCAACCAACACAATGGTAAAATGACCTGCCTGCCCAGACTTTTATTGATGGATGCTGCTAGCATCAGCTTTAAAAGATGAACCCGTTAAACCCAGCTGACGATTACTTCCTTAACTGAGCTACTGTGTCCTGGTTTAATGTGCACTCCAATTAGTAGAGCTGTAGCCGAGCTGTCTGACCCATTCTGATATTAAACAGGTCACTGTGGCTCACTAACCTCTCATTTGCTTCTCTGTCACGGTTCACCTTCAGCCAAATCTCAGCCTCAGAACTTTCTGGCAACATTGTGATATAAACAGGAAAAGCTGGCAGTGAGTCATGCAGAGTTACTGTTGGGATCAACACATTTCTTTTTATGAGGAGCTGTTGGAGCTCAGAGAAAGCTGTATATGTGGGTATAGGAGTGATGGAAGAAACTGCCATGCAAAACTACTGTTTCATTCCATCCAAGCACCTGTGGGTCAACATGTCACCTTTGTGTTTCACACAGGTTGGTTTTGGTCTGGAGCATGTATCGAGGGAGCAGATCCAGGAGGTGGAGGAGGATCTGGACGAGCTGTACGACAGCCTGGAGATGTACAACCCCAGTGACAGTGGGCCAGAGATGGAGGAGACAGACAGCATCCTCAGCACTCCCAAACCCAAGCTGAGGTGAGAGATGATGCTGCTGTATACACACACTTGGTACACACCTCACACACATTTACTGAACGGAGAAATGGTGCTATGTGATTATTAGTGCTGCAGACAGAGGAGCGTCTCTCTGAATTGTGACTGCAGAGAGCATCTTTCTCTTCAGCAGCGACTCAGAGCTCCCTCTGTTGGTCAAAGCTGCTCATTGCAGTTTGGGACTGAAAGCCCTGAGCTAGAAATAATTTGGTTGAGTTTATACATCAAAATGGTTTCCAACACTTATTTTTAGTCTCATGACTGACAGTAGGATAAATTTCTATTTCTATTCCTCTGTTTTTAGAATATCTCCTGCCTAAAAATGTAATAAACCACTATTTTAAGATCTAAGGTGTCTTTTCAAACGACTGCAGACAGTGTTGTGCAAACTGAAGATGTAATAATCAATGTTTACACAAGAGCACGCTTTCTTCTGTCCCTGTTTTTTCAGGCCATTCTTTGAGGGAATGTCTCAGTCCAGTTCGCAGACGGAGATCGGCAGTCTGAACAGCAAAGGCAGTCTGGGTCGCGACACTTTCAGTCCGGTGAGTGTTGACCCGCGAAAAGAAACAGCAGCGCCGTCATCAGAAGTTTTATCTTACAAACATGATGTCATAGGACGTCTGATTTCTTAGCTAGTGTGCAGAGGAAACATTTCACAGTTGCATCTGAGCACAATTAACAAAAATCTAAAGCTGCAGAAAAGCAGATTGCAAACACAAATGATCAGAATCGTTTCATGCTAATATTTGCTTAATGGAGCAGAAACCCAGTAACTGTTTGACTGTCACCATCTGCTGAATAAAAAGTCTTTTGATCTTGCCGAGTTGAAAGAATCTCTGCCGCATTCAGGCACAAGCAGCTTTGGTCCCTCCTTTTGTAATGGTGCTGAAATAAGCCTTTAGCTTTGTGGCTAGCATTGGCAAACACTCTCTAAGATATGTGTTTGGAAGAAAAAGCTGCTTTCACTCGAGTAAATGGGTTTTAATCAGATTTATTTGTGCTACTTACTTTACATGGTGTAAAAATACCAGAGAACTAACATCCTCGGGACATCCCCTCTGCTCTCTTAGGTCGGTTGTGATGTTTTCACCCTAAAGCAGAGCGCTGTGGCTGCATAATGACTTCATTTCCTTTTATTTACTGAATCCCGAGTCTCATTAAACCCCTCTGAACACTGCTCCTTCATATTCCCAGCAGGGGGAGCAGCCTCCTCTCGAGAAGATGAAGCCTTCCCGCAGCCGCAACCTGGACGAGATCCCATCTGAGACTGACACACTGGTATGAATTTCCCTGTGTTTGTGAGTGTGTGACGGAGGAAGAGCTAATGTAGTGTTGGGATCTTAGTTAATACCAAGTCTGAAGGACATTTGCTGCCATCTGTGCTGCAAGGGAGACAGATTGAAGGAACAGAAGCAAGAAAACGTGGAGAGTGGGAGAAGATGGCTGTAACATTGCGAGCATCGCCTTTGCTTGACATTAACCATCTCTCTGCTGGACTCTTTGTAGGAGCTAACGGATCAGGAGCTGTTTAATGAGGTGGGCCCCTGCATCCTGGTGTCCGTGGCAGAAAAACCCCGTACACCCCTAAAGAGCGGCAAAAATGAAATCCAGCCCATGCCATCACCGAGGTAACAAAGCTACCAAATTTAAAACACTTGAAGATAAAATGAGGCATGATTTCAAGTTAGCTTTTTATTGATGTCTTCTATAGTTTCCTAAGCTGACATGTCGCTGATTCTTGACGTTGCTCCTCACGTTTATCTTTTAATTATACGTTTAGTGTCCTTAGCTGTAGTATTGTACTCTTGTGTGCTGGTTACTTCAAATAGATGAATGATGTCTTGCGTATAAAGATAAACTAGAAAGGCTTTAGTAATTCCCAAAACACGCCACCTTTACATAGTTATTGCAGGCAGCTAAAATAATAGTTGCATGGATAAGTCAGCTTCCTGAACACAGGCCCAAAGGTTCAAGTAGTCAGAGAACTCCAGGTCTTACCATCCATCTTCTTCCGCTTATCTGGGGTCAGGTCGTGGGAGCTAAGCTCCCTAAGCAGGGAAGCCCAGACTTCCCTCTCGCCCGGCCACATTCATCAACTCATCCGGGGGGATCCCGAGGCGTTCCCAGGCCAGCCGAGAAACGTAGTCACCCCCAGCAGGTCTTGGGTCCCCCCGGGGTCTGGTCCAAGTGGGAAGTTCCTGGAACACTCCCCCAGGGAGGCGTCCAGGAGACATCCTGACCAGATGCCCGAGCCTCCTCATCTGGCTCCTCTCTATACGGAGGAGCAGCAGCTCTACTTTGAGCCCCTCTCGGATGACCGAGCTCCTCACCCTATCTCTAAGGGAGAGCCCGGCCACCCTGCGGAGGAAACTCATGTCGGCCTCTTGTACCCGCAGTCTTGTTCTTTTGGCCATGACCCACAGCTCATGGCCATAGGTGAGGGTAGGAACACAAGTCAACCGGTAAATCCAGAGCTTTGCCTTCTGGCTCAGCTCCTTCTTCACCATGATGGACTGATGCAGAGTCCTCACCACTGCAGACGCCGCATCGATCCGTCTGTCCATCTCCCGCTCCATTCTTCCCTCATTTGTGAACAAGACCCCAAGATACTTGAACTCCTCCACCTGGGGCAGGACCCTTTTCCAGGTGAGGATCATAGTCTAGAGTTTGGAGGTGCTGATTTTCATCCCGGCAGCTTCACACTTGGCTGCAAATCGCTCCAGCTAGAGCTGGAGATCACGGCCCGATGACGCCAGCAGAACCACATCATCTGCGAACAGCAGAGACCCGATCCGGAAGTCACCAAACCGGATCCCCTCAACACCTCGGCTGCACCTAGAAATCCTGTCCATAAAGGTTATGAACAGGATTGATGACAAAAGGCAGCCGTGGCGGAGTCCAGCCCTCACCGGGAATGGAACTGACCTACAGCCGCAAATGCAGACCAAGCTGTGGCACCGGTCGTACAGGGACTGGGGGAAGAAGACTTTTTCTCTCTTTCACTTTGGTTGTGTTAATTTACTGCTGGGGGGACCTTTTTCAGCCTCCTGTTACAAATGTTCACTCTGAGTTTGCTTACTGACCAGCCTACTGGCAGCATAATATTATGTAGAAATTCAGATGAATATCTCCTATATCATTTTTTGTCATCTTCAACTTGCTGCTGGGTTTAAAACGGTTTTAAAAGTTGGGCTTGAGCTTTAACCTTATCTTGTGTTGTCTGTTTTGTTTTTTTTTTTCCTTTCCTTTGTTTTCTAGGCTGGACGGAGGCCACACGCCCAGGCAGAAACGCAGCAGCACTCCCATGAAGGAGCGACAGCTGTCCAAACCGCTCAGCGAACGTACGAACAGCTCCGACTCTGAGAGATCTCCTGAGCTGGGACACAGCACCCCGGTACGCCAGTAATCTCAGCCGCTGTTAGAGTTGGTATTTTAATGAAAAATTCTCCTCGAGATCTAATTATAAACAGCACGGTCCCTTCAACCTAGCACACAGAAATAAATATGCGTTCTCACAGAGGGAATTACACAGAAAAACAGCTGCCTTTGTTCTCCGCCCTCCTCCACCCAAGTACTTCTCTCAAAGTAAAGAAAACACACATTCTGTTAATGTATGACTCGCCTGCAGCTCAGAAATGAATAATGTATGTGCTGATGAGTCATCTAGAGTAAACGTGTTGCTGAGGGGGGATTTATGTTTCCCACATATTTGTGTATGTGTGCAGGTCCTGAGGAAAGCTGTGTACGATCAGCTCAACCAGATTTTGCTGTCGGACTCTCCGCTCCCAGAGAGCCTGATCTTGGTCAACAGTACTGACTGGCAGGGGCAGGTGAGCCTCAGAGCTTCTCACAGCTACATTTGTGGCTTGTTTTAATCCCACATCTGACTTTTTCTGCCTGTTTGTTGCAGTATGTTGCAGAGCAGCTCCAAGGACAGAGACACCCGGTGGTCTGCACGTGCTCAGCAGCTGAAATCCAGGCAGTGCTGTCTGCCGTGCTCACACGCATACAGAAATTGTGAGTGTTCCTGAAAATCTAATATACAAACGTTCTGACTCGGCACTCTGGTCTGTAGGAAAACTCGATTTAGTCTTTTCTCTTGCTTTATCCTTAATTTTCTCTCTCTTCTTTTATCCATTTCCCCCTCTCCTCTTGGCACACAAGACTACATATCCATTATTTATTAGAAAAAAATGGATACAAATCACCTTTTGTTCCCTTTCCATTTTATTTTGCCCTTTTTTATTTAGTTTACATTATTCACTGGGGTTTTTTGTATCGGTATCTACGCGGTTTCATATGAGGGTTGCTCTGGCAGGCGGTGCCATTTAGAGATGCCTACAGAAAATAAATGTCACATTTGAATATTTCTAAAAATAAAAGTGAAAGACTTGATACTCACAAACACACACATAAAAAAACCTGGTATACTGTCGGCATTCTTTATAAATATTTTCCGTTAATTATCTTTCACCTTAAAAGGAATCCTTTCAATTGTTGGCTGCACGTGGATCTTGCATATGGTGTCCAATATATGTGTGTGTGTTTTTTTGGTACTGTAGTAGAAGGAAACAATAAGCATCTCAAAACTAGAGTAAACACCAACAGGATAATATTATAGGAGAACATTTGTTACATTTCTTGGGGGGCAGTATCCACGTGTTTAACTTATTCAAACATTACAAGTTATACATTGTTGTAAAAGCAGTGAGGCTTTTTAGTGATGCATTGGATAACACCAGTTGGTATTTTAAAGGGGAGAAATGAAAGTTTGTACCACAGGTTCTGATCCTGATATTCATTTCATTCATTTTGCAGTCGTGCTCATTTTCTTTTACTTGTAGAGGATGAGTTAATATGATGGAGAAAATTCTGATAATTAGAGCATACAGGTACATGTGTGTTCCTCTCATGGTTCTTGCTTCCTTTAATCTGCACTTCATGGTCACTCACCATGTTGTTTATGGGATGTTTAAATTGTTTGATTTTCAGTTTAGTCTGTTGTAAGGGGTTCTGTAGCAGATCAGTTCACATCTCAGCTTTTGACTGAATTATTTCTCGGCTGCTTTTTCCCCCTAACATTGTAAATGTGTTGAAGTTTTGCTGGTTCTTCACAATCATGTCTAGTTAGTTTATATGACTAAAATGTGCAAACATGTGCTGGATGCGTATTGAAGCTTTTCACTAGCATCCTCTCCCTCTCTCTCTCCCTCCATGTAGCTGTAACTGTAACTCGTCCATGCCCAGAGCAGTGAAGGTGGCGGTGGTGGGCAGCCAGAGTTACCTGGGTGCCATCCTGCAGTTCTTCGTCACTCAGTTGGCCAATAAAACGTCCGACTGGCTCAACCACATGCGCTTCCTGGTGGTGCCTCTGGGTGAGGGAGCTTTTTGGCTCTATCATGATTAGGTGGCCTTAACGCTGCTGAAAGGTTATGTTGGAATTCTGAATGTTGATTTCTTTACACGTGAACATCCTGATTGTATTTTTTTTTGTGCACCATTTTATGAGCATTCCTTGCAAGTTGGCAGAGTAGCAGGTCAAAAACCTCTTTATTTTTGTCCCACTTTTACAAGGCTCGCATCCCGTTGCTAAGCATCTTGGTGCCCTTGATAACCGCTATAGCTCCTCTTTTCTGGATGGGACTTGGAGAGACGTGTTCAGCCGCTCTGAGCCTCCTCAAACAGGTACCACTTACTAGACCAACAGATTAAATTCCCCTTTCCAGAACAGTTTTGCACAGGTTCGTTTAATTGTTTGTTTTCCCGCCTGCAGATCAGTTGGATGTAGCAGGAAGAATAACCCAGTACATTAGTGGAGCCACAGTGACGCACCAGCTGCCCATCGCTGAGGCCATGCTCACCTGCAAACACAGGACGTGAGTGTTGATGCTCACTTACGCTAATCGGACTCTGTTGAATTTCTAGATTTTCATAAACAACCTGGTCTTTCTTTCCTCTTCTAGGAGAGATGAAGACTCCTACCAGAAGTTTATTCCTTTTATTGGGGTGAGAGCTCACTATCAGACAGCACTGCAGTGCTCTGACTGAACGTGCTGCTGCTCATCGACACGTTTTCCTGACATTGAATGTTGTTTTGTAGGTGGTCAAAGTGGGGCTCATTGAATCTAGTGGCTCTCCAACAGGTGAGTGATTGTGGTGGTGGTGGGGGGGTTTCAGCTTGAGCATGAAAAGTTCGACGTGGATGCAAGGTTATAAGAGTTTTGGATTTTTCATTAGTTTTAGTTTTTATTTAATTTTGACTTTTTGTTTTTCATTTCAGTTAGTTTATGTTTATGTTTTTTGAGCAGGTTTGCAAGATTTTATTCGTTTTTATTTTTTGGAAAATGCTTAGTTTTAGTTTAGTCTTTATTAGTTTTAGTTTTGGGGGATTTTTTTGTGTGTGTGTAAATTATAGGTATTTGTCTGGCGTGACATTCAAAATTATCAGAAAAAAAAAAGCAAAGTAAATAGATTAAATACAAATAGATTTCATATCAATCCAAAAAGCTTATGTATTAAATAAATTAACAAAAACTAAAACTAAGGATGTTTTTGCAATAATTTTAGTTAGTTTTAGTTTGTTTTTTAAAGACACAATACAGTTTCAGTTAGTTATCGTTTTTTGAAAAACTGTCATTTTTATTTTATTTCAGTTAACGAAAATGTTTTTTCAAATCTAGTTTTAGTTTTTCGTTAGTTTTAGTTAACTGTAATAACCCTGCGTGGATGATATTACTTCCTTTTTTTCTTTTTGTTTTCCAGGAGATCAAGAAGAGGGTGTGGCAGTGAGCTTGGCCGTCCCCTCCACGTCTCCCCCATCCCATGGGTCCCCCACTGGGATGATCAAAGAGGCAGCCACGCCCCCTTCCTCCCCCTCCATGGGTAGTGTCCTAACAGTGCAAGGGTAAGACTTCTTTTCATTTTTGTCCTTTATTCCCTCAGTCTGGATTTTTATCCTTTATTGTTTACTTTTGCAGTGGCGTAGAAATAGTTCTGAACTTCGCTTAATTAGGGTACATCTGTTGCTGCAAGGTTTAAAAAAAACAAACAAAAAAGATAAATGTGAAACAGGGTGCTCCTCAGCAGAAATCATCTAAGACTTTTGTCCACAGGAGTCCCAGCATGTCTCATGGCGTGGACGCCATCGGCCTGCAGGTGGATTACTGGCTGGCCTCTTTGGCGGAGAAGCGGCGGGAGGGCGAGCGCCGCGACACGGGCTGCAAGAACACTCTGAAAAGCGCCTTTCGCTCGCTGCAGGTCAGCAGGCTACCAGGAGGGGGCAGCAGTGATCCACAGACCCAGGTCAGCACCATGGCCATGACTGTGGTCACCAAGGAGAAGAACAAGAAAGGTGAGATGACACATATTTACAAGCATCTTGTCCTGTATATCTACACATTTCTTGATGTATTCAGACAGAAAATGTTCCAACACCTGTTAAATTTACATTTGAGGAAGTAGGTTTTTGTACGTATATATGTGTGTAGTAATTTTCATACTGATGCAGGACTGGATGAGAAATTTCAGTGGAAGTAGTTGTAGTTTTCAGAGCAATTTTGTTGTGTAAAGTGATGAGAAAAGATTGATTGTTCATTCAGTAACTGCACAGCTGTGTACACCGTTTGGCTGTGGTTTGTTTGGGGGACAGCTGGTGGTTGCAACAGAGTCTGAAGCAGAAAATTGTGAGTGTGAGAAAGATAGATGGGCTGGAGGCTGCAGGAAATTCATTACCCGTATATACCAGCTCCGTGGAAACTAATGGATGAATAGCACTAGTGGAATGTTATATATTACTTTCACTCATGAATTAAACATAATTTATATTTGCTCCGGTCAAGTATGTTCAGTTTTCAGACTTCATAGTACTTATCTACTACATAGAAGTTCTTCTTTCACTCACTGAAACTGCCTGAAAGCTGAAGTCACTGGTTACTTTTTTAATTAAGATTATTGATGCAGAAAGTTAGAGCTTCAGAAATAATGTGGTATGTTTTGTTTTAGATTAAAGTTTATAAAGAAGCAGTACAGCCTCGAAGTGTATTAGCTTGACCAGAGGAAGGTGAAGTTACTGTTTCAAAATCAGTTATGTTTTTAATATGTTGTTTCATCTCATTTCTGTACACGAAAACGTCTTTGTCTCATTCCCCACGTCAGTCCCCACCATCTTCCTGGGAAAGAAGCCCAAAGAGAAGGATGTGGACTCCAAGAGTCAGGTCATTGAAGGCATCAGTCGACTCATCTGCTCTGCCAAGCAGCAACAGACCATCCTGAAAGGTGACCTGAACTCTGACGACACTTTCTCTTTCCTAACCTGAATTTCTCTCTGTTACTGATGACCTGCTGCATCTCTCTCCAGTGTCCATAGATGGCGTGGAGTGGAACGACGTTAAGTTCTTTCAGCTTGCCGCGCAGTGGCCCACTCACGTCAAATACCTCCCCGTTGGACTTTTTGGCTACAGCAAGCCCCCCTCGTAGGGCCGAGCTCTCTCCAACTCCTCTGACCCCTGATCTTCCCTTCCTCTCTCCTCGGTCCTGTTTCGCCTCTGAGCACAGACCCCCACCAATCAGCACCTGCAGAGCTGCGCGCAGACACCGAGCACGCAGCAGCCGGACATTTCCTTTATTTGACCCGCTACAACCACCGTCGTCTTATTACAGTAGAGGGAGGAGGAAGAGGAGGGCGGAGTCGGGGTGCAGCACTGTTACTAGTCACTTTATTGCCCCTTTTTGTGTGTTGCTGTATGCAACGAGTGTGAATGCACACGAGAATGTACAGTATGTGTGTGTGCGAGTGTGTTTTATAAGGGGATCACAGCACAAGTTTATTAGCTTACTGCCATTTATGTTTCTGTTCTAAGGAATGCAAAAGCATGTAACAACTAACCAGTTTCAAGCCCTTAAAAGACCAACCGCCTGCTTTTGACCCCTTCAGAGACCCGATCCACACGTGCATGCTCCAAACTAACGCACACACCACTGATGTGCCAGAAACGGTTACTCGTAGTAAAAAGCAAAGCCGCAGATGCAGACATAGAAACTAAAGGCTGGCATGGAAGAAAACTCTACATCAGCAGAACAAACAGCCCTCAAAACGGACCCGTTCATGGACTTTTCATTTAAAGGGCTTCCACATCACAGTTTTAGATATTTTCTCTGGAATAGAATAAGTCATTCGGATGTTTAATGCCAAACAAAGAAGAAAGAAAAGATAAAGTACACATATACATAGGGGGAAGTGTCTTTGTTTTAAGAATTGTTTTCTAGTGAAAAAGTAAAACTTCCCTCTTCAAGATGTTTGCGATGCATAGTGTGTTATTGCAAAGAGATCAGATTTCAGGGTAGGGGGGCAACGGTAACGTGCAGTTTTCTTGATCTTCATTTGCTATGCACTTTTCAACACTCGGACCATCTGGTAAATATAGATTAACAATCTTCACTACGACTTCATATGCGACAAGTGCATGTTTAAACAGTCCAAAACTCAGCTGAGTTCATGGGAATAGGATGGAGATGGTGCATCTTCATTGTAAAAATGAAGCACAATGCTGTCGCCAGTTGTTTTCCAAACTTCATTCATTGGCAGCAAACTGGCAGCTTTCTTTTTGATCAAAACGTCTTTGAGCATTCCTACTTTCCCTGAAACTTCTTAATGACCATTTTATGAGGAAAAAACAGAAGTGTTTGGGTTTGTTTTGTTGTTTGGGTGCTGGTCTGCCACATGCTTTCTCTAGGCTGTCGTGAGGTGATTAGTGAGTGTACAATAAGGTAACAGTCTGTGTGTGTGATGAAGTAAATGTAATGTAGTCTGAAACTTTAAAAAAAGAAAATCTTTAAATTAAGATGAGAAATTTTATATCCTGTGGGGGGCATGCAGTTGATGTTTGTGTGTGTGTGTGTGTGGGAGGGGGGTAGTATTGGCACTGCGTGTTGATGATGTGGTCATTATCAATATCACCAATCAGATTTAAGGCTGCAGAAGCTGCAGTGGTCATCCTCTTCACTTTGTAGCCCGACACAAGGCAAATGCTTATTTTTGTCCTCCTGTCATCAAACAGGGAAAAGAAAACAAAATTAGCTTTTAAATTCTAAAAACTAAACGTATGCAAATTCAAGAATGTATTAGTGTTATCAATTTGCGTTGTTTTTTATTTAAAAAGGCGTTTCGATAAGACGCCTGTGTCGCTCTGCCTTGTGTCACCTGCATCATAAGACTCCATCGCCACTGAAGTATTATAATAGTAGTTTTTTAAATAGTGTTAAAGCCAATGTCTTTATTTAAATAGTCTCTATTAGTTTGAGAATAGATATGGGAGTTTGTTCCTGTGTTGATGTTGCAGTGTTACAGTTGTGATGTCAACGTCTCATTTTTCTGTTGAACACCGCTGGGCAAACACCCAGTCCGACCCTGATTGATTTTTTTTTTTTTTTTTTTTTTTTTTTGTCTTAAGATATTCCCAAAAATTCTGAATGTACCTGACTGTAGTTTACATGTGCATCTTTGTGAACAACTTGCCAGAGTTTACAGAGTCGTGGAATAGCAGATGACTTCAGGAACCTTTGGGATTAGCAGTGACGAGGCTGCTGGATTTCTGTCACAGCTGTCAGGGAAACCTGTAGTTTTTCTCTTTTTGTCGTTTGCTGAGAAGCAGTAAAGGGCTCGACAGAGACGGACTGACAGCCTCCTCTCAGAAGCCGGGTTTAGTTATTCCTCAGTATCAGCGAGCGTTGAGCTACTCTAGTTTGACATGGTTGCTTGAGCTGAACTTAAGCTGAAAGGTTTCATTCCAAAAGTAATTAACCTAATAAAAAAAAGAAGCAAAAGTTGTTGCTAGGGAAACTACACTTGAGGACATCATCCATTTAAAAAAATAAACATTTAAAACCATCCATGCTGATTAGCATAGGTTAGCATTGGCACAGTTTAGGATTTAGTGGCAACATTGTTCTGATGTAAACAAGTTTCAGGTCCCAAGTTGTAATTTAACTCTAAATTTTAGCGAAGCATGATCGTAATCTGTTTTTTACATAAACATTGTTAAATATTTAATCAAGAGGGCTAACTGCAGTGAAAATCCACCCAGATGTGTAGCTGCTTTCAGCCTTCAGAGCAATCTTAGTGTCTTTAAGCTCGTTGTTTTGGTCTCTTTGTGATTTGCTGGCGAGTAGAAGACCAGATATTCATTCCCCGAGCCAAGACAGCCCATAAAAGAGTCATTATTAAACCTGAGATCAGGGTTGAGAAGACACATCAGATGTGTTATGCCATGAAATATTTGCCAGATTGATAAAGATCCGGCTGTTTGCTGACCAGTTTGCCATGATTGATATTAAAAAAGAAAAGAAAAACATTGTGTTCAGCTTGTTTCTGCTTCACCCAGTGATTGATTCATCAAAATGTGCCAGCCTTTTACCTGATATACAGCTGTGTGAAGTAATCCCTAAAAGGGTTGAAAAGTTTTAAATTAGAGGGAGAAATGGCTCCAAAATGTGTACTTTTTGAAATGAAACCTTCATTTTTTTCACTTATAAGTGAACCTGATGTGAAAAGCAAATTTCTGTTCTCAAGTGCTGTTATCAGATAATTGTAGTGTCCGTTCATCCCTGTCAGAGGGAGGTGAGAGGTCCTTCCTCTCTGATTAAAAATTGGAAATGTTCTTCTTAAAGAGAGGCATTACATGTAGTCACTGCCAAAACCAAAATCTTGAAGAATTGTGATTATATTTAAATGTATTTGTTGTTTGTTTTTTTTGGGGGGGGGGGTCCTGGTGACTTAAAAACAACTAACATCATCATTTCAATGTAACACATTTACTCCTTTCCTCCAGAAGACT
Source organism: Atherinomorus stipes (assembly GCA_023101725.1). Taxonomy (NCBI): domain Eukaryota; kingdom Metazoa; phylum Chordata; class Actinopteri; order Atheriniformes; family Atherinidae; genus Atherinomorus; species Atherinomorus stipes. The sequence continues at coordinate 177,358 of JALJCO010005760.1, forward strand.
GATTGTTGTGTGTGTCTTCAGCTCGTCGCTGTGCGTTTTGTACCTGTATCTCTACCTGTGTCAGCCCGTGTTTGTGACAATGGTTCCTCTGTCTGTGGTTAGAGATTAGAAGCTGTTCGGTCCATCAGCGATCTCTGTCAGTGATCAGCAGTGTCTTTTCTCTCTGCCGTCCTCACAAATATCTCCCTTTTGTTGAGTCAATCTCTTTCACCAGGCTTCCACAAGCTCACCTATCTGGAAACACGCTGTCTCCCCCCGTTCCTTTGCAGCTTGTAAATTGGCCATCTGTCCTCAGAGGAACAAGGTTTGCTTGTTAAAGCAGTAGATTTCTGCCTGACAACGTTCCGCTGGACGCAGAACATCCTGAGCTTGTGGACTTGTGAAGAGAATTTTGCACATGCCATTTTTTTTTTTTCAGCAGCAGTTTTTCTGTTTTTCTTTTTTTGCCTTCTGCCTATAACAGTTATGATAAACTATGATGCTTGTACATATCAGATAGTACTTGTTATATTGTATTCTAGTTATTTTTTTGGTTTTGGTTTTCTTAATTTGACACGTTTTGTAGTACTGCTTTTTCATGATTGCGTTTGTCAATGGAACAGATGTTAGGTGAACGGTGGAAGTGTTCATTGTTTCATTTGTTTTTTAAAATAAAAAGATATTCCTGGTTTGTAGCAATGCCTCCTGTTTTATTTTGTTTGTATATGTTTTTCTCAGAAGAAAAATGTTCTGTAAACAAAGAGGGCAAAATTAAGCCACTATACTGTATGTACACACCAACACACCTTCAAAAACCATAATACAAAGTGACAACATATATTTTAATCAACATACAGGGAGTGCGGAATTATTAGGCAAATGAGTATTTTGACCACATCATCCTCTTTATGCATGTTGTCTTACTCCAAGCTGTATAGGCCCAAAGCCTCCTACCAATTAAGCATATCAGGTGATGTGCATCTCTGTAATGAGAAGGGGTGTGGTCTAATGACATCAACACCCTATATCAGGTTTATTAGGCAAACATAATTATTCGGCAACTTAACAAAAATCAAATATATACCCATTTCAATTATTTATTTTCACCAGGGAAACCAATATAAAAGCTCAACATTCACAAATATACATTTCTGACATTCAAAAACAAATCAGTGACTAATATAGCCACCTTTCTTTGCAAGGACACTCAAAAGCTGTCATCCATGGATCCTGTCAGTGTTTTGATCTGTTCACCACCAACATTGTGTGCAGCAGCAACCACAGCCTCCCAGACACTGTTCAGAGAGATGTACTGTTTTCCCTCCTTGTAAATCTCACATTTGATGAGGGACCACAGGTTCTCTATGGGGTTCAGATCAGGTGAACAAGGAGGCCATGTCATTAGTTTTTCTTCTTTTAGACCCTTTCTTGCCAGCCACGCTGTGGAGCACTTGGATGCGTGTGATGGAGCATTGTCCTGCATGAAAATCATGTTTTTCTTGAAGGATGCGGACTTCTTCCTGTACCACTGCTTGAAGAAGGTGTCTTCCAGAAACTGGCAGTAGGACTGGGAGTTGAGCTTGACTCCATCCTCAACCCGAAAAGGCCCCAAGAGCTCATCTTTAATAATACCAGCCCATACCAGAACCCCACTTCCACCTTGCTGGCGTCTGAGTAGGACTGGAGCTCTCTGGCCTTTACTGATCCAGCCACGGGCCCATCCATCTGGCCCATCAAGACTCACTCTCATTTCATCAGTCCGTAAAACCTTAGAAAAATCAGTCTTGAGATATTTTTTGTCCCAGTCTTGACGTTTCAGCTTGTGTCTTGTTCAGTGGTGGTGGTTTTTCAGCCTTTCTTACCTTGGCCATGTCTCTGAGTGTTGCACACCTTGTGCTTTTGGGCACTCCAGTGATGTTTCAGCTCTGAAATATGGCAAAACTGCTGGCAAGTGGCATCTTGTCAGCTGCACACTTGACTTTTCTCAGTTCATAGGCACTTATTTTGCGCCTTGGTTTTTCCACACGTTTCTTGTTGACTATTTTGCTCTTGTTGACTATTTTGAATGAAACGCTTGATTGTTGGATGATCACGCTTCAGAAACTTGGCAATTTTAAGAGTGCTGCATCCCTCTGCAAGATATCTCATTATTTTTGACTTTTCGGAGCCTGTCAAGTCCCTCTTCTGACCCATTTTGCCAAAGGAAAGGAAGTTGCCTAATAATTCTGTTTGCCTAATAAACCTGATAAAGGGTGTTGATGTCATTAGACCACACCCCTTCTCATTACAGAGATGCACATCACCTGATATGCTTAATTGGTAGTAGGCTTTCGGCCTATATAGCTTGGAGTAAGACAACATGCATAAAGAGGATGATGTGGTCAAAATACTCATTTGCCTAATAATTCTGCACTCCCTGTACACTAACAAAAGTGAAGGTATTATACATGTATGTATATATATATATATATATATATATATATATATATGCTACTCACAAATAGTTAGGGATATTCAACTTTCCGTTTTTGGAGAACAGCATGATGTGCAATAAATATTTAACCATTGAACAGTGTACATGTGCATTGAAAAGTTTAGAGAAAGTCTAATTCAGTTCACCTGGAAAGGTTGTAGTGGATTAAGTAACAGTAAGCTAGTAATGGTAGAATAACCTTAATGAAATGTAGATATAAAAAATAGTTGCAAATACAGCCACTTCAGACAAGCACTTGATGTCAGTGAATGAAACTGAAAGTTACATGATTATGAGTACCGGAGTCCGCCCAAAGCATAAACCAACAACGTGGCTGCTTGGGGCTCCTACGCCACCAGAGAGCATTTTAAGAGTGCTTAAAATATCAAGATGTCTTGACTTGAGTAATAACATTTATGCAACTGAGTAATTTAAATAAAAATGGTAACACACACTCATCTTAATAACTTGTTTACTGTCAGCCGAACAGCTTGTCACACAGATAGAGGGGCTTATGCAGAACATGACTTATAGGATATCTAAAATCTTCCTCCATGCAAATATGAATATAAATGTGTATCATAGCTGGTTCTTTTATTTTGTTATATCATGATGACTGTTGTATTACTATTATTAATGTTATGTGATTAAAAAAGTTTGTATACATATTATACAGCTGCGTGACAGTTTTAAACATATTTTCCAAAGTAAATGTACTTTGTCAATGTTTAAAACTATCATGTAACAAAGCTTATTTGAATTTGTTTACTTTATATGCAGTCAGTGCTTGTTTACTATTTTCAGTTACTTTCAGCTATAAGCTCAGCATGCTACACTACACTGTACATGACTGAAAGTATAATAATCATAATAATAATAACAACAGACCATTTTTCTGAATTTGCTACCCCATTAAAGCTTGAGAACCACAGCCAGAATGACATTAGCATGATGTAGCCTACAGAAAGTCAAATGTGATCAAACACCAATAATAGTTTAGCACCAGTCGTCCTGGTCAGAAAGCCCCCATATCAAGTTCTGCTTAGGTCACTAGAGGCTCAGGCCGTTCTGGTCAATGAAAATGATGCTTGTGAATCAGGTCACTGTTACTGTACATGTCCGCTTCTCGTTATTCAGTTGTCTTTTGCTTCTTGGGATGAAGGCAGCTGCCTCTGACATCATTAGTCAAAGAGTACAAACGTCGTAAGGATCTTCATCTCAACTCTGTTTTATGAAAGGTCTGTGTTTTTATTTATTTGTTTGTTTTATGGTCAAATATACCTCCAATTTTCAGGATAGGTTTGCTTCAAACATTTTTTTCTTTAAAAAAGAATGATAAAATAACAGCTAACGCTTTTATATAGCACTATTGTGACCGTTTCACTGTTTTTGTTCCGTTAAGGAGGAACTAACTTCAAACTGCTTAACAAAAAACAAACAAACATGAACTCGAAACAGCCTAATCCATCAAACACTGTCAAGAGAATGCCCAGTGTACAATATTTAAGTATTTATTTTTAACCAATTAAACCGTTTTAACGGCTAAAGATCACATACAGTAATTTGCTAGCTACGCCCGGCGGCTGCACCGAGACAAACACGCATGCGCAACGCGGTTTCCCATCCCAACTGGAAAACGTCAAAAATGATCTCGAACAAAGTTGTATCTTTGGTTGAACAGTTGGGGGGGAAAACTGCCATTTTCATCTCAGCTGTCACGTTGGAGGGTGGAAGCGCATCTCCAAATATATTTTATGTTCTAAATGAAAGGTAAGCCTGCTCCGCTCAACATCGTGAACAACTTAAAAGTTTTAAATCCCACTCTAAATAGTCTGGGTAAGTTCAGAGGGAAGAGGCGATTAGGAGCGTGCCGAAGCAGATGTTTGCTTCGTTACAGCTTTCAATGGTGGTTGTAATCGCATTAAAGTTAACTCAGTAGTGAAGCAGCTATTTCGGTGTCCCTCTCCACAAAGTAATGTGATTCGTGTAGACAGGTAACTCTACGCTAGTTAACAGCACTCAACTTCCTGTTTAATGAAAAGCTAACGGTATGTTAAGGAATAACATTTAGCTAAAAAATTCATCAGCACCCTTTTTAAATACTGAAAGAAATAAATTGAACCAGTTTTCGAAAACCTTTAAAACTGATGTGTCGCTTGCGCGAGCATGTGTACGCGTCACCCCAACCGTAAGTGAATTTTATTTTGGAGAGGCTCCACCGGAAGTGAGTTTATCCCGAAGGTGTTGACGCAGGTCTTTCTGGAGCATCACAACATTGGGTTGCTGCTTTGTTCAATAGTCGGGAAGCATCGCACTTGTCTTCGATGAAGGTAAACTAAGATCTGTCGCAGTTATGGAGCTGCTGCAGATTATCACGCGTGATGGCAAAAAGCGTGTGTTTATGTACATTTCTTTTAGGAATCAAGACGACGATGCGTGTAGATGTGTAATCCGCGTTAGACGGAGCTGCTAATGAAACATCGCGTTTTATATTGTGTCTGTAATGTGATTATATGTGTAGAAGTAATGCATTGCTTTCTTAGTAATGTGAATTAGTAGGTAATATTTGTAGTTTATGTCTGTGTTGATGTAATACATCGGAGCTCGGGCCTGCACTGTTTACAAACAGCTTGGATGTCGGAAGCCAGCCCGACATATTTTCAGGGATTTTAGTTGTATTTTCACAGAAGATCATTTGATCTCCATCCTAGCATCGTCCTTGTCGGTCACCTCCATTGATCTGCTGCCAAGCCAAACGTCGCCTCCCTCCCCCGGCCACAGGCCTCGACGCTCAGCGGCCCTTTTCTTTTAACTTGTGCCTTAAAATGGCTCCCAAAGGTGCGCGGACGAGCCGTTAATGTTTATTTCGGGACGCCTCTTTATGATCGTTGACAGATTATCTTTGATCTCGCGTTTCTAAAAGGAGGAATAGAGGGGAAGTGAGAATATTGGTGCATTGCAGTCAAGGGAATGAGGCGGATGGGAGGGGAGGAGGAGGAGGAGGATGGGTGAGTGGGAGCAGGAGACAGACACTGGGAGGGGAGGGGGGAGAGGAAGAGATGGAGAACAGGTGCGCCTTCATCATCAAAGCTGGAAAAGTGAGGGGAAAGTCACGATGTTGCACAATCGACTCCTCTGTCCTCCTGCTGCTGCGCTGGTTTCATTTACAGATGATTCATGAGCTGCGATGCTCTCATCTCCAGCTAGATTAGTCTTTTATCCTCTGAGACGATGAACTCATCTTAACTGTTGGTCCTCATCAAGATGACAGGATTCGTTGATTAGTTGTCATCAAATAGAGATTAACTCTATTTGCTTTTTTTTTTATTCTTATGCCTCTTCCAAGATAGATTTGTTCGATTAACATATATTCCTGCTGCCTTTTCCATCAAACTTAAAGCCAAAATGTAAAAAACAGTAACACTACTTCTAGAAGAGTAACTAATGCCATCAAAACAGCTGAAAAAGGATATTAAGTTTCTTCAAGTTTCATTTAGCTGTTTAGTCTACTATAATTGAATAAAACTGAGTTTGATCTGTCGGATATTAAAAGTTGCCTTTTTAGACTTTGGTACTTCTCGCTGAGTAATCAAGTTATATTATTAGTAGAGAAGATGAATTATTATTTACATGTTTTATAGCTGAGTTTCTATTCACATTTATTTGCAATCTAGACCAAAAGCTTGAAATCAGTGCTGATTATTCTCTACATTTATTCTTTTCTTCTTATGTACAGTTGTGCTTAAAGGTTTACATACCCTTCCATTAAAGACAGAAAGGAAATCAGCTGCTGGTGAAATAAGCTGAAATTGAGAAAAGTAGTAATGAATACAAATTTTTATGAACATCATGACATTGATTTTGTATTGTGGTTCAACAAAAATATTAAAGAAATAAAAAATAAAACAAGTATACAATGGGGCTCCTGTGCTAAAATTTTTATCAAGGCAACCTTTTGAGGCAATCACTGCAATCAGAAGTTTTCTGTAATGTTCAGTAAGACTTTCACACCTCTTCACAAGTATTTTGGTCCACTGTTCATGAACAAGGTGCTTTCATTTGTTTGGGACAGTTTTAGCTTGTTTGATTTAAAAAAAAAAAAAAAAATTTCTCTAAACAAAACTTCAAAATCAATATTTTACTAAATTATAATTTAGTAAATTTTTATATATTATTACTTTTTTCAGTTTTGTGCTTTTTGAATTACTATTGTGAATTTAGCCTTGTCTTTAATTAATTGGAGGGTATGTAAACTTTCACGCACAACTGTATTTGTGGTAAGTTGAAATCAGCCAATGATCTTCTCCGTGTTGGTCGTCTGTGTTGTTTTCTCAGCTTTTCTGAGGGTAGAGTTGTTTTGGGATTGGTTTATCCTTTAGTTAGACTTAGCCGTCTCTGACAAACGCCGTGACAGTTCTGAGCTCGCAGGAATCCTCTGGGACTAATCCAAATCTGATTTAACTACAGTAAAATGATGCATCACTCTCGCACATCCTTTCACTTTCTGTCAAATGTAACTAATCCCCACACTGTACGCTGTACAGCCATGACGTAAGATATGACTGTTTGACCACTGACATAATTAAAATTGTATACGAAGAGATAAAAAGATAAGCGTACCAGGTACACTAATATTTATGTATTCCTTGTATTTGTACTTGTTATTTACAGAGTACTACCAATCTGTTTCCAGCTTTGTTGTCTCATGTTCTCCGTCTTCCTGCCTGCACAGTGTGTATGAAACCAGGCAATGTCCACCATGGTGTATCCACGTGAAGAAGCCCTGGAGCGACTGAGCCAGGATGAGATCGTCCTGAACACCAAGGCCGTGATGCAGGGTCTGGAGACGCTGCGCGGCGAGCACACACAGCTTCTCAACTCGCTGCTGGACTGCACCCAGCCGCCCATCGCCCAGGAGAAGTCCGGGCTGCTCCGCAAGAGTCTGGAAGCCATCGAGCTGGGTCTGGGAGAGGCACAGGTGAGGCTTTGAATATGATCTAATTTTTTTTTGTAAATCAATAATTGTGTAATATTTAAATTCTTTGCCCAGGTTATCATCGCCCTGTCCAGCCACCTGAGCGCCGTGGAGTCAGAGAAGCAGAAGCTGCGCGCACAGGTGCGGCGGCTCTGCCAGGAAAACCAGTGGCTGCGGGATGAGCTGGCGGGAACGCAGCACAAACTGCAGCGCAGCGAGCAGAACGTGGCCCAGCTGGAGGAGGAGAAGAAGCACCTGGAGTTCATGAACCAGATCAAGAAGTTCGACGATGACGTCTCTCCGTCCGAGGAGAAGAACCAGAACTCCGGAGGCAGCGGTGGCGGTGGGAGCGGAGACGCTTCAAAGGACAGTCTGGATGATCTGTTTCCCAACGATGATGACCAGGGACCAGGTATGACATCAGCAGGCGGTTTTGGCTTTACTCTTGTAGATAGACACACACAGCAAACTCATCATGGTAAATTGCATATTGCCCCACAGGCAATGAGATTTTAGCAAGTCTGTTTGCTTGAAAGGCTTTTTTTTTATCATCTACTTGTGGATTCATGCCAGTATATCTAATTTTTATTCTTATCTCTCTTCAGCAGGAAGTTTGAAATTATATTACTGTAGGGTGAGCTTCAGATAGCCCAAAATGTTGGTAGTAGTCTTTAAAAAGCAGCCAGAAAAATTACAGTCAGATTAAGCTTCACACAGACCTTCAGGCATGTCTTTAAAGGTCAAATTCAGCTTTTATTTCTGTTCTTCAATAACAGCTTTATTTAGGTTAGTGTTGTTAGATCAGTGTTTTCGAGAAGGGCGTAAAGCTGAATGACTCTTTCATGCACAGCGAGCAACTAAAGGATGTTTTTATTTAACGAAGAGTGCCTGCACAGTCGTGTCTTTCAGTAACGCGTATTCAGCTGCTCAGAACATGAAGTCATTTACAACCCTGAGGAACAAACTGTTTCCCTGCTTTAGGTTTTATCTATAAAAATCTCTTTGTGTGGAAGCAAACCTCCAGTTTAGTTATGTGGCGCAGGATAAAATTCCCTGCCTAAATGTCCATTCAGGAATGTAAATGGATTCTTTTAGTGTTTACAAAGTGAATCAGACTGATAGAAAAGAAGGTCAGTGGTATCAGGACGAGACGCTGGTTCAGCTTTTCTGCTCATTAGCAGACAGTAAGTTAGTACACGTTCATTTACTAAATATTCAGAGATGAGTCTGTTTGTCTCCTCACTTTCCCTGTGGTCACTGAAAAAGGGGATAAACACAGGAGATGGACAAGAGCACTAAACCATATCTTTTAATTAGTGATATTCGATATCCGATATTGTCCAACTCTAAAATTCCGACGTCTGATATCAACCGGGAGTGCAAAGATCCCAAAATAGCCTTAACTCGGCGAAAGAAGTTATTTTGGACATCTGGCTGCCAGATATCAGATACTAGCAGGTATTAGCTAACATGTGGCTAACTATAATGTTTCTGACAACTTGGTACCTTCAACAATTTAAAGCCAGACATATTATCAGCAGCTTCAAAGCAAGTCAGTCTGTAGCAGCAGCAGCTGCACTGTAGTCACATGACTCTAAAAGGAATGCTGGGAAATGAAGTTCGTCCAGAATAACGGGGACTTTTCTACATGCTGGACCGCTGCTGATGGAACAAGATCTCGCGAGATCTCGTTGTTACGTGACAAACTCTTGAGATTTTGTTAGTAACAATATCGGTCCAAAAAAATGATACCGATGTTTTCCGATTTTATATTTTAATGCCAATATCGGCCAGTTATATCAGTCGGCCGATAAAATCAGACATCCCTAAAATTCTGGATCTCGATCTGGATTGACTTCAGAATTTAGTCATTTCTAATTTCCGACATGCTCCACCACTGGTAAAGCTGTCATGCACCTTAGAAAATAGGTCAAAACTGAAAAGTGATGCTTTTTGCAACATTTTCCAGGGTTTTCCTCAGCAAACATCTGCAGGTTAAGTTGATAACTAGTGTTATTCTGACTGATTGCTTTTTTTTATATTGGGTATTGAATTGGAATATTTTGCTAAATGATATTTCAGTAACCTTTGAGGCAAAACATTTACCTAGACTGAGCTTATATAAGTGTTTCTCTGATTAAAAATCAAGGTCTAACCTTGTTGTACATGAGCGAGACCTGAGCAGAGTCATCCATCCGTGCTACAGCTGCGTATTTTTTTTGTTTGTAATAATCTGAAGAGCGCCACCTACAGAAAGTTGGATAAACATGCTCTAAATTACTTGCAAGGTGCAGCTAATGTGCACTGTGAAGGATCAGTGTAACAAAAGCTAGCGAGTTTCCAGGAGTGATTAGTCAGGAACAAGGGGCACTCAGCTGGGTCACACAGCAGTGGAGATGTGGGTGGGGACAGATTAGCATATCAGAAAAAGTCATAATACCAAATAAAGCAGAGAAAACAAGCTTAAAATGTACAATTTTACGGATCAATGATTCTATGTTGATCAGAAACAGCTGATATGACATTTTAAGAGATTTTTGTGGACATTTTTCACTATTTTTAATTTTCCCAGTAAAGCTTGGCTTCCTCCATGTCTTGCAGCACAGCCCAGCGGAGAGGTGGCTGCCCAGCAGGGGGGCTACGAGGTCCCGACTCGTCTCAGAACGCTACACAACCTGGTGATCCAGTACGCCTCTCAGGGCAGGTACGAGGTCGCTGTGCCGCTGTGCAAACAAGCCTTGGAGGATCTGGAGAAGACGTCTGGACACGACCATCCTGACGTGGCCACCATGCTTAACATCCTGGCCTTGGTGTACAGGTGGGGAATAAAGGTATTGTTTTATAAACTGCACAGTCATTGTGATGAATGAGAAAAGCTCTTGGATCTGTAACAGTCTCATTGTTCTGCCGTTTCCTCTCCTGCAGGGACCAGAACAAGTATAAAGAAGCCGCTCACCTCCTGAATGATGCCCTGGGCATCAGAGAGAAGACGCTGGGGAGGGACCACCCCGCTGTGGCTGCCACCCTCAACAACCTGGCCGTGTTGTTTGGAAAGAGGGGCAAGTACAAGGAAGCCGAGCCCCTCTGCAAGAGGGCGCTGGAGATCAGAGAGAAGGTGAGGAAAGGAAGGAGGTTTGCTTTTATTTGCCTGCAGCCAAACCATGCTGTGGGGATTTACCTTGCAAATGTGTGTGTCCAGGTGCTGGGCAGGTACCATCCGGATGTAGCCAAGCAGCTCAACAACCTGGCCCTGCTGTGCCAGAACCAGAGCAAGTACGACGAGGTGGAGTACTACTACCTGCGCGCTCTGGAGATCTACGAGTCAAAACTGGGAGCAGATGACCCCAATGTTGCTAAGACCAAAAACAACCTGGTGGGAACTTTGGCTGATAGAAATCTTCCAGTCACTCACACCTTAACTATTTATTTACATATTTTTTTCCAACAAAAAATGAGTTTGATCAATGGTTTCAGTTTTGCATAATTTAAGTGTGTGTGTAGTGACACACAGATCTCTGTTTAGGCCACGTGCTACCTGAAGCAGGGGAAGTTCAAGGATGCTGAAGTTCTTTACAAAGACATCCTGACCAGAGCACATGAGAAGGAGTTTGGATCCGTCAACAGTGAGTAAAGCCAAACAGGAATGCGCTCCTGGGTCCAGGGTTTTGGGTGTGGCTGCACCCTGACCCCTGCATCGCCCCGAGTTCTCCACAGAGCAGAGGATTACTCTGCGTTACTGAAGCGTGTGAAGCGGCTTAATGTTGATGTTTCCCTCCCGCCTGTCACGCTAAGTCTGTCCAGCCCTTATGTGCTCACATGCTCAGCATGAGACGGCCGCAGCAGCAGTCTGACCATTACAATTATGTTTCATATGAAATCATATAGTTCTGCTTTCTACGTGCATAAGAATGTATGTGATTCTTTGTTCTTTTCCTCTCGTCTCCAGACGACAATAAGCCAATCTGGATGCACGCTGAGGAGAGAGAGGAAAGTAAGGTCAGTTATTTAGGTTGACCTTCTGTCTGCCTGCTGTCATTGAAGCTGCATTACACAAACAGACTAAACAGCAGATAAGGGCAACAGGCACATTTTAACTTGCTGCTCAGTGGACTCATGTTTCATACTCTGCTCATTCTCTCTATATCTCTATTCTTCTCTGTTTCAGGGTAAACGCAAGGACTCTGGTGTTTACTTTGAGTATGGGAGCTGGTATAAAGCCTGCAAGGTAGACAGGTAAGTCAGGCATTTGGATAAATGGGGAAATGGGGAGCATTTGCATAGAAAACATGAATAATAGACTTATTTTGCAGTTCTGTGACAGTGCTGCACTCATTAACATCTTTGTGGATTTTTACCACCATTAAACAAATAAATCAAGCATATGTTTCTTATTGCACATCCCATCTTTCCAATTTCAGCAGAATGTTCAACACAAAGTTGCTCAGTCTAAATCTGGTCAGGGTGACTATGAGGTAAAAGGTCGTGTGACACCCATCAGCGGTTGTGTTTTTATCATTCTTTTATCTCATTTTTGGCTGCTAGCAAATCCATTGCTGCACAGTTGGAGTGACCTTTACTCAGTCTACAAAAATGTGCTGCTGAGATTGAACAAAGAGCAAAGACGCTTGTCTGCATCTCTAAAGAAGAGAAAAACGTAGGACTAACTTAGCTGTAGTCCTGCAATGAAGGTGATGTTTAACTTATTAAAGTGAGATAATATTGAAATGGTTGTGGATGACCACTATAAATGTACCATTTCCCAGGAAACTACTCTTTGGACGATGTGATTACACATTTACAGCAAATCACCAGGTCTTTGAAGCAACATAAGGGAGTTGAATATTTGTTTCCACCTCTATTCAGTTTTATGAAGGTTCCCCTGTCAACACTGTTATACTGTGTAACTGAACTTCGTTTCTTCAGACATCTGACTGCTCACATGATTGCAAACAAACATCATTCATTTCTGGATTTGTTTTATTTATTCATTTAATCTATATTTTTCTCAGTCCAACTGTGAACATGACCCTCAAAAGCCTGGGAGCGTTGTACCGTCGCCAGGGGAAACTGGAGGCGGCAGAGACGCTGGAGGAGTGCGCCAGCAAGTCCCGTAAACAGGTACAACACAAACGCCGATGGGCTTCCTGCTGCGTGGCCGGCTGAATTACTGCCGTTAGACCAGCGCTCTGGTCTCTGTTTTCAGGCCTTTTCTCAGTTTGTAACCTAGTTGAGATTCCAGCTGTGATTTATAATCCCATAATCTGCGCCAAAGTGATTTAAAGATCAGTCTCCAACCTGCCTACATGCTGTGTGAACTGTTGTGTTAAAGGTTGTAATTTTCTCTCTGGCCTCTTCATCTGTCGTCAGGGTATTGATGCCATCAACCAGAGTAAGGTGGTGGAGCTGCTGAAAGACGGAGCAGGCGGCGATAGACGACTTAGCGGAGCCAACGGACCAGGAGGGCGAGGGGAGGGCGAGGGTGATGACTCCAGCGAGTGGAATGGGGTTAGTTCCTGGATGTGAATTTTAATTGTGATTAAAGCAAAAGAAAAAAAGTTTATTCATCATCAAGCAGTGGAAAAACGATGTCGGACATCTTCTTTTTAAACTCTGTGGTAAAAAATTGTGTCCCGTCTTCAGGACGGTAACGGGTCCCTGCAGCGCAGCGGATCCCTCGGGAAGCTTCGTGATGCTCTGAGAAGAAGCAGTGAAATGCTGGTGAAGAAGCTGCAGGGGAGCGGACCGCAAGAGCCCCGCAACCCAGGGTAAGATCGTCTTATTAATGGGCTTTATTAGGCATGAGGTGTTTGAATATTTTGGGAAAATTGGACATATAAAAGTGAAAATAAAATGAAAAAAAAAACCCAAACAATTTTACAAAACAATGAATTTGATGAGATAGATTTTGTGCTTTATAATTATGATTTTTTTCTTAAAGGTACAGTTTGTAAGAATTACTGACATCTGGTGGTAAAGATGGGTATTCGAAAAAAAAAAAAAGTTTTCTTTCAAATTACTTCATATTCCAAGCACTGTTGTAAATGTACGGCAGCCATTAGTGGCCAAAATTCTCCCAGATGTTTCCAACTGTGAGTGGATCCACTGATCTCAGGTGTAGCTATGACTGCACAATGAGTAACTACTTTTGATGACCTTTAAGGTATTACTTATCCCAAACAAAGCTGGTTCAGCAGTTTTAAAGTTCAGAGGGTTCTTACTTCACACACATTATTTTGTCCATTTATGGACACCGTACTAAAAATTGCAGCACAAATATGGCAGCCTCCATGTATGTGCACCCCCTGCAAGTAGACATAAATGACTCATTCTAAGAAAATAAACATATAACAGCTATTCTAGTGAAGCGATTACACATCAATAGAAACATAGTTTTGAATTTTATTTTACATTTTTCTGCCGTTGACCTTTGTTTTCAGCCACATGGCTGGACACCGCAGTCTTTAAACTGCAGTTTACTAATGCTGGATTCAGTTAATCATGGATCAGTGCTGAACCTAATCCTATCAGCTCTGCAGGGTGGGGATCCTCACCCTGGTAGTAAGGAATCAGGTTTATCCTACAGTACATTATCCTCATGTCACACTATCTGTACACGTCTCAACATATTTGTTAATATCTCAACTTTTAGAGGACCTTGCAAAAGCTCAAATCTTACCAAGTATATTTTTCTAATTTCTAGTCAAAATATCTAATCATACTCAATATAAGACAAAATTACTTAAAGGTACAATATGTAAGAATTACTGACATCTAGTGGTAAAGATGGGTATTTGAAAGTAAAGATGTTTTCTTTCAAATGACTTCATATTCCAAGCACTGTTGTGAATGTATGGTGGCCGTTAGTGGCCAAAATGCTCCCAGACATATGGCACAGCACAAATATGGCAGCCTCCATATGTGCACCGCCCAGCAAGTAGATATAAATGACTCATTCTAAGAAAATAAACATATAACAGCTGTTCTAGTGCAGCGATTATACATCAATAGAAACACAGTTTTGAATTATATATCACATTTTTCTGCCATTTACCTTTGATTTTTTACATACTGTACCTTTAAAGAGAAACATTTTAGTGAGATAAAGGAACTTCTTTAATGCAATGCATCTTATTTCAAGAAATCGTATCAAGAAAAGTTTGCCTGTTCCATTGGCAGCATGTTTTTAGCTTATTACAAGCAAAAAAATAAATAAAATACAAATATATATATTTAAATATATATTTTTATTTTTTACTTATTATAAGAGGTGCCAAGATTTTTTTTGCTTGTAATAAGCAGTCTTAAATGACACAAAGACAGTGTCAAGAAACAGAGATTTGGACATTTTAAGGATTTTTTTTATACCCAGTTGGGATTCTGGATTTACTTGAATACTAAATTCAGTTTTTGTGATGATTTCTGTTCTTTCCCAAAACAATCTGAATGAGTAGGTTTGTGACTAAAGTGTATTAATTGTGGGGGTCTCTTTGCACAGAATGAAGAGAGCGAGCTCCCTGAACTATCTCAACAAGAGTGCTGAGGAAACCACACAGGTACAGCAGCTGCTACGGGATTTCACCAGGACCAGCTTCTGTCCCCTCACAGACCAGCCCAAGACGTTAACCTGATCTATTCTGTTTCCAGGATGCCAACTCTGGTCTCTCAGACTCCCGGGGATTAAGTGCCAGCAACGTGGACCTAACCAGACGCAGCTCCCTGATTGGCTAGACAGAGATGGGACTGCAGAGGCAAGTGGCCCGAAGAGGAGAGGCTGGTTGCACTCAAAACACCATCAAAACACCCGCAGCGGATTTTTTAAAGAACACTACAAAAAAAAAAGGCATTACCACACTTGACATCCCAGTCGCTGCTGCTCCACTGTACAAACCGCCACCATCCATCAGAAAAGTCGCTATTTAGACACATTTATGAGCATGCTGCTTACTAGGAAGTGGAATGTCTGCACCTGAACGCCTCGTGTTTTTGGTAGCACTGTAGCAAAGCAACATATTCACATCGTGACGAGTGAGTTTCTTCGACCTCCACGCTCATGTGCAGACACTCAACCTTAGGTAGGCTCAAAGAGCGACGCTTTCGATCCAGAGACGCGTTGCACGTTGTATAATCACACGTAGCATGAAGTACTTTCTGATGCTAACCATCCACTGAATGCATATCGCAGATGGTTTTAAAAATAAATCAATAAAAGGTACGATCAGTTAGATATTTAAAGAGAAAGCAGAAACATTAGCACTAACCATTACAACCTCACTTTATGCCTTGTTTTTTATGTATATACAGTTTTAAATTATTTGACATTTCATTCTCTGTATATAGTGCACCTTATTTTTTCTTTGTTTGTTTACATTTCATTTGGTTAAAGAGGGTCCTAACTGGAGAGAAAACTACTTATCTGAAGGGGAAGAGACTGGAAATGAAAGACAGGAAGAGAAAGAATGAGAGGAATATTAAAAGGAGGGGCACTTACAGGAGGTTATCCTGTGAAGGCAAGAATCAACAAAGCTGATAAAACTGTTACCTCGATGACTGAAATCTGCAGGCGATCGTCCAGGTTTCAGTCTAAACTGTGATTTTGCACCCGGAGTGTTGCAGTGCTGTGTGTCTGGCAGCTGTCCGTCAACCTGCTGAGCAGAGAAATCATTTTATCTCTTCGGTCACATCATATTTAATTAGAAAGAAAACCAGTTTGTTTATGATCATAGCAGCATCAATCAACCCTCATGTAACACTTAACCATCTTTAAGTTTGGTTAAAGCTGATGCAGTGCATCAGCCTCAATTTGATTACTTTAAAAAAAAAAACTTTTTCTGTTGTTTACCATTGCTTAATATGTGTCGCTTTGCTCAAAACAATCGCGTGTCATGTTTTTATAGTTGATGGATCTCATCGGCCTCAATCGTACCCTCAGAAATCTGACCGATGGCGATCCATCTTCCATCTGTTTTGTTTTCCCGTTAATGGAGCAGATAATCCGAATGTTACTTTTAATGTAAACCGTGCAGTCTGGTGGCGTTTACGCTGGATTTGTTTTGAATGTACACATCATTTTAACGCTAAATTCAAATTAAGCTCAAGTTGACATCATTTCCTCAGCTGGAAGATGGTCAACGTGATGCAAGGAAGCTGACAGAGGTGTGTGAAACCGCAACAAACTGATGTCGGCCTTCTTTAAAGCCTGTAAAGTGCTAATTATCCTGTCAGCTTGTGAATGTGCGCTGGTGCCAGCTTTGAATTGGAATGAAGAAATGCGTACGTGAAGAAAAGGAGGAGTTCAGGAAGTGTTGAGGAAAGACAAGTGCTTTAAATGTTCGCAGCAAATAATGTACAGACTCACCTGTGTATGATCTTTATGTGTGTTCACGGTCTGCTCACACAGTCTGGACATCATGTAGTTGGTGAAACACCAGTTTGTAGCTGAAAACCTTTTCCAGTATCCACACTGTCTGTCCTTTACTGTATTAATCCTGTGTTCAAACAGCATCTGTGCTCTTCTGTAGATATCTGGAATTTCAGGAGTAGCCAAACTCCATAAATATATGAACATTAACACAATATTTTCCTATTGTGAGAACAAAAAAAACCTGCTGCAGTTGTAAATATTTATCTTGAATCGCTGTCACTGCTCAGTTTAATCCAAAGCTGCAAAGATCAATCAGATTTTGTGCTTTTTGTCCACATATTTATGGAGATGTGTGTACCTTCCTACAGCCGAGGATGGGAAATGCTCAGTTTGAGGGTCTTGTATATGTGTGGGAACACCTACGTTAACATGCGATTTGATGGATCTCATGATGATGATGATGATGGGGCCAACCTAATGTGTATTTTATTCAAAGTTCAATAAAGACAAATTTCACTTTTCAAACCGATTCTGTGTCTTGTACATTTTAATCCAAAACACTGCTT
The DNA here is from genome assembly GCA_023101725.1 of Atherinomorus stipes. NCBI lineage: Eukaryota > Metazoa > Chordata > Actinopteri > Atheriniformes > Atherinidae > Atherinomorus > Atherinomorus stipes. The sequence continues at coordinate 194,712 of JALJCO010005760.1, forward strand.
TTGGCAACGTCAACAACACAGAAGCCATTATAGAGAAGGTGTGTGTGTGTGTGTGTGTGTGTGTGTGTGAGTTGCTTCACAGCTCGGGCTGGGGGTGTTAACCGTACGCTGCGCTGATGCAGAGGTGAGTGTTTCTGCTACTTCCTGCCCCTCTGACAGTCGAGCCGCACTAAAAGGAAACCAGAGCGACCAGACTTCATTTGAAGCAGCAGCACGATGACGGACTGAGCAATCCACGGATGAGGTCGAAGATCGGAGAATGAATGAAGCAGCGTTAGAAAGTAAGGTTTATGCCGCTTTCTGTGAGAGGATGCTGGTTTGTTTGAGTGAAAGAAACTGTTGTCAGTCGGCCGTATTTACTCTCATCATCAGTAACTGCAAAAGTTTTACCAGAGGCAATGATCGAAAGTCAGAAAGGATACCTAAAAATGCTGCTTTCTATTTTAAACATGACCATGACGCTAAATTTAGATGTGATACTTCCTTACTCATTAGCTCAGACAAGAGCCGTTTGTTTTTAGATCCACACTGAACCTCAGCAGCTTTTTCTCCTTTTAGGAAAACTTCAAGGAATATAATATAGGGATGCACAATGTTGGAATTGTGGCCGATATCCCGATATTTTAAAACTCTTGTGGCCGATAACCGATATCGATACTGATATTACAGCTGATATTAAAATAGCAGTTTTGTTATCCGTTTCTGACACTTTGAAAAACAGGGGTGGAAAAAAAACCAATACACTGAAATATTGTGATATTTTCATGTGCCAATATCAAATCGATATTTAAAAATGCGGTATTGATCTATTTTACCTACAAAATCTTGCGAGATTTCATCGTTCTGTTACAAAATGTCACGATATTTCATGAATTCCCGTGAGATTTTGTAACAGAAAGATAAAATATCGCAAGATTTCTTTAGTAAAATAGATCGATACTGGGTTTTTAAATGTCAGTATATCAGCATATAAAAATATCACGATATTTCAGTGTATTGATTCCACCCATAGTCTTTAGCAGTTTTAAAGTCTGTAAAAAAGAAGTTTTTACTCAGTTTTAAGGCCGATACCGATAGGAGGCCGATTACAGTATACCGTGCATACCGTACATAATATATTTGTTTAGTTTCAGAAATGAATCTGTCCATTTATGTGGTTTCCCAGCAGCGACCCCCACCAGTCCCACATCACCAGCTGTGGTCCAGTTCCAGCTGGGCCTGTTCAGAGAGGTGGTTCGAATCCCTGCTGGTAACGTGAGCTACCGCCATGCCCGGAGGCTGGCAGCTGAGGTCATAGAGCGCAAGGTAACCAAAACCTCACACAGGTGGTCGTCTCTCTGCTTCTGATGCATCTGAAGTGCAGCATTATGGGAGGTGCAGAAGAGGGGGCTGCAGCTCAGAGCCTTAAAGGAGCATTACGCTAATTCAGAATATAAAGTTTAGCATCAGTGATTGAAGACTGGAGAAGCATTTAGCACATAGTTGGCACGTCTGCTATAAAAACATACTGTTACCCCTGACACAGTCCCACTTGGAAAATACCGAGTTGGGTTTTTAAGTCTCACACTTGTCAGGAAGTGGACTCTGATAGGTCAACTTGTATGTGAAGGAGGATTGTGTGGGTTACTGCATGACAACGTGTGGTTTTTGACCAATTTTAGCAACTGTTGCAGAGCTTCAGGGACCCCTCAGTTTTCTGTCGTCTACCAACCTGCTAACTTTTTAACTTTATAGATTACAAAGTTAAATGTCAGTTCAGCTTTAACTCTTCAGGAGTTGAGTGTGCTTGTGTGAGATTTGTGGCCACATTTGGATCAAATAAAATTTCTGCCCTCCAAGTCTGACATACTTTATTTAGAAAATAGGTCAGATTATAATTGAAAATAAAAGAAAAAAGTGCGCCACCGCTTTGTTTAAACTGCTGCTCAGGTTGTGAGCTGCAGGTGTTGGTCTGTTTCAGACCCGGACTTCTGGGGTTCTGTGGTCGACAAGAGTTGCAGAGAAGTTTCCAACCACAGCCGCTCCCTTCTGTCTCACTCACACACACACACACACACACACACACACACACACACACACACATGCAGGCTGTCGTTCATATCAAGCTTCTTTCAAATTTAGATGTGGTCTTATGTTTCTTGGCAGCAGGTCTGCGCAGTGTGTACATGTGCGCAGCATTTGTTTATTTTATGTCTTCACTGCCTACAAACCTGGTCATCATCTCCTTATAACTTCATCCTAGTGGGTTGGCTTGAGATGTTAATTTGTCATCATTTTATACATAATGTGTGGTTTGTTATTTTCTAGAAAAATCACAGACCGATTATTTAATTTCTTTCTGCAACCATGAAACCAATCAGACTTTTGAAGTTTTACATTACTTCATTAGTTTTAATGAGACTTTTTGACCTGGATATCTTGAAGATGGAGATGTCTGTTATAGAAACTCTTTTTTTATTTTTATTATACTTGTTTATTCATCAGGGACAGAGCATATTTTAAAAAGAGCACTTTTGTAAATATGCCATATTAACGCAAAGGGTTCATTTTCATCTTCAGGAAAACCAGATGTTGATTTCCTTGCAATTTTCTGATTTGATTTGAAAGTATTTTAAACAATGAGGTAAAACTGATCAAAAAGAAAGAAAATACAGACAGTAATTGATGATAATGTGGTTAAAATCCACACACCATAGAGACAAAGCCACTAAATTCCAAAGCAAGACAATCACACAACAAATAAACACTAAAAACAAAACAAAACAAATGAAATTAAGCAAAAACATGCAGGCAGAAGTCCACATACAGTATGCATGCATCACAAATCATGCAGGACAGTAAGCAGTAGGGATGGGCGATACCAAAATTGTTCCTGTCGATACGATATCTGTTGTTTATGGTACTTTTTAATCGACATTGATACTTTTTTTTTCCTTAAAAAAATCACAATTGTGCAGTTTGCATTAATATCTTGAATGCAGGAGCAATACTAGATAGAAGTAAAACTTGAGAACAGAAGTACTGGAAAGAAATGGTTTTAAAACAATAACAACTGATATTAATGAGTAAATTAAACAAAAACTAAGATTAACATCTTTCAATTATCAAATAACTTAAGTACATTCAGTACAGTAAGTTATTCAGTGGAAAATGTTCAAATATAAAATGTAATGGTAATATCATAAATGAACTAAAACATTATGTGCAATAACCTGCATTTAAGTACTGAAAAATACCAAAACCGCATCATCATCACGAACAGTAGCAGCATCATCTGATAGGCTACCACCATCATGTGACGCAGAAGCTAGAATCTCGCTGTTTTCACGCGTCATTTCATCGCCTAAAACTCTCAGAAGTGGAAACAAATTGCATGTTTTATATCTGTATCGCAATACTCTAAACAGTATCAGTTCCGATATTCTGGCTGGCTGGTATCAAAGTATCGACTCCAGGGTATCGATTTGCCCGTATATGAATCCTAACCTGAACTTTGATTTTATGTGGTCTTGAGGATGTGATCATAGCGAGTTGTTTTACAGATGCCGCCTCTCTGAGATGATGTTTAGCACTAGTTAAGCTGTTGTTACTACAGTAGTTACAGTCAGGTCCCAAGTAACTAGGAAGAAGGGCTGCATCCTGCTGCGCTTCAAGCTGTTGTAAATTTGATTTACTTCTTGGATGAAGACTTGTTTGAGATCTGTTGTGTGTTTTCAGGCTCCAGACTGCACCGTAGTGGGTGCCGGGGAGAAGATCCTGCTGTTCAGACATCAGCCCACCTCTGAGCAGCTGCTGCAGCGCCTGACCGACTACGATGAGCTACGAGATGGGGATCTGATCGAGGTCATCATTGCAGGTCAGGGATCAAACAACTGAGACTTTATCAATGACACGGCGAAATGTAAAGACGGATGATGTGTCTGTTGCCTGTTTCTGTTTGGTTTTGTGGGATTTTACTCTAAATCCTCCACATTTGCTGCATGAATATGTGTTGCTGGTACTACAGGTAACTTGTTCCAGTGTCATGCTCGGATTTCTTTAAGCTGTCAGCTTATCTGTGAGGTGCAGACGCCTCCGTATTTACTGAGCAGTTTTCTGTCCTCACACTTGGGACCAAAACAAAAGCTGCTCAATCGCATCATAAAGCGAAGTGGAGCTTCGGTACTTAAGCCTCTGGCTCAGTGGCTGGCCAAAAACGACAAGTCTGCTGCGGCACAGAAAAGAAGATAAATCCATGAAGATCACAAGGATGGAAATATCCTGAAATGCTCTGTGAATCGGCGAATTTTCCGCCCAAGTTCTGCTTGTAGGTCACCTGGATTGAGAGAAACAAGTGTGGTGTCACTTTTTTTTTTTCTCCATGGAATCATTGGTACTTAATTCCAGAGTCACTGCAGCTGGTTTAGTTGAGTACATCCCGAATAACTCACGTGTGTCAAAAATTGACTCTCAGCTGCTTCGCTCCTGGAGATGAAATATTCTGTCTGTTAGTTGTACGCTTGTCTGAACTGATCTGATTGCTGTGCTGTGTGTGTTGGTGTAATCTGACTCAGGATCAGCTTCTGTGACTGAGATGAGGATCCGTCCACACTCCCTGGTGGTCCATTCGTATCGGACTCCCACCTTCTGTCACCACTGTGGAGAAATGCTATGGGGCCTCGTACGGCAGGGTTTGAAATGTGATGGTAAAGTAGCCATTGACACCGCGTCAGAGCTCAGTAGAATCGTTGACCCAACATCGGAGCGCTTTTAAATGTTCCTTCATGAAATCTGCAGTGGTTTCTTTCTGTATTCTTTCCCAGGTTGTGGCTTAGACTTCCATAAACGCTGCGCTCTCCAGCTGCCCAGCGACTGCAGTCGGGCGCGGCGTCATGTTAGCACCAGTCTGTCCTTGTTTCCACCCCGACGACCGCGTACACACTCTCTGTCCAATCAGGCGGGAGGCAGCCTGGAAGAGGTTTGCAAATAAATCTAGGCAATGTCATCTTGAATAGGATGGACCGATACAGATTTTTTGGGGGGGCAGATATCGATATTTTGTTATCAGTCTACAACCACATATAATATGGGCTGATACTGCTGATACTGCAGACCCCAAAATTAATATAATTTAAGACTCAATTAAAAATCTTAAGTTAAAAAAAGAAACAAAGCACTTCAAATAAATATATAAAAAGTGCATTTGTAAAAATGTTAAAAAGAATCATTAAACATTTCATTTATATCTATAAAAAAACTGCTGTCTGTATACAGTCATCCTCAAAATTATTCATACACTCCAATTAAAGAAAATGATGAATTTACAATAGTAATTCAAATAACAAGAAACTAATAATAAATAAAAAAAATTACAAAATTATAATTTAGTGAAATAAAATATTGCTTTTGGATTGTGGTTGGAAATAATTATTTTTAAAAAACAACAACAACCGAACAAAACTGTCCCAGACACATAAGAGCACCTTTCCCGTGAACAGTGGAACAAAATACCTGTCACCAGGTGCAGAAGTCTGAACATGAGAAAACACCTGATTACAGTAGTTGCCTCAAAGTGTTGCTTAACTGTTTTAATTTTTGTGTGTTTGTTTTTAATATTTATTTTAAACCACAATTCAAAATCAATGTCATGATTTTCATAGAATTTTTATTTATTGTTTTGTCAATTTCAACTTATTTCACTGTCACCTCATTTTTTTCCTTCTTTAATTTGAGGGTACGAATAATTTTGAGGACGACTGTAGATGCTTGTCTGTAAATTATGCCAAGAGGGGTATCGGCCCGACACACACCCAACGTATTGGCCGATGCCGATACCAGCAAAAAACACAAATATCGGCCGTCCGGTGTATCGGTCTATCCTTAGTCTTGAACCAGACTCTAACACACCAGCGATGACTCCCACCCACTATCTGTCCTCACCAGATCAGCACATGCAAGCCCTCATCTCGGCCTCCATCCTGGGCTGAGCCTCCAGTCTGGCTGGGAGTCGGGACCGGGGTGAGGAGCAGAGCTCAGGTCCCTCACACCTTCCACATCCACAGCTACACCAAACCCACCGTATGCCAGTACTGCCACCGGCTGCTCAAAGGGCTCTTCAGACAGGGGATGCAGTGCTCAGGTGAGGGGGCAGCAGAGCTGCAGCACACTGAAGACGTGATGGAGTTCATGGCCGAGCTGAGAGCAAGCAGGCAAGGAAGGAAAGAAAGCGTGAAAGGACAAGCAGCTAGTGAGATAAGCACGGTTTAGATAACTTAAAACTTTACTTACGTGTTCAACAAATTAGAAGGAGATTACCCCCCCCACCCCCAAGATCTGTTAACTTGGTCTTAAAGCAACTGGACCTCAAGGTTTTAGTCATTACCTTCCATCATTAGCAATTAAATGATGAATATTCTTTTATTTTCCATAAATAACAGGTTTATTTTAAACCAGGCTTCTGGCTTCTCCCACATTTTAGTTTGATTATCCGTGTTTGTATTCCAGCTCCCGGTGGGCTCAGCCAGGCAGATGTGCAAACACTCATCCACATGTGTTTGCTCAGGATGGAGAAAAAAGTGTAAAAGATGAATATAATTATGAAAGCTGACATTAATGAGGGTTGATGCTGCCACAAGAATATTCCGCCAGTTTTTGTCTCGCTGTCTTCGTAGCTTTGAGGCTTTCTACACATTACAGCAGCACACCTCTCTTCCCGTCAGTGCCCTGACCTCCCGCTGCCGTTTTCTCAGACTGCAGGTTTAACTGCCACCGGCGCTGTGAGCCACTGGTCCCCAGAGACTGTCCAGGCGAGAGGAGAGTCATCAACGGGGATGGTGAGCAGCAGCCCTGCTCTTCATTTTGTGTTCAGTGCTTGCGTAACTTTCTTTGAAACCCCCTCCAGCTCTGATGTTCTCATAACGTGGTGATGAAGCGGCGCTGATTCACCCTCCTGCTCAGGAGCGAAGATTCAGACCTCATTTTAGTTCCTGGTAATGTCACATTTATGATGATCATGAGCAGGAAGATCCAGGTGGATGAGGACGGCCCCCGAGAGGATTTTATCATATAGCTCGTTTTGTCCTGAGCTGCTTAAATGACATTGCTTTGATAACGTTAATTCTTTTTTTTTTTAAATAAGAAGAAAACAGCATTTTCATTTTCTTAAGATTTGAAGTTTTGATTTAAAGTAAAAACAATGATGTTTCACCTTCCCAGAATCCTCAGCAGCTGGTCACAGCTGCCCACCAGAGCCTGATAACAATGAATCAGAGCTCACCAGCCTGACACTAGACGTCTCTGATGACGAGATGTCCTCCGACGGTGACTCACCGGCTGAAACAAGTGAGGTGGAGGAGCTGCGAGAACCAATGAGGTCAGAAGGTTAAAAAGTTCTGATGATGACGCGAGATGTCAGCCACACACACACACACACACACTCCCCTTTCCTGTAATCCTTCACTGAAATCATGTGTGCTTGCTTTGATTGTGGTCAGGCAGCTTTTAGTCCACACTGCCCTCTAGAGGCTGATAGAGGTTTCTCTTCTGCAATCCTGAAGGGTTTTCTTTTTAATATTTGTTTATTTTGTCCTCCATCAGTCCGTGCTTTAGCAGCAACATCCCTCTGATGAGGCTCGTACAGTCGGTGCATCACACTAAGAGGAGAATTGGCCGAGTCCTGCGAGAGGGATGGCTGCTGCATCACACCAGCACAGACACACTGGTGAGAAACGCACACTAGTTGCACTTAAGCTTTACATTAAGGCCATCAGCCCAACTCAAAATGTGGTAATACATCTCACCAAAGTAAAAAAAAAAAATCTTCCCAAACAGTCACTAACTTTTATCTTTGTGCTTTTGAAGTCATCTATTGATCTTTCTTAGACACCCTGTTACAGATCTGTCAATTCTTCCCCTCAGAGGAAACGGCATTACTGGATCCTGGACTGGAAGAGCATCACTCTGTACCAGAATGAGAGCAGCACCAAGTACTTTAAGGTAGGAATGCACTATATTGGAATTTTTGCTGATATCGATACCGATATTAAAGCTGAAAAAAATAAGCAATCATTGCAAATAGCAGTTTTGTTATCCATTTCCGACACTTTAAAAAATAGGGGTGAGAAAAAATATTAATACACTGAAATATCGTGATATTTTCATATGCTGATATCAAATCGATATCTAAAAATGCGGCATCGATCTATGTTACTTACAAAATCTCACGAGATTTCATCTTGCAATGTAATATCGCGAGATTTCGTTAGTAAAATAGATCGATGCCCAGTTTTAAATGTCAATATGATTTCAGTGTAGTTTTTGAAAAAGAAAAAGGTTTTTTTGGGGGGGTTTTTTTTGGCTTTAGAAACAGCGGGATGATCGGTATCTGTTCTATATAAATGTTCTAAATATCTGTTAAATATCAGTAGGGTGGAGATGTCTGATACTCAGTTTTAAGGCCAGTATAGGCCGATACCAATAGGGGGCCGATTATGTCGTGCATCCCTACTTTAAGGTATAACGTCTGTGTGATGGATGAACCAAAACTGCTGCAGAAAGTTAACATTTTATCCATCAAGTAGTCTAAACCTGGATTTACCTCTGATTTGAGTGTTTAAAAAAAAGTTAGAAAGAAGATGGATCCTTTCTGTTCCTCCTCTTTGGCAGGAGATCCCCCTGTCTGAGGTGCTGCAGGTTCGAGGTCCCTCCCAGCTCTCCGTGCTGTCACCAGCGGACGGTGCCCACTCCTTTGAGCTGGTGATGGCCTCGCTGGTGCTCTACGTGCAGGCCGGTGCGGAGGGGCCGCTCTGGGAGAGCGCCCTCTGCCAGGCCCTGATGCCCCTGCAGACCAGCAGGGGAGCAAGCGAGGAGCACCAAGGTGAGCCAGAGAGAATGTTCGTATCTGCGCTGAAAGTAATGGCTTTAGTTACGTGTGATTTATTATGATTACAGATAAAGACCAACATGGAAACAGTGGGGTAAGTCTGAATTGTAATAACACTTCCAAAGAGGTATTTTCTGTGATACCCGTGTGTAGCGGCGTGTTATCGTGTTTCAGGACATCAGCTCCGTGTATCAGATCTTCACAGACGAGGTTCTGGGTTCAGGGCAGTTTGGAGTGGTTTACAGAGGTAAGCTGAACCTCAGCTGCTGGCTTTTGTCCTCAGTTCCAGCTCTCTCAGGTAATCTCTCGCCTCTCAGGTACGCACAGGAAGTCGGGTAGACCGGTCGCCATCAAAGTCATCGACAAAACGCGCTTCCCCACCAAGCAAGAGACACAGCTGAGGAATGAAGCGGCCATCTTGAAGGTGCTGACACGTCTAAGCGTTTGTAAGCCAGATTAGTTCCCGCTACCATCTAACACTCGGCGTTTGTGTGTTTTTTGTTCAGAATCTCTCTCATCCCGGTGTGGTTCTGTTAGAGGGGATGTTGGAAACCTTGGAGCACGTTTTTGTTGTCATGGAGAAGCTCCATGGAGACATGCTGGAGATGATTATGTCCAGTGAGAAAGGCCGGCTCCCTGAACGCATCTCTCGTTTCCTGGTTATTCAGGTGTGAAAATGCTGCCTCCTTTCAGTGTTTTAAAAACCAACCACGAATTTCTTATAATTTTGACTTAAAAGAACATTTGTTTATCCAAGTAAGCCAAAAAAAAAAAAAGGGCAGACTTGTTTTTAATGAACATGGTTTACTTCATTCACTTCCTGACTGAAGCCCAACATAAGTGCTGCTGGTTTGTGATGCAGATCCTTGAGGCTTTGCGTTACCTGCACTTTAAACACATCGCCCACTGTGACCTGAAACCGGAGAACGTCCTGCTGGCCTCTGCAGACCCCTTCCCACAGGTGAGTTTATGTTGTATATCTCTGTAGCAGACGTGACATCACACCACGGGTTAGATAATCCAATGTGTCACAGGTAAAGCTGTGCGACTTCGGCTTTTCCCGCATCATCGGCGAGAAGTCCTTCCGTCGCTCAGTCGTGGGCACCCCGGCCTACCTGGCGCCCGAAGTGATCAGCAGCAGCGGCTACAACCGCTCCCTGGACATGTGGTCGGTGGGCGTCATCATGTACGTCAGCCTGAGCGGCACGTTCCCCTTTAACGAGGACGAGGACATCCGGCAGCAGATCACCAACGCCACCTTCATGTACCCCCGCCAGCCCTGGGCCTCCATCTCACTGGAAGGTGACGTTTGCTTTTTTTTCTGGTGAAAACTTCCCCCGATGCTGCACTTCTGCATTCGGATCAGAATCAGTTTAATTCTCCTGTAGTGAGTCCAGTTTCCTCTGACTTCCTCTCCAGCCGTGAGCCTCATCAACAACCTGCTGCAGGTGTCTGTGAGACGCAGGTTCACCGTGGGCAAAGCGCTGGGACACTCCTGGCTGCAGGTTAGACACTTCACACACACAGTAGCTGCTGGCAAAGTTTTCCTCACTGATAGCCAAACATAGTTGACTTCATGAGCAGCCATCTGCAGTGATCTCATTAGCATTAATTGTGCACGTCTATGTTCAAGTTAAAGGTGCAGAATTGGTCCAATTTCCCTGGAGTGATGTTTTATTCCCGTCTTTTTTGCTGGTGTTTGGAAAATGAAGCTTCTTGAGCTGCAAAGCTTTCCATACATTTGTCAAAAGGTGTCCCCGTTGCTTTTTTTGAGGCTTTGAATTAGCAGAGTCATCAGAATGTTAAAAAGCATGTAGTTTTTAAAAAAGGGTGCAATATGTGGTCCACATCTGGTTATTTACTGCATAATTACACAGTTATTCAACAACCAGAATCTGTTGTATTTGTGCTGCCAGTCCTTTTTGTTAAACCTACAATTTAAATAGTAAATATAGTTGGATGTGCAACTGAGTTAATCCTTCGCTCCTATAAGTCAGACATAAACATACAAGGTAAATAGAAGCAGTAAATAATTCTCTGTGGCTCACTTTTAGTTCTAGCTCCCCGTTTGCACCCATTTCTGTTCAGTTGTTGAGACGTTTTTATAAATAACTTTTGTTGTTGGGTGCTGCAGGATTTCCACCTGTGGTGTGACCTCAGAGAGTTTGAGCTGAAGATGGGCTGCAGGTATCTGACGCATCATGGAGACGAGGTGTTCTGGATGGGCTACGCTCTGGAGAGAGGGCTGAGCTTCCCCTCTGTGCTGACCCCCAAAAACGAGCCAGACATGTGATCACAGCACAAAGGATGAAGGTTGGAGACAGTCTGTGCAGCACAGAGAAAATATTTTCTAAGCAAAAAAAAACAAACAAACCTGTCAGAGGCTTGTATTGTTGAACTGTGTGGAGGCAAGCAAGTAAAGTGTCCACTCAGGTCCAGAAAAAAACAACACAAACAACTGTTGTTTAATAATATAGTTTCCTTTTTTATTCCATCTTGAGGTTTTTGAAATGTAACCGATTTTGAATGTAAGTTTTTGTAGCATCAGTGATGATGAAGTGGCTGAATTGAGGATGAGGGGAGGAAGAGAATGAAGCACAGGTGAAATCAAAATAGCATCCAACATGTTCAGGGGGGTCGACTCGTACCGATCATCATGGCTGACCTGTCGTTTTAAAAAGGGACCATAACTCTGTGCGCTTCCTCGCTGACACAGGCCTACTGTAGCCCCACATGCATCAATTCTTTAGTCCGCAACTTTCCTGACGTCCTGTCTCTCACTGTTCGACATCTCTCTCCACCTGCCTGCGTGTCTCCTCCTCTTCGCTAACTCGAGTTAAAAGGAGCTTGACAGGGAGGAGAAAGGTGTGCGGATCGCTCTTTCTGGCATTAACAGTTTTATGCTTCCTGTGTTCATTCCTGAGTCGTCGTCGTCAAGCCATGCCTGTCTTTGCATTTACCCACACTGCTTTGCTCTCTGTCTGAATGTTGTGTAGGCGCTCTCATTCATCCTCCTTTTGTTCCTGAGTTTCTTATGGCTTTAAGATCTCCAGGTTCAAGTCTATGTTTGCTAATTTCCAGGTTTCACAGTGCGGTGGCAGTTGTTTTTGTTTCAGCGTTACATCACCTTTGTAACATAAATAGCACCTTACTTGCTTTACTTCTCTGCTGACTGTTAACAGGCTCCTATGGACGCCTTTCGGGTTTAAGTGTGATTAAGGAAGAGTCAAAGACTCAAAGGCAGCATTTCTAAACTTCAACATAGCATGCATCTGCACAAATACACAACCAACCAAGCCAACTGACCAACCAGCTTTTTATCATGTTTTCTTCTTTAATTACCCTTCTACAAAATATGATAATGAGATAGAGAGGAGAAGAGCAGGGGGCTTTGCTCAAGAACAACTCTCTCAATGTCTCCTTAAGGCAGGTATGGTCTATGTATGCTGCTTACATAAAAATCAGTGCAATACCTGGCAGACTTTGCTTAAAGGCCAGTCCCAACATGGTTTCTAAGACCTGAGCAAAGTCTCCTGCACTTTTCCTCTCTAAGCAGTGTTCCTGGGCATGATCAAAGGGATGGGAGTAGTGGGGAGAAGGGAAAAGAAAGTTCAGATTGAAGAGGAAAAAATGATAAGAACAAAGCATACAGAAGGACAGTGGAAGGGTTTAACATTGCTCTCTCCAAACAGGAGAAATAGAAGCTGGGGAGGAGGTGGTGAGAAGCGGCTCGGTTTATAAGTCGCTCTCTCCGTAGAGGGCGCTGGAGAAGGAGATGTAGTCCAGGGCGCCTGGTGGGGCTTCAGGTCCGATGTACCTGGTCATGCGGCTGATGCAGTACTCTGCCTGCTCGGGTGGCAGCTCCCTGCGCAGCTCGTCCACTGTGATGTAGCTCTGCAGGACAGAGCGAGAGGACAGGTGCGATTGATGAAGACAAAGCAACTTATCACACGCGACACTAATGCAGCACCAGTCCAAAGCTGGTATGTCCTCCTCTAACTCGTCTACTCTGATCTCCAGGTTACTGGACAAAGTGTGTTGATACAAATGAAAGCTTAGTTAAAACAGCAGAAGGTGCTGCCTCTGTGATCGTGCTCTTTCCTCAACATCTCTTATCAGCCTGTCAGGATGACTACAGTAGTTGGATTTCATGTCATGTGGCAAATACAAGTCTATTAGATGTAACTTCAGCAGATGACCTAACCTACTTGTCAGTAGTTGTTTTGGGGGGGGCACTGCTAACAGGATTTGTCTGCTCACCTTGTCTGAAGCCAGAATCTTGAAGGAGGCCATGACTTGTTCTGCAGTGTCAGTCTCGGCTGTCTCGCGGGTCATGAAGTCGATGAAGGCCTGGAAGGTCACCACGCCGGTGTTGTTGGGGTCCACCAGAGTCATGATGCGGGCGAACTCTACCTCACCCTGTCAACAAACATGTTTTCCTCATCATCAGTGTTAAACCTGGCTGGTTTCTTCACATGTTCTGTCGTTTTTGTCAAGAAACATTACAAATATTTATTCTATTAACTCCACATTTAAACATGTTAATTCTTCAGACTGGAATATGTCAGTTATAAAAATGTGCATGCTGGACTGACCAGATCGTAACCCATGGAGATGAGACATGCACGGAAGTCGTCTGGGTCCATCATGCCGTTTCTCTTCTGCAAAGAAAAACAATCGCAGTTTTGTTACAGTTGAGTCAATGCAACAGGAAACTCTTCATCATCATCATCATCATCTCAGAGCCTCACCCTGTCGAAGTGGTTGAAGGAGGCCCTGAACTCATTGAGCTGCTCCTGGCTGATGCCCTTTGCATCGCGGGTCAGGATCTGGTTCTCGACCTCGTTGATGGTTCTGGCGATGGTGGTGAGCAGCTGCTCCCAGCCCACACGGATGTGCTGCAGCAGTGAAGACATGAAAGGAAATCAAACTGGGGGGGGTGAGAGATACGGGCATAGACACACAAGGTTCAAGGTCAGCCTGTGGTCATGGCAGCAGTTCAGGTCACCGCACCTCCATGGTGTAGTTGGTGTGCTTGTTGTCGAAGATGAGGGACTCCTGGCTGAGCTGGTGGTCTCCTTCCAGCTTGTCGATGTTGGATTTGTAGTTGATGATGTTCTGTTCGTACTGCTTCAGGCTGTTCATCTGTTCCTCCAGGGAGCCGGCAATATCCACAGACACGTGGCTGATCTCCTGAACAGACAAGAAACGGGGAGGTTGAAGACAATCTCAACTTTGCACACTTTAGTGGGAATTTTAAGCAGCATAAAGAAATAAAAACGTGTGCATCATGTGCAGTGATGCTCTTGTGTAATCGCTGTAAATTTATTTATGTGTCCTGTTCATAAAATGACATCTGTATTAAACTTATAAGACTGAACGTTCATTTTTCTTGTCCTGAGCTGAAATTCAAAAGATATTATGTGGTTAAATTCTCTTATCGAACCCGTTTAGTTGTAATTCTCACAGGTTAGTTAAACAGTGCAGACAGAATAAAATCCACCAACTAGCTAAAAATTCTACCATCTTCAGAAATATTCTTGGTCTGATCAGTCTGGAGGGAAAGCTGTAGTTTCTCTGGAGGCTGGTGTGGTGCCACTGTACCTCCATCTTGGTTTGAATCCAGGGTCCGATGATGTTGGCCTGGGCAGCAAACTGGCGCCTCAGTCTCTCATTGGCCTGCTGTCTGGCCACCTCCTCCTGGAGCATTTGGTCTCTGAGGGGCACAAGGTGCTTCACCTACAGAGGAAATTTACATGTAGTTAGAGTTTAATAGTTTACTAAAAGTTGAAAGATTTTATTTAACAAGAAAATGTTTGAATATTCCTCTTGTGCTTCAGTTCACAGAAACTTGAACATCGATATAAATCAATTTAGTTCTAGCCTTCTAGTAAATCTTTATTATCAGGATTCCTGTAGTTGACAGTTTTTTATTTCATCACAGATGGTGTGATGTGTCACGCTCCGCCTGCACTGACAGATTTTTGTGTGCAGTTATTCTCATTTCCCCTGAGATTTTACAGCCGGGAGTGAGTGCTCAGTGCCGCTCTAACTGTGCACCACTATTTCTGGCCCGTTGCTTGTTATGTACCGCATACTTATTTTTAGCCAAATGACCAAATGCAGTGCACAGAGATACGGTATTGGTTTACATTTCCTGTTTTCATAATGTCAACTCAGACAAACTAGAAATAAAATCAGGTTTCAAAGGTGATCCTGCTCTGTGCTGGATCTATAATACATGACAATCATTCACATGCTGCCTTCCTTTGCTGGAAGAAGTTCGGTTACACTCACAGTCTCCCACTTAGTGCTGACGTCCTGCGGGCTCAGGTTGGTGTACGGGTTGATTCCGGACAGCTTGATGCCGTAAGTCTGGGCGATCTTCAGGATCTCGTTGTGGATGCCCATGGTAGCCATGCGCTCCTTGTCGGCCTCGGGCAGAGTGGCCTTGAACTGGTCGTGAGCTGTGATCAGACTCTGTAAGGAAAGGATGAAGATGAGACGATGAAGCTTTGGTCAAAGACAGAGTCATCTAAACCAAGGTTATTAAAGTTTTGAAATTTTCATTATTTTTACTTATATTTAGTTTTTCAGTTTCCTTTTTTATTTCTGTTTAGTTTAAGTTATTTCAACAAATGATTTAGTCGTTTTAGTTTAGTTTTTATTTGAGGAATTGACTAGTTTCAGTTTAGTTTTTAATTAGTTTTAGTCTTAGTTTTTCAGGTATTAAGAGAGCCTTGAAATGTAGATGTTGAAAAGGATGGAAGAATGTGATGCATATGGATTATCGAATCCTTCTATTTTAATTCCTGAACCACAATTATTCACATTATTTGAATGTAAATCCAACTTTTGTTTCATCTTTAAACAGGCCCTTATCTAAACAGGCAACTATAAAATCAGCCCACATACAGCTGTCACCACATATCTTCAGCGTAACCGTGAACTTTTCATGAGCGTCTCTGTGAGAACTTCACAAATGAACTTTCAAATTTGTTGGATTTCTCCCTTTAAGTTGCATTCCACAGATGTTCCCATCAGTCTTCATCACAATACTCCCATGGTTTATATTAAATACATAAATACCTGCTGCAACTTTAGCCATTTTGTCTGCTAAGCACCTTCTTCTAGTTCAGGTGCTGCAGATTATCGCCACTATAGCTATACTGCCGCCATCTGGAGGAAAAGTGAAAGGACAGCAGCTGCAACAGGACAGGCATCTCACATCTAATCAAGGGAGAAAACAAAACAACGAAAACTAAGCTGAATTTATCTACAATTCAGTTTAGTTTTAGTTAGTTTTGCATTGTTCTTTGTAGTTTCTATTTACTTTTTTTCTCAATTTTCGTTTTTATTTTTATTTCAGTTAAAATTATTTTTCACTGCTAGTTTTAGTCTTAGTTTTAGTTAATTATAATAACCCTGATCTAAACCTGTATGTATCTCTACTTTTTATACCACATTTATGATCAATAAGCTCGAACAGATCCAAAAAGGTGTTTTTCTGTGGTTTGTTTCAGTGGGTTACAGACCAAAAACAAAAATGACTCAGATGGTTATGTCCATGGCAACAGAAAAAATTAGATGACTGGACAGGGTCATCCCAGCATTGTGTTTTTAAATACAGTTTGGACGATTTTGAAAAGTACAATCCAGGTTATTTATAGTCTAATAACAAAATGGCTCCATTACTGTGAGCTTACAAACTAAACATCCGGATGTTCAGGTATGGGGGAATACCTGGATCTCCTCAATGCTGTGGACAATGAACATGTCCTGCAGGTCCTCCATGGCTCCGTCCATCCAGTTGTTGAAAGGCGCTGCCCTCTTAGCGAACTCCAGGTACAGCTGGTCGATGGTCTCCCACAGCTTCTCCACACGCTGCAGTCACAGACAAACATTGATCAGTTTCATGTTAAAAATCATTATAAAGTGGTAAATGATCATTTAAAATGAGCTATAAATCAGTTCATGTGTTTGTTTACCTCCAGTGAGTCCCTCCTCTTCTGGGTGAGGGTGCCCAGGTTGTCCCACTGGTCACAGATGCCCTGGCAGCGGGCATTGACTGAAGCAGCATCGTGGTAGTCCAGCTCACTGAAGGGGGGGAGTAAAAGTCAGTCATTTAAAGTCACTGTAATCATAGAAATACAACTGTTAAAGTTATCTAAAGAAACTCCACTTAAACTTGTCTTTTGTGTAAGGTAGTTTTTGAAAAGAATAATTATCTGGACAGAAAAATACTCCAGGATACACCAACTATCACATTATGACCTCATTCTTCTAAATCTGTGGAAATATATAGTTGGAATACTCAATACCACATCCTGCACCGGAATTTCACTCCTTCCTGCAAGCGAGGGGTCATCTGAGAACTTCCCCTTTTTTTCAGTTTTTGAGGACATTATCTGCTTTTGAAGTACTGATAAATTATGAGTGGTGCGCATACATATTCAGCTTTACAGCACTCACCATCTCAATATATAACTTCAAAGAAATAATCTCAAAGCTACGTGGGGAGGAGGCCAGAGGGGATGTGAAGAATAACAAATCCATGAGATCAGAGGTTTCTGCTCTTCATGAACCAACCTTTCATCATTCTGATAACTCTTATTAATATGCCTTACAACCATCTGTTGCATCTTTTGTTCTTCACTCAACTCACATCCTCATCTTCTGAACATCTCATAACACTTCACCATTTCTCCTTTCAAGTTTCTGGATAATACATCCTTTCAACCAGGAAGCATAATCTTCTTGACTTCTTCCGAAATACATTTTATTTCCTCTGACATCCTTCATCCTTTTACCATCTTCTCCATTTCCCTTCATGACTTTGACATTAGAAATCTTCCAATGCACGTATCAAACAGCCAAACATAGACCATAAAAAACACCTGGTTCCAAAAGTAGAAATCAAAACAGTTCTAGATTCTTCCAGTTTTCCAAGACCTGTGCACCATTAATCGTTTGAATGATTCCTAGATTGCCTCCTGATCCCGCATCTTACTTCAGCTCCTGGGCGATGGCAGCGATCTGCTCCACTCTGTCCTGGTGAGCGGCGAGGTCGCTCTCAAAGGCCTCGTGCTTCCTCATCAAGGCTCTGATCTCCATCAGAGAAGCTGACTCGTAGTCCTTCTGGGACAGAAGCTCCTCCTTACCTGAAACACAGATCATTCCTTTACAGCCCCTGATCCAGGTGTTCCGATTATTTCAGAGTATTAAATGATACAAAACAGGACAGGGTCCATTTCTTTATGGAACTTTATTCACAATCAATTTTATTTATGGAAACAAGATACTAAAGATTTTACTTCCAGTGAAATCTAACATTTGATTAGTCAAAACAAATGAACATCTGGGAGCATAACAGAGAAATTACCACAAGCAGGAGGACACTTTTCTGCTGGAAACTTTGTCTCCTTCTACCCTCATCCATGTCCCCTACCTCCTGTCCAGGCCTCATGCATGGCGCACTTCTGCTTGAACTTCTCAGCAAGGTGGTCAAGTCTCTCCAGACGACGAATCTCAGTCAGCAGCCACTCCTCGTAGCCCTTCTCCACCTGCTCCAAACCCTTCCAGGCATTGGCAATGTCCTGAAGGACAGAGGGCAGTTTTATTATCACTGACAGCTTCAAATGACAATTTTACTTATTTTTTTCACCTGTTGTAAATTTCCTATAAGGATTTGGAGGCTAAGCAGTCAGTAGATTTTTCAGATTGTGAACTGAAAGTCTGTTTCTGACAATCTTGTATTGCAGGACAGTATTCACTAGGTGTGACTCAGTTATTCTTCAGTATGTGAATCGGAAACAATTAATTGCGAAGAAACAATTTTTTAAAGCCACGCATGTCCAGCACATGCAGGAGTGCTGGCAGCAAGCTGGGGAACATTATATCCTGCTGTTTCTTTAAAAATGCCTCCACTCAGTCATTGTTAATTGCACAATTCAGAAAAAAAACTTGTGACTCATTTGGTGATAAAAGAACAACAATCATTCGCCGTGTTTCAGTGTCCAGGAAGTCTGCTCCTACAGATAAACTACTTTGTTTTACAAAGGATGATTTCTTTGCGATATGTCATACATGTACAAATCTGGGATGGATGTGATCTTCAGAGATCATAATTAAATGCTTGAGAAGCAGCTACAACACCAGCACCTTTCTAAAAGGTTCAGTACCTGCACCTGCTCTCTACTCAATACAAAGCTGCTGGCTCTCTGTAAAAGCCCTATATGGACACAAGCCTGACACGCAGTTACAGTGTAGCTATTATCTTTATTTTAGCTGAAAGGTCAAATAATCCAGCCTTCTAAATGTCTGCATTTTATCAGATAGCTGATGAATCCATCAGAGGCTCGCCTCTTTATCCATCCTTCCCACTTCCAGTGTTAGATCTTTGGAATTGTTACTGTTTCCTGGTTTTACTAGGACTGTATAGCACCAAGAGATGGAAAGCACAGCAAGCTACAGTCCTGCTCACCGACACCATCTTGCCCTCAGAGGGCATGAAGGCAGGCCTGTTGCTGAGTCTCAGTTTGGTCTGCAGGGTGTTGAAGTTGATCTCCAACTGGCATTTCTCCTGCACACGTGGTGGCTTGTGGATGCGGCGGTAGTCGCGGAAATCCTCCAGTTTCTGCTGCATTGCACGCATGGTCTGCTCCGCCACACGGTTCTCCAGCCAGGGGATGGTGCGGCGGATCCATTCGAGTAGCTGCAGAACAAAAGTTTGGTTCATCCTCTGCAGTTTCTTTAACTTTATTACTGTGTATATGCATGTTTTCCTCCCATGTGATGCTGTTTAATGTTTCATGCATCTTAAAAGATGTGTGACAGTGGTCATCATAACAACTTAGAAGTAATCTACTTTGGATATTAAATTTGAAAAACAAAACCAAAAAACAACAAAAGCTAATCCAAAAGGTACTTCTGTAGTTTTAAAAGTACATTATTATTGTTCTCAGTATTCTCAGTTGAATGCTGACCTCATCTTCATCCTTTTTAATCCCACCGTTGTTTCGGAAGGATTGTCCAGTTAATCCATAACTCAAATAAATTAAGTTAGATAACCAATAATTAGAAAAAAAGTTTTAGAAATACAAAGACTTTGCAGCTTTGCAGTGGTTTTAGAGCTGAGTCATGTAAGGTCAGAATCTCAGCAAAGTGAGGGGACTTTACAGTAGAGTGCCAAAACTGTATGTGCAGCAGAGAGTGGGAGGATTTGGTTGCCGTGGTTTCTCACCTCACTGGCCAGCTTCTCGTACTCCTCCATCAGTTTCTCATTCTCCTGGTTGACGGCCAGCACCTTGCAGATACGGTTGGCAGCTGTCTCGGCCTGAGATGGAGAACAAGAATTCATAGAACTTTCACAGAAAACATAGCTCCATCCGACTACAGCAAAACTTCATTTTTTACATAAAAAAATAAAACTTTTTTGACCTGCTCAGCTCCAGCGAAGGCGTGGTAGAAGCAGGACACATAGGTCATGATGGCCTTCTCGTCAGGTTTGGGTGTGTTCACAATATCTGAGGTAAAAATGAGAGAGAGAATAATGTCCAAGCAGAGGCTCATGAAATAGGCATCAATCTTATAATCTTATATTAAAATTCTAGTTTATAATGATCTATAAAGCAGATTTGATAAGAAGGATTATCTTAATAAGTATAAATATACATTTCATTTGATACTTCAGAAAAACTTATTTACTTAAAGGATAAAGACCATTATGAATTGCTTCTCTATTCATGTCATTTTATGACAACTATCTGCAGCGTAGTTGTATTTCTGATGTCAGAACCATCTGTGATCCAATAAATGCTTTTAAAGGGATTTAAAATGTTTTGTATTTTTTAAGGCAGATGAGTGAAGAAGGATCTCTTGACCTTGTACCATCTGCCATTTGCGTTTTAGACTGCTGCAGCTGAACTTATCCCTGGTAAATAATAATAAATAGCAGATTTGCTGGGTCATGATTTTGTTTTGCAGCCTCACCCTCAGCATCAAGCATCTTGGGGATGTCCAGGAACTTCTCAGCCACCTCAAAGGCAGTGTTCAGGTTACCAATGGGGTCATCCTGCAGGCAGAAACAGTCAGCGTCAGGCACTTTAGATCATGTTTGTTTTGTTATACCATCACAAATGTACGTTATGATGCCAGTTTGATGGCAGTCATGACAGGGAGCCAAAATGAGGGAAAAGAAACAAATGAAATTTGAACAGCAGCACTGACTGATCCAAATATTTTGAAGCAGCATTTCAACCTCACAGTGTCAGGATTTGGTGAACAAATAAATACGGCTCGTGCAGTTCCCATTTCAGCTTCCCTTCATCCTCATTAAAATACAGCTCTGTAATCTGACTGCATCTAGAACTGAAATCTGATTAAAAATGTGATGGTTCCTCATCATCTTGTAGCTCACTCCAAATATGGGACTTACAAGACCCTGGATTAGAGTGGACTCAGTTTTTAATATTTGTTTGTGAATTAAATGAAAAATTCTTTATTAATCCCGTAAGGGAAATTTCAATATTGTAAAAAAGCAAACAAAACAACAATAATCATCATCTAGGTAGAAGATGACTTGTTCCAAGGCGCGATGGGTGCTGGCAGGGATGAATGAATTAAGGAATGAAGGAAAAAAAGAAACTAATAGGCTTTATGCACAGCTCTAGTACTTCCTGAACTTAGTACTGCACCTTTGTTTCCTGTCTTTCAAGATTGGATAAACTGATTAATCCAGGTGTGTCTGACCATTTGCTGAGATCAGACACACCTGGATTAATCAGTTCATCCAATCATGAAAGACAGGAAACAAAGGTGCAGAACTAAGTTCAGGAAGTAGTGGATCTGTGCATAAAGCTAATAATATCTGTAAAAATATAAATTGGGATTCAGGAATGCATTCAAAAAAGGGAGAAACTTCTGTCACAAACTTTCTCCAGAACTAAAAACAATATCTGCGTGAAAAAAACAAAATGGTTATATCAATATTGACTGAACAAAGTTGTAAATAGACCAGATCAACACAGGGCTAAAAAGAGCGAAAGAAGATAGGACAGGCCACCTTTCTCAGTTTGGAGTAGTCAATAAGGTCTGGTCTGTGTCTGTGGATGAGGGCGCACAGGGCCAGGCCATCCTTCCAACTGAGCCGTGAGGAAAGGAGACAGGGAGGAAAAGACCAGATGAGAGAAAAGAAAAGAAACGTGGGAAAAAAAGATGCAGTGGTGTTTACTGAAGAGCTCTAGTGAGATAAAGGAACAAAGAGGGCGAAGAAAAGCACAAAAGGGCAGGTGACAAAATAATGAAAGAGAGAGGATGTGCAGAAAGGGCTAAAACCAGAAACCCAGAGCAGAAATTTACGCTCAGTGATTGCAGTTTCCTGTTGATGCCGCAGTTAGGCGTTGCAGACCAACCTGATGTGGAAGTTCTGCACATTGACGTTCCTGTAGGGGGCGGTCTTCCTCTGGCACCACAGCAGCAGACCCTCCTTAGCAGAAGTCTCTGGAAAAGTTGAGGAGGGGGGATGGTGAGGATTTCGCCTGTTATTTTATTACAACATTATTCCTACAGAAATAGAGGGAATCTCAGAATGTTGCTGAGGAAAATTAGAATATCAAAGCAAAGATTCAGGATGAAAAGATGACAAAGAGGAGTAAACTTTAGGGGAAGTGTTGGATGAGAGAGTACAGAAAACGCAAATGGTTGCTGTCAAGATCTCTTTAAAAAGCTGGTGTGAAACTTTGTAGCTCCATACGAGCGCTTCTGATGAATGTTTTAACGATACACAACCATTTACCGCACTGGTGGAGGGAGGAGGCGCTATGAGTGGCTGAACTGGATTGATGACAAAGAAAGTCAAGTTTTATGACTGCAGGAAATATGAACAAGCATGAGCAATAAAACGAGTTAAAGACTCAAAGATAAGGGGAGGCTTGTGGAAGGACAAAGCAAACAAGGTCTCTAAACAAGAATTTATTGTAAGGTGACTCATAAAATAAAGGTTGAATAAAATAGCATGAGGCAAAAGCTGCAGTTCAGGGAAATGGGATGTAGGATTATGTAAGAAATAAGATGAAGATGATGATTGCACCTAAATTCATTAAAAAGACTGAACTCTGAGAAGATGCAGGGCTTTTCTTACACGACACAGATTAGTCATAGACTGAGCTGGATCTTACGTCAACATCTAGTTAAAAAAAAAAAGTAGTATGTTTCTACTTTTTATTATATAAATTGACTGATGTAAAGACAACTACCTGTAATTTAAAACTGGGTTTATTGAGCTCATAAAATGCAGGGATTATTTTCAGGCTGCTTCAATGATAACTATGAAAAATTCTCATATAAACACAGAAAAGTGCTCACTGACAATGTGCCCTGTTTTTACATTTAAACAGAATAGTCTGACATGCAGGATTGCTTCTTACCAGGAGTCACGTGAAAATATTTACAGTCATATAAGAGACTACAGTCAGCAGGTGGCTGAGCATGAAGAATAAGCATGCAAGTAACAAGCTGTTCATACAACTGTATCATTCCAATGATAAATGCATGATAAATATTCATCTGAAGTAAATAGAAGGTGTTTATAAATGCATCAGGTTCATATCTGCTTATATAAATGCACACACACCTTCCACAGAGATGTCCTGGATGGCGAAACGCAGGATGATGGTCCAGATCATACCAAGAGTCATCTTCACATTACCATCAACAATTTCTGCAGAAGCAAACACACATTAGTGGTCACAGCAGAGAAAAAACATACAAAGATTTCTCTTATCTACGAACTTTGTGACCGTTATAAAACAAATTAAATTGTGTCATAGAAAAGTGTTTCTTGTGACACAAATTGAATTTTGTGCCCTAAAGATAAAAAGAAATCTTGACTGATCAGTGAGGAAAATTGGAAGGCGGCAAACATCGATTGCTGCTTTTGAAGTGCAGCGAACGCTGCACAAGCAGATTTCTCGGCATGTTTTCATGGATCCCTACTGAGGAGTTTCTACTCTGCTCAGCATTTAGTCAGTGAAATTTAGATTTGGAGGGATTAAAGGAGAAATCTGAGCATATAATTTGATTGTGTGGGATATTTTCACTGCTGAAAACTTTGCACCGCTCGACAGGGTTATAATATCTCTCCTCTGGCTTTACCATGATCAGTTTGCTGCTTTTTCCCGTCTTTTTATTCAATTTTAGAGAGCACATCATTTTTTTTTGGATATTCCTTTTTGCTTTACAGTGTAACAAAGCTTTCGTGCATGTAAAATCCACATCTAAATGAGTTACTCCTACACAAGACACTGGTGAAATATCTCATTAGTAGGTCAGTTTTTTGTTCTTCTGTTTCTCACCAACATCACATCATTACATATTTGCTGAATACCTGCCTACAGGCTCATTTGGCAATGACTAAGCAGACTGTGTGGTGTTAAAGCTTCCTGTATCTGACCTTGCAAATGACAACATCCTGCAAACATGACATCACAAAAAAAAAAAAAAAAAAAAACCCTGCTGAAATTTACCTGCTACTTCTAAGACACTGAACATACCATTTTAACATTTAGATAACCACTATGGTTAATCCTGGGCTCACCAGCAGGCTGTAGAAAATTATATGATTAAATGAATCACCTCTGTCCCCCTGGCGCTTCACAGCTGCAGGGAGCTCCGGCTCTGCTGTGTCTTTCCATTTAGCATCGGCCATTATTCAATCACTCACTTTTATATCAATTACATGACACCTTATTAATTGCCAACAGGGTCAATCATCCCTTTTTACCTCTAAGGCACAAGCTCCCTCTGTAAAATGTACATATATGTAATATATACATGTAAAAATTCAACAGAATTAAAATTACAACTGTGTGTAATTAAAGAAACATTTTAATCACGTCACAGTACTTAAACTACTTTAGCTGCTGCTTTATTGACTTTAATACTTTTGATTAAATCTAACATGGATTCTCCTGCTGCTGTGTGTTTGTGTTCCTTCCTTGCAAAGGCAGTACAAGAGCCTTTGTGGATTTCAGATGCCTTTCATCACTGTGCTATTGCTTCCAGAGCTCATCATGTTCATGTTAGCTTTTTCCTGCTACACTTTATTTCCTAGAAATTAACTTAAGAAAATCTGAAGGTTGTTTCTAATTTCAATTGCGACCCATGAGTTTGGTTCAGTCATCTGGTGCTGAAAAGCAGGCCACAGAAACACAAATGCTGCAGTCTGTCCAGGCGTTATTAAATAAAAGAGGAATAACAAGGAGTGATCTGTTAGTATCGGCAGGACTCTCACCCTCTGCACCAATAGACACCAGTTTGACCCCCTTGCTGCAGATGAAGTCCAGAGCTTTATTCACGTTGGCAATCTTGTGGAAACGCATCTTGCCTTTGTCAGGTTTGGGCAGCCTCTCGCCTGAAAAACAAGCAAAACAGTCAATGAAATATTCGCCCTCTGTTCTGTTTCATTTCATGTTTGGTTAGTTTAATACACAGTTTCTGTGCAGCAGTTATCGTTTTTGTTCACCAACTCCATTTCTGAACAGAAACTAGAAAATGTGCATGCGAGTGTAATGACATCACCTGATATGACCTCCAGCAGCAGCATGAGTTTGAGGCCATTTCTGAAATCCTCCTCAATGTTCTCAATCTGTGTCCCGGCTTTCCTCAAGTGGGAGTTGCACCAAGCTGTGAAGGTCTGAGAGGAAAACAGAGCGATGCAGAGGGTTACAAAGTGATGGGGAAAAAGCAGACTGATTTTACCTGACACACACACACACACACACACACCACAAAGAACTAGAGGAAAAAATAAACTGAACAAACAAAAACATGTACACGTGTGGGTAAAACCCTGCTGTGCCAAGCTTAAACTGTCCTTTTGAGTTTGTGACCTTGGTGTGTGTCTGGCTGCTGACAGCGAAAGGGAACACTCTGACATTTATCTGAGTTTGATGGCTCCCGTTTACTCATCAGTCCTGAGCTGAGTCAATCTGGCTTCTGGCTTACATCTTATATTGTTAGTTTACAGTCCTTGTGACCTGATCCAGTCACAAAACAAAGAGAAATACCCCCCCACCCCCCGAGCAGATTTGTAATGAATACTGTCCAAGTACCTTTGGCAGCCTGATTTCTTCATGAAGATAATCTTACCATCTGCACCCATTTCATCTGAAAGTTTCTCTCATTCTTATCAACAGAAACTCAGTCTGAGGTCTCCACACACAGACCAGCTCACACCAGGATTTTCAGGGGCTTCCCAATCCCACTGCAGTTGCTTCTTAATGGCTTGTCGGGTTCATGCCAGCCTGATGTCTAATGCGCTCTGGAAAACATTTTCACTTCAGACGATTCTATATTTTTTGCATCCATTTGTTCCTATTCTGACTGGTCTTCCAATTTCTGTTGCAGAGATCATCCTTACAGACTGATGCTGCCATGTCTGACCATTAAAAAAGTACTGAGGAGGCAATGTTCAATACCTGGTTTCCTTCTTGCACACCTTTGGCATGCCTAGGCACACGGCCCTGCCTTTCAAAACTGTACCTTTACTAAAGACCCGATAATAAAATGACAAAGGACCAGAACTCAAATGCAATCATGATGTCTTCATACTCATGCAAGTGGAATATTTCAGTCTTCTTTTCAATAAATACAATTGCACCCATTTAGCTTTGTCATGGTGAAAAACTGCATGTAAGATAATGAGAAATATGAACTTAGTCTATTTTTGAATGTCTCTGAAACATTAAATGTTAACTATTTTAAGAGGCCAGAAAACTTTCTATTTGTACTGTGCTAGTGTTGTAAGTCTAAGCCTGGAAAGTAACTTCTATTAAACACCATTTTTGCTCCTAATCCAGTGTAAATCCCAGCATTTAACAGAGCTAGGTGCTGCCCATCTTGTTTTAGAAACAACTTGTTCATTAGGTAATGGCGCTGTGCATAATGGGCAGAATGCAGACGGAGATGGAAATGGCTCTGAGCCACTCAGCGCCTGCTTTTGTTCTGTCTGAAAACCGCCTGATGTCGTCGGCTGGGCACGTAGGAGACAATTTAATTGGTTCCATCAACCCATTCAATCAATTGCTGAATCAAATTCTGAGAGGCTTTCATGTTTAGCTAGAATGTGAAAATAGGACATGTGCATTCAAACTTGGGAGTTTAAGTGTGTGCTTCTACTGTAGAGCTAAAATTCAGCCATAGTTCGGAGACTGTGGGGGAGTTAAAGCAGAAAAAGTACATGAGCTGAATAACTAGCTACAGATGATAGTGTGGGTGGAGTGAAGCACACAGTAGCTTTAAATTAGCAGTGAAATAGGGTTTGTGCTCAGAGTATAAATTTTCCACCGTATTTAATAACAGAGGAATCAAAATCTGTCATTCCATAGTGTGTGGGCATATGTCTATAGCTGTATTCCCCACCTTGCCCAACATCTGCAGCTACATGAGATGCAAAGCGGAGAAGACAGTCGAGTCAGTGAGAAGAAAGGGGAGAAACTTGTTCATTAAAGGCACTATACCTGATTTTGTTTTAATCTCTCTAAGAAAAATGCTTTTTACACAGAATATTATGTGGTATAAGAGGTCATTTGATTTAAAAAAAAAAAAAAAAAAACTCATTGATTGTGCATACAAGTCCAGACATTTTTAGTTTCGGCTTCTAAC
The DNA here is from genome assembly GCA_023101725.1 of Atherinomorus stipes. Taxonomy (NCBI): domain Eukaryota; kingdom Metazoa; phylum Chordata; class Actinopteri; order Atheriniformes; family Atherinidae; genus Atherinomorus; species Atherinomorus stipes. The sequence goes on from JALJCO010005760.1 coordinate 222,235, forward strand.
TTTGCAAAGGTGAGTATACCTCCACTGGCTGTCACCGCATGCACAGCCAGACAGCCTGGAAAGAGAAAAACTGAGGAGAAGAGAGACTTGAAGCTAAGAAGAAACAAAGCTCGTGTAAATCTCCGTACATCGAGGTAAAGAGCTGCGGGACCGCCTCGGACTAAAGACCAGTATCTTTTCAATCATTTTCTTCTTAGAAACATTTTCTATGTCCTCAGCCACTGGTGCTACCTTTGGTGGTTTGACCGTGTCCACCTCTGTCTCCCTATACCGTATATAATACATAATGATATTTAGACCATAATGTGAACAAATCTATGCTAACATTAGCATTTAGCACAGAGTCAAACTATGTATTAACGAACAAACTGCTTTACCTCACATTATCACTTTCAATCACAGTGGCCAGTTAGACAGTTATAAGGGTGCTATGTTTTAATGTAGCCTATAGCTTAACACATCATAATTGTAATCTGTGTACATAACCGCAGTTAAGCTAATAGCTTGTAATGCTATCATTTGCTCAGGGAGTTTGACAGAAAACATCATTTAGTTGATACGCAGCCATTTACTGCAGCCTTCTTTTGTCACCTGTCTTTGTGTTTTATAGAAACTTGTAAAACAAATATATTCATAGCATTTAATTGCTGATGACGCATTTAAGATTCAAATGTACGTATGTGTAACCCAACCCAGACAGCTTTTCTGCTATTTGAGAACTTCTGCTGTTGAACATAATAAAAGAGGGAAGTTCACAAAAAGTACATTATAGTCAGATATTACCACACTCAGACTGTTGATTCAACTCAATGATGTTCAACACATTACTGTGAATGCAATCCTGTTTTGATCTCTCCATCACAATATTTTAAGGCTTTTGGTTTTCAGAGAAAACACAGTGAGCATCAAATAAGATTATTTACACATCTACATATACAGTAAAGTCACTATCAGGTTTACATGGGTTAAACAGTTTTATAGTATCATATGCAGAACAAGGTGGATAACTAAGAGAAATAAGGATATTTAATACTCAGCATTTTGCAACAGTTAAGGTCCAGAATTCATCATAATCACCCATGCATTTACTTCCCCTGAGAAACTTTCAGCTTTGTTTTTCTGAGGCTTTTTCTGCCTTCACTTTGTCTTGTGATAGGAGTTCAGGATTTCAGTGCAGTCCTGCAACCTCTTTGTGTTTTGCAGCTTAATAGTTAATCACAGGTGGCAGCACAAATTGAGCAAACTCAGAAATAGGTTGAGCAACGGGAGATTAAGACAATTCTTGCTTTTTCTGGTACCGTTGTTGGTCCTTTAGCTTTGACCTGCTGTGGAAAAGTGAATGGAAAAATTCAATCTATTTTGTGTCCAAAATGATGTCCAGTGCAGTCCCAGCATTTTTTACTTGTTTCTTTATTATTCATTGTGCTGTGTCCTCTCATTGATGAATTCTTTTGTCACGGTTTCCCCTCCAGCTTGAGCTCGTTTTCAACCAAGCAGCATCTGACTTTTAAGGCCTATGCACCGTTAGCTTTTTAGAGGATTTCACATTGATTTATCCTCAACTGTGTGGTGTAGAGTCAAGAAGATGGAAACTAAAAAAGGTGGCACCCCAACTTGTGCAGTAGTCTTTAAAAAATTCAGTATCTTCACTTTAATATGCTCTTTGCTTTTTCTGTATGATTTGAATTCATTGTCTACAGGTTAAAAGATTTAACAGACTCTAAGGTGAGTTTTTTGTTTGTTTGTTTGTTTTTGTTTAGTTCCCCCCACACACACACTCAAATTTGAACTGGTTCTTTTATCTGCAGTCACATCATCAACAAACATTGCATTCGCCTCCATCATGTTTGACAGATGTTATACAATTTAAATCCCAGTTTTATTTTCCAAATACCTCTTTCATCATTCTGCTACAAGTTTATTTTCAGATAAAACAGATAGTTTTATCTGTTTAAAAGAAGTCAGTTTCCAGAGTTAAGTAGGCCATCTTGATGCTTTCTTGATAAGTTTTAGCACCATTGCTTTTAAGTCTCATCAATGGCTGGTATATACATTTACTTAACTCTTTGTATTTATACTCTAACAATGATACACCTTGCTCCTGAATTGTGTTCTTGACTTGGCTGAATATTGAACCCACTGTTGAATTTGCTACTTAAAGTAAAATCCAGATCATTATTACCATTTTTTTTTTTTTTTTACCTTTTTGATGGAACTGAAATAAGAGTAAATATACAGTATATCATATAGCTGGTAAGGAAAGTATCCAGTATCCAGACCCCTTTAAAGTTTTCATTCTTTGTTTCATTGCAGCCATTTGCTAAAATAAAAAAAACAAAAAACGTTACATTTCTTTTTCATGTACACTCAGAACTCCCAACTTGACAGAAAAAACAGAAATGCAGAAATTTTTGCAAATTTATTAAAAATGAAAAACTGAAATATCACATGGTCATAAGTATTCAGACCCTTTGCAGTGACACTCATATTTAACTCAGAGGCTGTCCATTCTTTTTTATCCTCCTTGAGATGGTTCTACTCCTTAATTGGAGTCCAGCTGTGTTTAATTAAACTGATTGGACTTGATTAGGAAAGACACACCCCTGTCTATATCAGACCTTACAGCTCACAGTGCATGTCAGAGCCTTGGTGAGAGAAGTAAAGAAGAAGCCAAAGATCACTGTGGCTGAGCTCCAGAGATGCAGTAGGGAGATGGAGGAAGTTCCACAAAGTCAACTATCACTGCAGCCTCCACCAGTCGGGGCTTTATGGCAGAGTGGCCTGGTTGAAGCTTCTCCTCGGTAGAAGAGATGCAGTATGAAAGCCCGCATAGAGTTTGTCAAAAAACACATGGACTCCCAGACTTTGAGAAATAAGATTCTCTGGTCTGATGAGACCAAGACTGTCACATATCGCTTAATTCTAAGCGGTATGTGTGTGGATAAAACCAGTCACTGCTAATCGCCTGCCCAAAATGATCCCACAGTGAAACATAGTGGTGGCAGCATCATGCTATGGGGGTGTTTTTCAGCTGCAGGGACAGGACGACCGGTTGCAATTAAAGGAAAGATGAATGCGGCCAGAGGGATCCTGGAGGAAAACCTCTTCCAGAGTGCTCAGGACCTCAGACTGGGCCAAAGGTTCACCTTCCAACAAGACAATGACCCTCAGCACACATCAAAGGAGTGGCTTCAGAACAACTCTGGGACCATTCTTGACTGGCCCAGCCAGAGCTGACTTAAACCCAATTAAGCATCTCTGGAGAGACCTGAAAATGGCTGCTCACCACTGGAGAGGATCTGCAAGGAACAATGGCAGAAGATCCCCAAATCCAGGTGTGAAAAACGTTTTGCATAATTTACAAGAAGAATCATGGCTGTAATCCAAAAGGTGCTTCTACTCAGTACAGAGCAAAGGGTCTGAAACTGACCATTTGATATTTCAGTTTTGTCTTTTTGAATAAATTTGCAAAAAATTCTACATTTCAGTTTTTTCTGTCAGGATGGGGTGCTGAGTGTACAATAATGAGAAATAAAATGTTTCATTGCAGCAAATGGCTGCAATGAAACAAAGAGTGAAAAGTTTAAAGGGGTCTGAATACTTTCAGCACCCACTATAGGCATGAAATCTCTTTACAGCTAATTAACATTAAACCAATGAAACTAAAAGACAGAACATTTATTTCTTTAAGACAGTAGAATTAAGAATAAAAGCTTACACTGAAATCACAACTTGGTTAATTTCTGAGGGAAAGTGATGATGATTCAAAGAGGCAAATTAACTCAGCAGCATCAGAACTTTTGTTGTATATATCATAAATCATGGTCTGAACAAAATGACTTCAGAACTGTGTTTTAGTTCATGTACAGTCCAAAATTGGGTCATTTATCTATAAAAAATGTTTTGGATTCTTAGAGAATTTCATATTTTCCAGAGCTAAAAGGTACAGAACGAAGTAGGAGAGCTGAAGGAATGGCCAGGCTCTGGTGTAATTTGATGTAAGGGTCTCAAGAGGAGGAGAGGCCGCCCATCCAGCTAGCCAGGGTCCAAGCAGGTGCTTGTCTCCTTTGCCATGCATGACCAAATTTAGACAGACTGCTAATCCAGCACACAGACCCCCAGGCCAAACTGGAGGGGAGATGAGGAGGTGTCTGAAGGAGGAGGTAGAGCTCCAAAGGAGCAGGGAGGGTGGGGGCTGAAAGGAGGAGGCTAAATTGGGTTGGCATGGGACACCACTGGACAGCTGAGAAGGCAGGATTCCTGAGGTGAACTGTAAGAGTACAAGACGGAGATACAGAGGAGGAAGAGAGGGCTATGCTGAGGAAGGAATGGATTTGAGAATATGACAAGATATTGAATCACTTAAGAAAAAGAAAAAAGCTGGATGAGTGAAAGGGGTGGCATCTGGCCAACCTACTTTCAGAATAGTCATCAGAAAAAGTAAACATGAAAATCAAGACAAAGAGGAATATAATCCTTCCTTCATTAAAAAGAAACAAAAAGCTGCAACCTCAGACACAAACTTTAGTTTCTGTTTCTCTGTCCTTGTAATGCTCTATTTTCCTTCCCCTCAGGTCTGTTGCAATGCTTGTGGTGGTCTACTGAGTCCACCAGCATGAAGTCACTCCTCCATTGCAACAGCACCCCCTCCTCCTCCTCCTCTTCTCTTCTGTCAGTCCACACCTGTCGGTCTGGCCTGGCTCAGCTCGGCATTTTTACAGGTCCTTCTTGTAAAATGAGGTCACGGTGGCCCAGCCGAATGCCTGACATAACTATAGCTCTCCAAGGGGAATAGGGAATGGTGACCCTCAATACAGCTGACACTCACAAACACACGTTTCGACACACACACACACCTCTTCCCATCTGAGTAGGCTCACAGCTTTTAACAATGTCGCTAGCTCGGCTGTCTATCAAAGAGCTGACGCAACCACTGGAAGCTGCTGGTGCTGGCGTCAGAGAGGAAACCAATTTTCTGAACAGACTTGCTCCGTGGCTGCACTTCACATTTCCTAATATGAGGAAAGTATTTTATTTGACCTTTGCTGCTGACAAAACCACACGTTGAAGAAGCAGATGTTATTTTATAAACCAAGTTCAACAGCACTCAGACCTGATGCATTTTATTTTCATACCATTTATGATATTAGGTAGCCAAATATTGCTAGAATGTTGTAACTACTGGTACGAGAAAGCATCAAAATAGCCTACGAGTTCATATTTAACACTAAATCAAGATTTGTTTCACAGTGCCATGCAATAGCAGTTTATAAGGAAGAGTGACAATGTTCCTGTGTGAATAGGAAGTAAACAAACAGGTGCTAGTAGTCACCTCTCAATATGTTGGATTTGGTGAGGTTACAAGGTGCTCCAGGCAGATTTGCAGACTGAGCTGTACTACTGAGAAGGATGCTCTGCACTGTGATGTGTGCTCTGAGAAAACAAACTTGCACACTGTTTTTAAGAAGCTCACTCATTCCACAATGGAAACTGTCCAAATGTTTGCAGTGCAAAGAAGAAAAATAGATTTTAAATCATATCTTTGATCTCCGCTTTCTCTTTTTTGTAACATATGGGACAATTCATAAAATACACCAATAAAATATGTAGTGTTTAAAATGACTTAAAAGAAAGTCTGGCTTAATTCTTAAGTACATTATCAGAAGTTCTCTTTCTTTCTTGGATAAATTAAGTCCCATTATTGAGTTAATGTGACCTGACAAGGGAGACAGAAACTGGGACTGTATTGCATTCACCATCGATAAATCTCTACACATTGTGCAAAGAGGCCTCCTTAGCTGGCCAGTTTATTCACCCATGTGGGACTGCCGTGGCCGACTTGACAAACCCTGAGTATTACCCCAGATATTCCCAGATGCTCTTCACTCTACTCCAAGCTGTCCTCTGAAAGAACCAAGTCAAACTCTAAACTTTAGCAAATCAGGTTGATGATTACATAAACCTGCTGCAGTACAGACTAATTAATTGTAAACCTCCCTGCAATGTTGTCTCACTGGCATCCAGTCAGGGTGTTAAGATTTCATTTAAAAAAAGGCTACGGCAGTCATTTTCACTAATTAACACCTTCTATCAGACTCAGCTGATGTATTTAAGGTATTATATTGTGGACTGTTTGTGAGGCTTGTGTACTAATGTAGCTTAAGTTCCTAGCCTGCACTTTTAACAGCTTGTATGTGTATAACCTCATGCTCAAGTGCTGAAAGATTTAGCACACAAATCTGCAGACAACAAACTACTGGGGTGTGAAAATATGGTTTATGGTCCTGGGCACAATAGAAAAGCAATAACCAGAACAATTAAATGGAAGTAACTGCGAGCAGTTTTTAGAAAATCTGAAGCCTATTTTCAACAACCATGTTGTACATCTGAGAACATATTTGCACTTTCTCAAGGTATTTAAAGAATACATAATATTGGCCTTAGATCCCCCCCCCCCTAGTTATTTCTAATGTGCAAAGAGGCTGAGCTGCAAAAAAAGTCTTTATATGTTCAATAATTTACAGCTAATCTGTTGTTAGCCTACGTACTTTATTTTATGTGTCACTACCAGTGTAAAAATAGTTTGCCGACAAGGCTGACCTTGTGGACTCCATTGACACCTGTCCGCTACAGCTACCTTTGTCACACACACCTGTTCAGCAGTCATGTCCAATGGTCTTTAACACACACATCCATGCATGCCATATTAACCACCAATACCCCATCACATGCACTGTGTGTACATAATTATAGCTGCACATAAAAACACTATGTTCTTCCATTTATAAGGGTGTTGTGACGCATATGGACACGCACATAGAAAGACGACTATTTAAGAAGATGGTCGTAAAAATCGTAATAATAATAAATTGAAAAGCTTTTTATATTCCTTTACTCAGCAACCTCATCAGAAAATGCTGCAGCAAGACATGCATCATTCCCAGACAGGATCTTTAAAATCTAAATTATTCAAAAAATAACTGTTAAAAAAAACAAACAAAAAAAAAAAAAAATTCAATTACAACAACATAATCTAATTGTTATTCTGTTGAAATTGGACCACCACTAATTCAATCCAGTCAGTAGTCTTCACTATTTCAAAGGAAAGATGCACCTTTGCATCACAATAAAAATCCTGCAGCTCAGCTGTTCTCAAAAACTCAGACACAATTCATATTTCTATTAGTTATTGTTCCCGATTATCTCAGTTGTCATTAAAGTCACCATATTGATTCTGAAATACACCATCTTCATTTTAAATAACACAATTTGAACCACTGCATGCACAGTTATTCACCAATTCACTTAGATGAAATGGACATCTGCAAATCTGTAATTGGTACTTCATAATAAAAAATAGTGAAAGTCTTTTGAAATCAAAATGTGTGGTTTGACTTGTTCTTAGACGCATGCGTTTTTTTCCCTACACAAAATAATTAAAATGGCACTGGTCATATCGACTGTCCTGTAAACAGCTCTACCCAAACCCGATGGCTCTTATTTATATTGCTTCAAATTAAGAATTAAAATGATCAATTGTATTGAGAAAATGCACAATTCTGTACGGCCATTGACATTAGCTGATAAATGCTGTGATTCAGCAACACTAACAGTGTTAGAAAAGCAACAAGCTCTTTATCTGACAGCTCACACTCAAGTGGAAGAAAAGGAATGATACGGCCATTTGTCAGAACTGATGGCGTGAAAATCCTTCACGGATGAGCTCTATTCTTGAATTGTGCTCCTCACATAACTAAAGTGTTTTTGATGGGTACCATCTATGTACTACACTGGCCTTAATATTAGATCCTAAGAGCTTATTGTAATTTAGGACATGATCTTTTTCTATATTTCCATGCATTTTACTGTTAAACTGACAAAGTGCAAGTCTTCATTCAACAGTTCTGAAAGGTTCAGTCACTTAAGGTCTGATGAACTTTGAGAGGAGAAACATTTGTCCCACCATTCCTTTTTAAATCAATGTGTGTTGATGACACACCTGCACTTCTAAAAACATTTTTGCTTTGGATTTTTGGATAATTACAACCTCTACGTGCTTTGCGGACTGATGTTTACCAAACCAAAGCCCCTCAGTTGTTTTTAAAACAGTGTTTAGAACTGAAATTTGTATCCTACTGATGCTATACACCTCAAAAGTCAAAATCTGGTGTCATAAAGACAAAAAAAAGTCTAAACAAGTGAGTGATTTAGAGATTTTCTTTTTTTAAAGGCCACATTGGTAAGGCTTTCTTCTGAAAACCTCAGATTATAACACCTCTTTATCATAATCTCAAATAAAAATAGAAGAACACAAAACAGAAAAGCAAAAAGTCAAAAATCAGTCTTGTTTTTTTTAAAAGATCATGAAAGAGCAAGATGTCTCCATACATTTCATGGAGTCTCCAACACTAGGTGGTATAGACCACACCAGCATCAAAATAAGCACCGAGGTTAAAAATCCAGTCTTGTAAACAACAGGACTTCTGATTACTCTGGTGAAACTGACTCACTTTCTTGTACGAGAGGTCTCTTGTAAACAACTGTTCAAAGGTCCTCCATAGTTTTATCAGTGGATAAAGAGACAGGACCATGGCGGAGGGGAGAGAAGTTACAACGCAACAGGTGTCACAGTTATTAAGGAATCCCCCCCTCCCCTCTCTCTTCCTCTTGTTGGCTTTAAATACCTCCCTCCATTAGCCTTCCCGAAGAAACCTGGAGCCCTAAAGATGGCTCCCTCAAAGACAATTTGAGACAAATGACGCAAGAGCTAAAAGTTAACCCCCACCCAAAATGTAACTCTTGTATGCCAACAGACTTCTATTTACCTTAACCCCCCTCATATAACCGCTAAAAAGCAATGCATACAGTATATGTTCAGCTTCCTTTTATTCACTGAAAGCAGTTTATGCTTCCTTATAATAATAAGTTTTAATTCTTTGAGGCTTTGTTAAAAGATAATGACTACAAATAATGTTTTTTTTAAAGCATGTTTCTTACTCTAACCATACAAACACTCTACTGGAGGGGAAAGGGGGTATGATTAAGCCTCAACAGTGAGGGCACAAGTGATCCATCAATTCATCTCACTTTCTATTAATCTAATTTTTCCCATCCCAGCCTGTCCCTGCTGGTATCAGGTTAAAGATGGGGTACACCCAGTCAGTCAGTCATTTTCTGTACCGCTTATCCAGTTCAGTGTCGTGGGGGTTGCTGGAGCCTATCCCAGCTATTATCAGGCGAGAGGCAGGGTACACCCTAGACAGGATGCCAATCTGTCATAGGGGGGTATGCCCTCTGCCTATTTTTCTGGAGATATACTGTACATGAAAAACAACCACACCCGTTCACACTCACTCTAGCTTGTTAAATACTCCACGAGAAGCAAGAACTTACAGTCATAAATTAACCCAAAGTTCATGTCTATGAGCTGTGAGGCTCTGCATGATTAGGGGGAAAAAAGTGTGAATAAATATTACTAAAATAACTAAATAAAAAATATAAAAACTAAGGATGGGTTTGTTGTATGTTTTATGCCCATCTACATTTTACAAGTAGTTCTAGGAGTGGTCAAAAACTTGTACAGTGGCAAGTTCAGTTCCTGGGTGGCTAAACTTCCTCTTCTTCTCCACATTTCCTGGCATATTTGAATGTCTCTCAATAAGAATATTGTAATGGTTGATAAATAATAGCAACGTTAACAGATAGATTTAATTCATTCTCAAAAATGTCAACTATATAGAGATCAGCTTAATTTAAAAATCAAATTAAAACAGAAAGCCACCGTCACTTAAGAAAATTCTCTCTCTCTCTCTCTCTCTCCCTCTCTCTTTTTTTTCCACACAAAACTATTCTACTTACATAAAGCAGTTTCAAGTTACAGTTTTTGGAGCTAGAACTGTAAGTGAATCATTTCTCTGCATGAATTTATCAGCCCTTCTTTCCACCTCTTCTTTATGAAGGATTATCAGGCTTACTGCCAGAGACCCTGCTGACAACAAGCCTAGCACTGGCCTCCGATGCAGGGCCCGAGTCCAAACCAGCAGATTTATGTCTGTGTTAGAGGATAAAAGGCCTAGCTGCCCTATTCTAGTCAAAAGTGTGTGTATGAAACCCATGAAAGATGCTACTGAGATACAGTAGAAAAAAGGATGGCTGCAAGTGTAGCACAGGATTAAATACAGCAATCTCTTTGAAATAAAATGAGAACAAGGCAAACATTACTCATAAGAATCATCTTTATGTGAACACAGCAGTGTTATACATCAGATAGCCCTGTTCAAAAATAAAATCGCCCTCATCATTTAATGTGAAAATGAGGACATCTCATTTAGTTGCACCATGTTATGCAAACACAAGGAGAGTCACAAGGTTCTAAAAAAGAAAAAACTACAACAAAAAAAGAACATTTTCCAAGGCCAATGCTGTATTTTGCAATAATCTTTTCAATTAACAAAGATTTCATGTCTTCTATTTTTTTTTTACGTCCTTTTTGTTTGGATTTGCCAACAAATAGACAGCAATGATAATTCCTCTGCCACAGCTCAGTGAAGAAACAGCTTTTGCCACATGAGAAACACAGCAACAAGATGAAGCAGCAGCAAGTCTTCATCACCAGCTACTAGCTCTGACAACCATCTGTCCACATTGTTAAATTAATTGCTTTGACTTCATGGAGAGATACATTGTGTCCTGCTTTGCTCTATTATGTTCCACTGCCACATGGCTCCAGGTTGCTGCTCCCCTACATGAAGCCAGCCAAAACTCCTCCACCCCCCAGCAGTGTGTCCATGTGTGTGTGTGCAGGTGCTCATTTCTCTGAGTCACCTGATGTGCTGACAGGAATCAAAGTGCAGCAGCACAGATGTATGCTGCTCACAGTTTTGGATTTAGCATACTAAAAAGACACGAAAAGCAAGGCTAGTGGAGCAACAGCAATAATGAGGAAACATCTTTCTGTTGTGGATTTTACTGAAGCTTTTCAGTTAACTAAAATTGCATCAAAAAAGCAACTAAAATGTGTTGATGGATCAGAGGCATTGCAGCTGCCCATAATGGGAGGGATAATCCAGCATTTGTGATTTAGGCTTTCACAGAACTGACTGTCTGTGGACCATAAAGCAACTCTGCACATGCAAATACACTGGTAATACAGATTTGTAGCAAGATTTTTAGCATTTTTATCATAATATGTTAAAACTACATTTGCTTACTGGAACTAAACCATGAACATCAGGTTGATGGGAATTTGAGAGGTATTACAGCTGTTAAATAACAAACGGATGGTGAAACCATGAGATTCCTTGACCAGTTGAGATGCCTAAGACATGATGGCATCAAAGGGAAGTGAACTTCCATACAAGCTGTCACACCAAGCCGTTATATGCAATCTATGTGACAACTTTGTTATTCTGCTATGTTTAATGACTTAGCAGACAAGTCATCAAGGTTATTTCCATCCATGTCTTTTAATTGTCAGCTGGGTGTACACAATAACTGTTATTTTCTGCTTGTATTGCACAACCTCTGTATTATTATCCTCAGCCTAATAATGCCTTCACCTTTTTGTCGTTACAACTGAATGGAGCGACTGTGTGATTGATGGTGGAGAATGAAGGTGAGCGTGCAGGTTCACAGTTGGCAGCAGCAGCATGTCAGTCTTTTGTCATTTAATGAGCTCTGGACTCAAGATGAACAGTGAGTGGGATAAACTGGTGTAAGTAGTTGGGAAAGATTTATGACGGAGCGGCTGGCCTGGGACTGATGATTGGTTGGGGTTAGGAGGAGGGCTGTGTCTAATTTCAGTAAGCTACTTCTTTCTCTGAGAGGCAAAGCTGTCCAGGCAGATCTAGGGTCAGCTAAATCATCTTAACAGAAACCTTGACCATGAAGACCTATGTGTGAAACTGATCTAAGGCTGTATATAGTAACAAGCAACCCAGCTATATTTCCCAGCATTCATTTAGCCAAAAGAGCAAGTCACAGAGATGACCTTGTGATTTTGCTTCAACCTCTATTAGAGAACCGCAAAAAGGTTATTGAACACTCGAGTCAGATGGTCTTACAACTCTCTATCATGTTGTTATTTAAAGGTTGTGAATCTTAAATGACTCCTGAGTGACCACATGAGACCGTTTCTGTACTGAATGCTTTGTCATACAGGAAGTCCTCTGTTATAATTTGGGTGGATATTAACTAAGTTATTATCCAAAGCGAGCCTAAATCAGGCATAAAACAAGCATTAGAGCAATGGCTTGGTTGCCTAATGCACAATATCCCAGCAGGGTTGAGAACTACAAATGTTTACAACTTAATGTTGGATAAAAAAATCAAAACCATGCCATTCCTCTGTCATTCTGACAGGTTTTCACTGGAGCAGAATGCTCTTAGAGAATATCAAATCACAGCAGCTTTTCAAGCAATTAAAAACGACAGAATGAAGTCTTTGTGACCTCAGCCCCATTATCTGAGACTCACCATCTGAGAAGGCTTTAAAGTGCTGACTGGAACATCTGCTACCAACCTATAAATGTCTATTTCACGCAGGCTGCATCCACCACGACAAAGCATATGAGCCAATTCAACTTATATAAGTGGTTGGCTGTTTTGGTCTCATTACGAGAGAAAACCAGATCGCACGTAGATTGCAATACGCTTTATTAAGACGCTACATTTTGCCAGTTTGATCTTAAATCCACTTGGTGCCAATCGTTAATAAATTATTGGTTCCCCCATCCTCATAAAACAAGCCTTCATCTTCAACACTAAGGCTGAGAAGGAATAATAATAATAGCTGCAACTTTGATGGAAGCAACTCAGACATTAAAAGTTAATGTTGAACATTTGCTTTGATTTTTACTTTTAGTTTGTTTACACAAACAGAATACAGTATCTAAAGCAATAACCCTAATGGAACAAACAGCTGTCCCTCAGGTCATTTTCTCCAACAATCCAACTCGTTATTCTATTTACAGGCCCACAGAATTGCTCTGATCAAATCAAGATGGCTGCTCTCAGAGCCCATCATTCATCATCGCTACCTCCACCATATGGATTGTAATCCTGCTGATGTATCATGTGTCCACTTTTGCCATTACCACACCCTGCAAGAACTACTGCATCTTGAAACTGTGGCCCAATCCTCATAAATAAACTCATCCAAGAAACACTGGAAATAAACTTTCATGCCAGTGAAATACAGTGCATCACCATGAAGATCTCTCACACACACACACTCCTTAGCCCTTCCTATGGCCTCTCCTAGGGTCCTGTGCTTGCAGTTTATAGAAGCCTCCCTACATGGACACAGCTTCTGGAATAGCAACTGCTATTTGATCTGCGTGCAGGCCGTTTCACCTCTCCACTTACGTAGACCCTCATACAGATGCTCTCTAGATGCAGCTCACAATACTGACACACTGCACTGTACTTATCAATGACATTCATTCTTTTACACAGTTCGCCGGGATAGATTTAGTCTTAATTCTCAACAGGAAAATAATGTTAAAAACTGTTCAGTAACTGGAGTAATGTCTTACCTACACAGAGTGAAAACATGCAAATATTTCTCTGTTAAATGATTAAGTACATCAAGCAGGTTAAATCAATGACCTTTACCAACTTTTTCTAAAGCTTACCTCACTTTTTATTCTGGGAATAAAAAGAGGCAAGAAAAAGGTTTTTTGTTATCAAGTTTGAAGAGAAAATAAATCTTGTGATTTCACTTTAACCCATAAAAGAGCAGTGTGTGTGCGCTGTGCTGGTCCTCTGAAAGAATATATGTGGAAAGGTCCACGGATCACCTCAACAGGGTAAATGTTCAGTCCCCAGTATCACATGAGCCTGACAGAGTGAATCATGGGAGGAAATCTAAGATGCTACCCTCTCCCAGATGCAGCTTGGGATAGAAGCATGGTCAGTGTGCATGGATCAGTGGAGCGCGTCTAATTTACAGCAAATTACACATCAGTTCTGCAATTTCCTCACCAATACCACAAATTGAGATGTTGAAGAGGCGAGAGATGTTTGAGCTGCCTGATGCTCACTTGAAAATTCTTCTCTCTTAATTTCCCATCGTCCATCAGTGTAGATGAAAATCATTCATTGAATTCTTACTGAAGGAATGTACACAATTTTCTTTACTGTGAAGCAGCCACATGGCAAATCAATTATGGTAACGTGATTAAGGTCCCAAGTTTATCTGTGAGATTGATTTGTAACTTAATTTTTCCAACATACCAGAAGTTTAGCTGGGGAAATTGTAGGAAAAGTTCAAGACTGTTGTCTCTGTTTGAGAGTAGTTTCCAAAAATGACTAGATATGGAGGAATTATATATATATATATATATATATATATATATATATACACACACACATATATATATATATACACATATATACAGACACACACACATATATATATATATATAGATAGATATAGATATAGAGAGAGAGGGAGAGAGAGAGAGTCCTAAAAATTATTCATACCCTCCAATTAAAGAAAAGGCTAAATCCACAATAGTAATTCGAACAACAAGAAACTGGAGTAACAAATACAAAATTATACTTTAGTGAAACAAGTGCTTTTTAATTGTGGTTGGAAATAAAAAACACAAAACTGTCCCAGATACATTAGAGCTCATTTCCTATGAACAATGGACCAAAATACCTGTCAGCAAGTGTAGAAGTCTTTTTGAACATTAAAGAAAACATATTATCTCAGTGATTGCCTCAAAGTGTTGCTCAACAAAATGTTAGCTACAGAGCCCAGTCATGTCTGTTTGCTTGTTTTTTTTTGTGTGTGTGTGTGTGTGTTTGTTAATATTTCTTCTAACCACAATTCAAAATCAATGTCATGATTTGCACAAAATTATTTATTATTACTTTTGTCAATTTCAACTGAGTAACCCCTCAAAAACAAGATGTCTCATCTCAAGGGGTTATTCCTCATGAACCAAATGTAAATAAACAAATAAATTTAACTAACAGCTGATTTTTCCCATTCTTTAATTAGAGGGTATGAATAATTTTGAGGACGACTGTATCACACACACACATATACATACATTATATATATATATATATATATATATATATATATATATATATATATATATATATATACATACACACACACACACACACACACACACACACACACACACACACACAGAAATGGAATTTCACACACAGAAATAAATTACCATTATATATTTTCACTGCAGGTGGCTCATACGTCGCCATCATCCAGTGAGGAAAGGGGCCCCTGCAGAGAACAGGTGCTAGTCCTTCCCCTAAATCAGTGTTCCTCAATCCTGGTCCCTCTGCCCTGCATGTTTTTCAAGTTTCCAGCTCCACCACACCTGGTTCAGATCAACTGAACTACTCATCACGCTCTTTGAAAGCCCGCTAACCAGCCATTCCTCTGACTCAGGTGTGTTTAAGTATGAACACCTTAAAAAAAAAAAAGCTGCCATCACTGCCCTAAATAACCAGTGATGGGCCAGTCTTTTGGTAGTCCCATATGGCATCAGGTACGAGATAGGTGGACAATTTTGTGCGGCTGCTAAAAAATTAGATACGTCATATCTGCCAAATAAGATTAGACAAAAATAGATATGATTATGCAGCACCCTACGATCTTTCATCACCCACAGGGACATTATGTTGATGTTGAGTGAAAAAGCATCACATTTCTGAATATAACTCGAACAGCTGATGATCATCACTCTTCTTGACTACTTAATTTATTTCATGCTGTGTGAAATTGAACAGAACATAGTGATGCAGTTGAATGCACAAATAGATAATAGCATCCGAGTTTAAATACAAACCTAATTTAGAAAATAATAATAATAATAATAAATGAATATGGAGAAACCACAAGCCCAAGAGCTGTGTCTTAACAGACTGGATAAATTGGAATTTATGTAAATCAAGGGCATAAAATGTCCATAATTAGGTGTTGTACAAAGGAAACTATACATTCACTATACATTCTACTTTGATAGACTGAATCATTCAATTTACAATTATCATAATTCAAATCCTAATGGGTGATTAAGGAATACAACTATGATATTCCATGTGAATATTGTGTCTGGAGCAAGCAGAAATATAACTTGATCATTAAAAGTGAAAAAGTTTTTCTCTTATCTTCAAAGTTTTAATAATTTTTTATAGACAAGACATTACATGTATGTGCACAAGCATTTACAGTGTAAATATTGTGTTGTCAATCACCCAAAAAGTAAAATGCATAACCAAAAATACAAGATCTTTACCATTTTAATTAAAAGACGCAACTCAACATCACAGGGGGCGAACATTTCCCTTCCTTTTTCTACATTTATGCATGATTATAAACATTCAGTAGGGATGCATGATATTGGAGTTTTGGCTGAGATCTGGTATGCCGATATTTTAAAACTCATGTGGCAGATAACCGATATCGATACCGATATTAAAGCTGTAAAAAACCTATGTAATATTCATTCCTTGTGTAAAATTTAAAAAGATACCACAACTTGTGTTATTTAAAACAAGTCAAACTTAATGACAGTTGTTCAAATAAAACTAATAGGATATGTACATGATATCCTAGAACCTGTATTTTCCTCTCCTTGAGAAAAAAAAACGATACCCCAAAACAGGGGATATTTGGTAGGGTGGGAAAAATATTGATACACTGAGATATTGCAATATTTTTATAAGCTGAAATCATATTGATATTTAAAAACGCGGTATTGATCTATTTTACTAACAAAATCTCACGAGATTTTATTGTTCCGATACAAAATCTCGTGGGTTTTCGGGAAATCTTGAGATTTCGTAAGAGAACGATCAAATCTTGTGAGATTTTATAGGTAAAATAATCAAGATCGTGTTTTCAAGTATCAATATGAAATCTGCATATGAAAATATTGCAATTTCAGTATATCGATATCATAATAATAATAATTAATTTTATTCATAAGCGCCTTTCTGAACACTCAAGGACACTGCAAAGCTAAAAGACATCAGTAAAAACGTGACAAGATACCCATGAGGGTGTCCGTGAGAACATCATAAAACAAACTTGTCTTTAGAAGTTTTAAAGTCTGTAAAAAAATAAGTTTTTGAAGAAGTTTTCGGGTTTGCATCCCTAACATTCAGCAATCAACTTCTAAAAACTAATAAGGCAGTCAATTGGTCATTGTAATGGATATTTATAGGATACTGCAAGCATACACTACGCTGGGCAGCTCGTCATTTTCTTAGTCATTTAGCAGCTGAACTTCTAAACAATGTGAAACCGAAGGAGACTCTGGTCACTGTGGTTTTTATGGTATGTTGACATTTTGCATTTGCTTTCAGTTCATTACAAATACACAAAAGTATTACAGGGATGAAAGTTACATGAAGCATCCGCTCAAAAAAATAAAGCAGCTACCTCCTTGTCAGACAGCTTATCTGTGTTCAAGGTTACAGGTTTTGTGCGGTGAGAGTAAATCTTTGCACATCTATTGATCAGATTGCCACTTGTTGCAGATGTACTCAAGCAGAACCTCTCCTAGTTGTCAGCTAAGCATCAGTGTAAGGCAGGCATCAATAGGCTTTAAGAGTTCATGAGCATGCCTACTTTGCCCCCTTACTGGCTTGTTTTCCTCTTCTCTTAAATCATTCTGACATATCAGCCCTGCTTATTTCTAATATAGCAGTTGCTTTGGAAAAAAAAAAAGATTGTAGAAACAAGATCCAGCCTGATCTCATCTGTCCTTTCATCTCATCCCGTCTTACAGCTCTCACAAGATGAAATATCTCACACAATTTTTTATATCTCCTATTACATCAAACTCTTGTCTAAACGCAGTGAATCATTTACTTTGCAGTGTACAAGAGATGCATCATGATAATGTCAACATGTACTATTCTGACCTGTGCATATGAGATGGACTCATATTCAAGCACGCACCATTTCTAAAGTCTAGTATCAGATTCGACATCACAGTGTGTTGACAAACACTTTACTACCATGTCAAATGCTGAGCGGCTTTTCCACTGAAATTTCAAGGATGGAAGAGACAACAGGTGCTGCAGGACTTTCCTTTCATATTCATTACACTGCAAAATGATGCACTAACTATATTTGTGGACTGATATCAGCTTCTTAAGCTAGATTTTACATGCCGAGAAGTGCCATGGAGTACCATGACTTGCTCCCTGGGGAGACTGCTGCGTGAAGACCACAGGCTCAAAGCCTTTTCTAAACACATTACATGGAAAAGACTGGCAGGTGCATGCGAAAACTAACAGACAATACATGAAGAAGCAACACAAACGTGTCTCATGATTGGTGATAAGAGGAAGTTAAGAAAGTAGATGGAGAAAAGACAGAGCAATAGAAAGAAAACAAGAGATGAAGGTGGAGGGAGGGAGGGGTGAAGGGAGAGATGTTGGAGCCAAGCAAGTTAAAAAAGTATTTTTAGGATGATGTTTATTTGGAGGTCTGTGAAACCAACCCGGGGTGTATATCTACCAGCGTATCTCTGCAACCATCTGTTAAGTTGTCTCAGCCTGTCACTGTGCTCTAAAGGTGGGGGACATTCTGCACTGGCAGAAAAGTTTGGCAGAATCACAGCAACTGAGTCCATTTGAATATTCTCAATAAAAAGCTGTGATTCAGCTTCTCAGTACTGTTATATGCCATAAAAAATACAAATCAGATGTCATTAGGTTGTAGCAGCACCAAAGTGAAAAAAAAAAAAACTCATGGGTAACATACTGAAGCAAAGGTAAAGGTCTGTATTTTTCTTAAAAATCAGTAGATCCTGAAAAACATTTAAATTATTACTGATGTTTGGAAAATGTTTCCATATGCTCCTACCTCACTACATTAAAAACACTAAACCTGTCTTAAAATTTGTTTTCTTTCCAGTTCAGCCAACATCAGATGGTATTTAGAAGCAACTATTCCCTCCTTGTTCATGCTATACATTGCATTAGTCCAACTTCAGGTTATAGTTTGGTTACATTGTATGTGTTCAAAAGGCTAAAACTCCAAAAATATTAACCAATATATGTGATTCGATGAGTCATACCTGGTGTAAGACCAAATCAGTGAAAAGTCTGCACTTGACAAGAGTGGCCTTTAACAAGAAACAAGTTAGGCTACCGTATGAAATGCACCTTTCCCCTTTTTGCATTCAGTATCTGTTTTTAAACAATGACAGGGGGGAAAGTTGTGTTGTAGCCTACATAGACAGGTGCTAAAAAGCTTGTTAACCTTGAATTTATTCACTTTTTAAAAAATTTGGACTTGTAAGCTATTTCACAGTTAACCAGCTGGCTTACAGTTCAAACTAAATTCCGACTTTTAGTTTACATCCGTTATTAATACTAGCCATAACATCTTATGATGATAATACCTAAATGGCTTTACCAAACCATGAGTAATGATCTACCTGGGAGCTATTTTGGGGTTGGACTCCAGGAATTCTGCGATGAACAAGACAGGAAGTGTCCCTCCCCCCGAAAACTGGTCATCTTACATGATTCACATGATAGCTAGTAGCTTAAAGCTAACAATGCAGAAATTACTACAAAATACACTCAGCTCAGATATATTAATACATGTGTGTCACGTTAATTTTTATCAAGAAACGTAATAAAAGTCTGTTAACCTTTGGTGGAGTTCTTTTGTCCCATTTTTACCGGTGAAGGCACCACCTGTGTCAGTTGACTTTTTGCTCCGGGAGCTCATTAAACACACCTGTTGGGCTCGTCCCCGGCAGTGCGGGACACGCGTGTTGCCTAGACAACGGTTGGCCTCTTCCTACAGAAACTAGCAAATAATGACGACTATCACCTACACAGTTGTAAATTTTTAATTTGAAAAAAAAAAAAAAGTTGTTTGTTGGAGTTCACAGTTCAGAAGCTAGATATATTTTTTTGCTTGTTTAAATCGAAATGGCCTATCTTTAGCTTATTTTCAACAGGCTACATCTTATTTAGGTCATTTGTATAGCCAAGCCTTATCACCACTAAAACTTCTGCGGATTCTTTTTTTTTTTTTTTTTTTGCCTCTGTCATCTCTACCTTTGCACTTGGACTGTCTTAACTTATCTGAAACCTGAACATGGTGTTAAAAGTTGATTAAAAAATAAATAGATAAAAAAAAACTTTTGTTTTTTTGTTAAAACTTTAAATGTAGGCAAAAGAATGGGGAGGGTGGTATTATATTTAGACAGTCTGCAAGGCAATCGGGGTAACTGAAAGACAACACTGAGAAAGTTCCGCGGCCTAAAATATCTGCCCACACAGCTTCTAACAGGACTGAAGTGCCAGGTGCGAGGACGACCAAGGAGCAGATGCCTGCTTCCCTATTGGGCCGTGTAAGACTTTACGCAATTAAAGTGGAGCTATTGGTTCATAAGCTTGCATTTATAGAAGAAACTTATTCAAATGTATAGAAAAGCTATTCACAGACGCAAGTGTAAGTGAATGCGCAAATCTGTGCGTAATTACGCACGGCAGCAGAAGCATGTGTCGCTGCTCAGAGCTTTAACAGCCAAACCTACCTTCCTCTGCTGCTTCTCCCAGGCAGGGTCCAGCAGCAGGTCCCTGTCCCAGTCCTCCTCCTGGGTCATGTACGCCTCTTCATGGTGGATTGTATAGGAGTTGTATGCCATTTGGGTTTCGACAGCCGTCATCGTTCCGCCTCTGTCAGGACTTCAGAAGTCCCCCTCAACTTATAGTGAGAAAAAATAAGAGATCAGCTATAAAAACGACGAAGCGAGGGGTCTCGCTTTCGGGGGGGAAGAGACAGTTTGGGGCTGCAGAGACCAGACTCCACTGCTGAGAGGTGGCTGTGCGGAGGTGGTGCTCCCACTACCAGAAGACCCTGCTGTCCGGTGCTCCTTTCCTGGTCAAAAGTGGCACACGTGACCGCACCCCAATAAGTATGGGAACCCACCGCTTGGGTGTCGGGTTCTAAACCGAAAAAGGTTTAAAAGGCGGGGGAAGAGCGTCGCGAGGAGGGATGGCGAGCTTGTGAATGGCGAGGCGGTGTGTCACTTACACTTCCTCTGACCAGGGAGGATTTTATGGCTCCTGTAATGCACCTGTTGCTGTTAATGATCTTCAATGGCACTCCGAAGCTTTAGCGTCAGCCTCCTCCTCTCATAAAGACTGAATCAAACAACTGAAACTTAAATTTCTCACTTCAGTAAATAGTTGAAAGGAGAATCAGTCAAAGAGATAATGAACAAAAGCTAAATAAGCCTGGGCCTACGCTCAATGGCCGCAGCTAAAACCCATCTTACTCCAGACCGCTAAAATTAGGCTGCAGGTAAATGCATAATTTCATTTTAAAAACTATTCTACATGGCATCAACCAATCCAGGTGGAAACATTCATATGAAATAAAAAGAAATCCAGACTCATGTGAAGGAAAAGAAAATGAATTTATTCATGATTTGCATGCAGACTGAGAAAATGCCTCAACATTTTCAAAATACAGGATAAAAAGGCATATATATGCATACACAGCTGTACAAGATAATTTGAGTCTATACCAAGATTTGCCATTCACAGTAAATATGTCGACACAAACGTCTCATCTAACATTCAGCTATTAAATCCCCTCACATTCCACTTTGTGCTGGAACTAATTTCACTGAAATGAGCTGATCCAGATCACTAACCTCTAGAGGTAACACGTCATTTAGTCACCCTTTACATCTTTGGAAACAAGAATGATTTCTATAGTAATTAATTAAGAATTTGATGTAACTACACTAAGCTTGGTCCACTAACCTACTTGAGGAAGCTTAGCTACCGTGCGGGTATTGGTGATTACATTAGTGTGCTACTGCTGAGTCGTGAAAAGCTTGAAATGCTCCATCTAACCCAATGTAAACATAATACCACTGTGTACGTTTTTATAGTGAAATGGACCGTTCATTTCCACTCTCTCTAGATAAGGTAATATCTGAGGTAAGACTGTTCTGTTGGCGTCTATCTGAAAACAAGAGTAACATCAGCAGCGTCTGATTCACATCTACGCTAGAAGAGTAATGTTAATAAAAACCTGCTGATATTCAGCCTGCAAACTCAAAGGCAATGCGGTCTATGCAGGTTGTGCTCGAACCTATAGCTAGAGTGGAATGTCTCCCAGATCTCAGCTGATTTCTGCTGCAGGAAAAATATAGATGCAACCTTTGGGATCCCATCAAAAACAGAAAACAGATGTGTGTGTTGAGTTCTCCAGCTTCAAACACCACAGAAGGCGGGGGAAGAAGTGGAAGTAGGGAGGACGTTGCAGTGAGCTTTGGCTGGCGATACAGTGAGACGGTGATGTCAGAGCAGGGGGTTTTTAGAGATGCATGGCTGCATTTACCCAAGCATGGGAAGCCCAATCAGACAAGCACCAGAAGAAGCCTTTAAAGGGGTGTTAAGAGAAAAAAGATGAACTGCTGGGGGGTAACAAAAAAAAAAAAAAAAACTGGTGCGCATTGCACCCTGATCATGGAGGTTAGAAAGGGACCCACAGGAAAAATGTGCTGCTCATTTGTGGCTAAATATCATCTTATGAAATCAGTTTGAGCTTCTCATAATGGTATCATTCTGCGATCATTTGTTTCTGAATTACGTCTCCTAAGGGTTCCTTAGGAGCAAGAGGTGAGCTAAATAAGAGAAAAGATATAACTGAGACAAAGGAGGTTGAGTTGAGATAACTATTTGAGCCATACTTGAGAACTGGGATAAACAGAAGAGTAATTGTATGCCCCTGATCTCAGTTATGTCTCAACTGGGATAAATAGAAGAGATCTCATAATTGTATGCCCCTGATCTCAATTATGTCTAAGTTGAGACATAATTGAGATCAAGGACATACAATTATGAGATCTATTCTGTTTATCCCACTTCTCAAGTATTGCTCAAATAGTTAACTTTGTCTCAGTGATGACTTTTCTCTTTTTTAGCTCACCTCTTGCTCCTAAGGAACCCTTAGGGGAAGTAATTCAGAAACAAATGATCACAGAATGATACCATGATGAAAAGCTCAAACTGATCTCAGAGATTAGACTGAGCCACAAATGAGCAGCACAGTTTTTCTATGGGAGCGCATTTTTTTCTACTTCTTTTCTGCAAACAAGTACTCTTAAAGAATAGTTCATGGTGTAATGCTTTGAAAAAAATTATGAAAAGGCTCCAAAGTATATTTAGTGGCTTTTTGCACTTACCAAAGAAAAGAAAAAAAAACAAGGTAACAAATATGCTAACACCTCAGAGTGAATGACATTACAGTCCTCCACGATCAGGACGGCAAGGTTAGCAGTAGCTTTGTGCATACACCTGTTCCACCACAAACTCACTTCATTATCAGCTCATCTATTCAAGCTTCATCACCTCCTTTCCCCCCCTTCCCTTTGTTTGTTAGGCACAGCCATCATGTCTCACCTCCATCCTGCAGAGCAAATGCCAAACAGCTCATGTGAAATACTGACAGCCAGTGAGTGAGAGGATAGTGTGCAAGGATGAAGCCCTCTATCTCGGCACAGGTAAGAACACATACGAGGCGCTCAGAGCTGATCCCAGTATTGAAGAAATACAGTTGCCGTTCCAGAAAAGTCCTATAAGAATCCTGAGATTGGTGAGAATCTACAGGTCAGACTGGCCTCGTACCTGCAGGCCTATCTTATAGGACGTTTCTGATTGGCACACAGGCTGTGAGGGACTCAAACAGTAAGCAAACTGTTAACTCATTCAGTCTGAGATTGGTAAAAGAGCTGGTTCTTTAGTGAAATTAAAAGAGTAGAGATCCCTTCCACAGCCCTGTGGTGCAAACCCAGCATTCACCAGTTTGAGCAAAGCGATTCGTCCAACACTGAAGTCTCTGCGTCATGTTACCAAGTCCAGAGGCGGGCCACCACACATACGGTACACCGTCCCCTTGGCATGCCCAAGCCTCTATGGTAACAAAGGAGTACGGGGTAGAAGGGGAGTTTGGGTCAGGTGGGTGGTTCTGGGAAGTTAAGTCCGTGCCAGAGCCACAAACCCAGATCCAAGGTGGCGGCGGCGGTGGCGGCGGAAAAAAGCGCTGTGTGTGTGGACGGCGGAGAGGAGAGGCGCATAGGGAGAGGAGGGTGGGGTTGAGGAGGGAAAGGGAGGGGTAAAGAGGGAGAGGGTAGGGTCTGAGGGCGGCGAATACGGCGGTGGACAGGAGTTTGACTTGCGGGCAGAAGGGTGGGGGTGTGTCCGCATACGCCAAGCGTCACTAAATCAATGAAATGGCACCCAAAAGGAAGGCCGTCTCCCCCACCCCCGCTAACACACACACGAGCACACCATGACATCACACCCTTTATTCACACACAGGCCTCCATCAACTGCCTCGGATGCTGATGCAAGACGGGATCAAGTCTCGTGGAGGGGTATTAACCACACCCCACCCATCATCCCCCCCACCCCACCGAGGAGAAGCCCAAGGCTAAAAGGTACAGTACTGCCACTGCAGCAGAGGAAGGGGTTACGGACTGGGGAGGAGGGGGAGGTGGTGATGGTGGGGAGGGGAGGAAGGAGGGTGAGGTCAAGGCACAGTCAAAAGGAATGGTGGCAAGGGGGGGGGGAGAAAGTTCAGTGCGTTTATGTTTTCTTTTTTTTTTTCTTTTTTTTGGGTCGTTTTTCAGTTACCTTGGAGATGAAGAGAGACAACAAGTTCCTGCTGCGGTGGCGTCGCGCTAAAAGTCTTCCCCACGGCTCACGCAAGGCTGCACGTTGCAGGTTCCAGGTGGCACGGTGACCTAATTCAGTTGAGATAGTTAGTTCAGAGCTGGTCTGTTGAGGAGGGGAGGAGGGCTTTGTGCTTTGTTTTGCTTTTTTTCTTTGTTTTTTTTTTTCTTTTATGCGGCAGAGTTACAGATTATCACACATGCAGGTCTGAGAATAGAGTGAACATAGAGACACACGGAGAGGGAGAATTTGGTGCAGCAGGGAGAGACCAGACCAGAAGACCAGACCAGACGCACACCCCCATCAATCCCAGGAACAGAACTTGCTCCACAGATCAAAATGCACCCAGGCCATTCTATCTGTGTGCCTCTCCCCAGCTCTCAATGCAGTTTCAATGCCTGAGATGCAATTTATGCGTCAATTTGCATGGACCACATTCAACATTTCTGTCTGCAGCCGAATATGGAAAAGCACAGAAAGTGAACCCATTTATGTTCATGTAGGTTTGAGTTTGAGCAGCTGGAGAGAGGAAGGAGCTCCAACCCACACTTACCCTGACCAAAGAGAGCAAAGCTGGGCCAGCATCTACACCTGTCTCCCCCTGGGTCCCCCAGTCAAATGGGTCTGGTGGTCATTTTACACAAGAGAAACAGATAGTGGAGAAGAGCATAAACAAGAAGAAGGGGAAAGGTCCAAACCCTTTTCTTTCTTTTACCACAGCAGTCAGCCAAACATTCTTTATTATAATGAGGTTTATAGTATACATATTCTCAATAAAAAGCATGCCGATTTTTTTTAAAACTTGTCTTTTTGTCTTTTCTATATATATATAAAAAAAGAGACTAAATTAAAATACTTTTCTAAAAAATACATGGCAAACAAGACAATTCGCAAACCACATAATTCTACAAAGGATGCAACTGGTATGTGTTTGTATACACGACACAGAAAGATTACACTGTGAGATGCAAAAGTCACTTAACCACTTAAAAACCACAGGAGGAGAGGGGAGGGGAACAATGAGGCAGAAGGGTGATTTTTCAAAGGGTCCATCAGTGTGTGTGCATCAGACCGCTGTCAAATAGTAGCTGCAAAAAACAGATTGTTTTAAGCAATTGCAGAACTGGATAGATGGAGTTTGCCACCCGGGACTAAGTGAATGTAAAAAGAAATAAGAAAAAAAAAAAAAGATTTCTTACAAACTTTCTGGACGTGGCAAAACCCCACCTATGAGATCCAACAACTAAATTAAAACAGACACAAAAATAGATTTTTGCAATCAGAATCTAAAGCAGGTCTGGGATGTAAAAAGATGAAGAGGATGCTGTTTGGGGCAACTGGAAGACACTGCCCCATCTCTCACTTCATTGGTGCTATCACTGTCGTTTCTGCTTAATTATGAACCGACGAGGCTCAATTTGTGACTTATAAAAAAAACCCAAAACAATATACAAGTCTGACACAAGGCTTCAGCATTTGAGCTTTCAGGATACTAAGTTCTAGAGGGGTCCTCCCCACTTACAATGGTTAAAAAGTAACGTCAAAAGCACTTAAAAAATGGGAGATCCCTCCATATAATGCACTTCAGTCAAGGCTTATAGGCACATGATTGACCTTGTCACATATCATCATGATTTCTGCAATTCAAAGATCTTTTGTAAACATCTCATTCAGTAGTCAGCTATGGATTTTTTCTTTTCTTTCTCATTTACAATTCATCATATCCCAGGCTGAGTAAAATCACATGTAAACTACATAAAAACTAAACATGAACACTGTTTTTCTTTTTTTTAAAAAAAAGGCCTCTGAACATGAAGGAGGACTTAATACAGAATATCTACAAAAGTCACTGAAATGTGGCTCCTCCCTCTCCAAACTGCTGACCCTGTACCTTTACGGGGAGCAGGACCGCTGACTGGGCGAAATGTGCGGAACAGAAATAACACAAGAGAATCGACGCTGAAATTTACAGTAAGAGGTAGGCAGCTGTAGGTTAGAGAGAAAAAGAGGTGAAGCAGTGTCTTTCAGTGTTTTTAAGAGTAAAATTGGGGGGTGGAATTTTAAAAAAAGAAAAAAAAAGGATTGGGGGTAGATCTGAACATACATTACAGTACGTATATGTGTGCTTTACGGTTTTTCTCTGCAAGGCGCAGTCTTGGCTGCTGCGTTTGTGCGTCGCAAGGTCAAGAGCCCGCACATCTCACGCGGTCACACATACTACATCCACATCACATCCAAGACAAAAACGTCACAGTAACTTTGGCTCTGTTGGGACACAGCACAGTGCAGCCGCTTCACAATATGCGTTCATCTGACTCCCCATCTGATTACATCACAAATCGGAACTCATCAACATAAGGCAAAAAAGGTTTCAAAAATTAGCTGCCCTAACTGATCATCTAGGCCTAAAGAGAATGGCTGATGTAATTTATTGGAGATTTTTGGCCTTAGAAAATCAAACTGGGTTGCAGGGGGGGAAAAAAAGGCGAAACGACTGACTGGGTCAGTCTAATACTGGCACAAGTGTGAGACTGGCACGATAAAAAAAATAAAAAAATAATAAAACAAGCACAAAGAATGCCCAACAGACGAGAGCTTCCCTTTCAGGCTGCACTGTGTGTATGCAAACCGGACCAAGGTTAGCTGATCGAGTCCCTCGTAAAGCAGGTTAATCAACAGAAGAGCTCCCAGCTTCAAACCCCAGCCACACACTGGAGAGTGCCCCCCCACACACACACAACACACACATACCGGCACATACATACAGCTGCTGTAAGGTGGTCAAGTTTGGGTGGAAAAAGGAGATGTGGGGTGGGGGAGGGGGATCAGGGCAAAGAGGGAGAGAGGGGGAGGGGGCGGGCAGACAGTTGAGTGCGACTATCGGAAGGGGGGCTCAGGCGTGTGAAGGGAGAGTTCGGGGCGGCGGAGGATGGCCTCCTTGCGCGTGGGCGGCGGCAACGGCGGCTCATACACCCTGGGTGCAGCCATGGCGGCTGCGACTGCCGCAGCGGCGGGGACCACTGGCCTGAGGGCGTCCAACGTGGCGACCGGCTGGGCGGACATCCCGGGGACTCCCGGCACCCCTGGCATGCCAGGGATGGCCGTCACTGTGCTCGGCTGGTAAGCGTACTGGAACTGGGAGTACTGCTGCAGCTGCTGGTAGTACTCGGCGTAGTACCTGAAGCAGGGGAGGGGGAGGGGAGGCGGGTGAGGGTGGGAGCACAGACAGCGAAGGCCTTCATGGTGGTTCAATCACAGCCTACCTGGCCATGGGGTCCTCGGCAGCCTCCGCTGCTTCCTCAGCGGCACGACCGGCTGGCGTTGGGAGCAAGGGTCTGCGCGGTTTGGCCCTCTGGTAGATAAATGGCTTCATCACGGGGTCCGGTAGCAGAGGGGCCGACCTCCGTAAAGGACTACGGTCCCTCTCCCCGGTTTTTGCCACAGCCGCTGCTGCTACCGCCACCGTCTGCTGCTCGGTCACAACCTGCTGGCTCTGAGCGAAGTAATGCGCCTGCCTGGCAGCCTCAAAGATGGCCGTGGTGGGGTCCGCTGCTCCCAAGGCGCTGATATGAGCGTAGGCCGGTGCGGCCGCGCCGTAAATTGCAGGTGCGACAGAGTAGGCGGGATTTACTGCAGCTGCGGCTGCTGGCATCTCTATTCCAGGAGCAGCCAGATAGACGGGGGGGTTGCCCATGGTTGGGGTGTAAACTGGAGTTGTGTATGCAGCAGCGGCTGCAGCCGCCGCAGCCGCCGCCGGAGATGCGGCGACCTGGCCGTAAATATTAGGTGCCATGGAGCTGTATACCTGCGTGGCGCCTGATGTAAGAGCTGCCTGACTGGCCACTGTTCCATAGAGCTGATTGGCAACATTAGCACCGTACACCTGGCTGGCTAGGGCCCCGTAAACAGCTGGGTTCACTGGGTTCCCGTCAGTGCGTGAGCCGGTGGTAATCCCTGTAAGAGCTGCGTATGTGGGATCAAAGGTGGAGGTGTTGTAGACAGAATTGTGCACGCTTTGTTGGACCTGCAGAGGCAAGCCGGCAGCTGCAGCAGCAGCAGCCGCCAGGACCGCTGCCTGGCTTTGGTACTGCTCCAGAGAAGGCTTCCCCACGGGGCACTCTCCAGCATAGTGGCCCTGCTTTCCACAGTTCACACATGGGATTTTCCCTGTGGGTGCCTGCTTGCTGGGCTGGACTTTTGACAGCTCTACTGAGAGGGGGCGGCCCTTGAAGGAGGTGCCATGAAGGGCCTCGATGGCTTGAAGTGCATCTTCCTTGTTTTCCATGTGAACAAAGGCGTAGCCTGCAGAGGAAGAATTCACATCATTCTGTGTTGGGATTAAGGTGGAACTCAAACCAATTTAAAGGCAAACAGCATCTCTGTTTACCTTTGACTTTATCACATTCGAGAACTTTTCCAAATGTCTGGAACAGCTGCTGAAGGTCTTCAGTCGTACACATCCCACTCAGATTACCCACAAACACCTTTGTGGAGTGCAAGGGTCTTCCCCTGGATTCCTCCACCACCAAATTGCGGCCGCGAAACTCTCGCCCGTTGAGTTCCCGGATGGCGCGCTCTGCAGCGCCCTCCCCCTGAAGATGCACAAATGCAAACTGGCGCAGCACGCTGCAGCTGACCACCTGGCCGTAAGGTTCGAAGATGGCTGACAGCTCCTCCTGGGTGGTGTCCAACGCTAGGTTGCCCACGAAGAGCTTCACTGTGTGGCTCTTATCCATGGCGCTGAAGAGAAACAAGAGGCGTGAAATGCAAAATGAGGAAAAGCTGGAGCGGTTTACTTTTTACCTCTTAGTGATGCCACCATTCCCTCTCACAACATTTAATTAGACAATCTGGCATTGAGAATAATAAGAGACAAAGCCTTTTAGATGTTATTCTGTCCCATTTTTCTTATAAAACACATTTAAGGTGTGCCATATTTCACATATTTGCTTTCTAAAACCACACATTCTATAAAAGGGTCAGCTATAGGCAGCCCAGGAGCAGCAGCTGCACCTTCTTCTGCAGGGATGCATTTATAACGTGTGCAGAATGTGGTTTTGCATCATCTCACTGAAAAATGGATGGATGCTCATGAAAAGGATATACTTTTGCTCTCATATCTCAATGTAGTTTTCTGCATGAGTGCAACCATCAGAAGTGTAAATTTCCTTTGCCAAGGGCACCGATGCAATCCCATAGCATCAAAAGAGTCCAGCTTTTATCTTCAACATGCATTCCTATTCTAACTGCATCCTAAAATGCCACAAATGAAGCAAAAATAACACTTTGGACATAATTGATTTGGAGAAAGTTAAATAAACACCTATTGCTGATAAAGTACCTGCCAGCATACGAGCACACAGATCAACATTCAAATTTTACAATCCCACACATTTGCCTACGAGCTCCACAGATAAAGTCGGTTTAGATAAACAAAGCGGGCCAGATTATGTTTGCTTTCAATATGGAGCCATTTTAAATGAGATCTCAGAGATTTCACTTAAAAGAAAATCTAATTTTCACTTGAGAGGAGGCTGCGATCACCCCTACAGCTATGAGTCACACTCATCCACTGGAGACAAGGCAGGCAGAACACAGCATTTCACCCCTTCCTCACCAGGTCTCTGCTCTCACAGGTTAAACTTGTGAGTTTCCACAGGTTGGTCAACACCTTTTCTCCTCCCAAACAACTTTTATGGTTGGCTGTAAATCAAAGGGCAAAAGCCGAACACGACACCACAGTGACATTTCTATTTTTTGGTTTAGGCTCCAGTAAGCTGCCGCTGACTGAAACAAATCCAGCTCCTCCAACTGCTGCTGCCGAGAGAAACACGATCAAAGAAATGCTCTTTTCATTGAGTACGTGTTGTATATAGTGAGTGTACCCCGATCAGGCAGGAAGAATGGCTGCTGCATTAACACTTTGTTC
Source organism: Atherinomorus stipes (assembly GCA_023101725.1). Lineage (NCBI taxonomy): Eukaryota > Metazoa > Chordata > Actinopteri > Atheriniformes > Atherinidae > Atherinomorus > Atherinomorus stipes. The sequence continues at coordinate 252,875 of JALJCO010005760.1, forward strand.
ATTTGAGGCATAACTAGGGGGGTGAAGCTGGTTTTCTGATGACGCAGCACGACGCTGAGTCAACACATTCTCATTGCTGGCGTCATTTAGAAGCGAAAGAAACTAAAACGAGGGGAAATATGCGAGAAGACGCGGTTTAAGTTGGTTAGACACGCGGGGCTTGCTTGTATGCTGTTAGCTTTGAATGGAGGCAGGATGCTTGTTGGTTTAGCTCGAGCGCCCAAACCAAAACAACCGCCACAAGGCGAAAACATTACCAGATCAACAACTCTAAGCCCGCTTTAGTTAACGAGATAAAAACCCGATAAATGCCTTATGTGTGATTAGGGAAACAGTTCGAGGTTGTGAGATCGACACAATGCCCAACGATCACATTTTCCGCACAGGAGTGGATCCAGTGTAACACCACAGCAGCAACAACACGGTCTAACGGCGCGTCGCAAAAAAAGAGAAAAGAAACCACGCGACGAAGACACACGAGCTTAAAGACGAATCGGATTTATTTACCTCCCTATCGGCTCAGATGACAATAACACCACAGAAAAGGCGATTAAATAAAAGGATCTACCATCTTACCTAAGCGGTGCTGTATTTCAAAATGGTAGCGCCTGCTTCCGTTTGAGCGTCGGGCATACTGCTGGAGAGGCAGCGGGGGGAGGGAGGGAGAGAGGGGGAGGGCTGCCTCTGCTGCACCCGGAGGATGCTGATTCTCCACCAAGTGACTCAAGTGCTCACACAATACACGAACACAAAGCACCCTAAAAGCCTGCTTCGTTTTTTTTTACAGCCGCCACAGTGATAGATGCAGCATAGCCTCGGGGCTGTGCGCGAGGGCGACATGCAACAAGTGAGAAAGCGGCGAAATCCGTGTTTGCTCATCCAAAGAGGGCTGAGGTGCTTTTGGGCGACATAGATTTGCAATGTTGCATATATCAAGAAGGGCAGCAAAGATTTAATTAAGCAAAACATGATAATCAAAAGGCGGGGTGATACAAGTGCTTTCATGGCCTGTGTGCCAGTTTTAATTTCGAAATTAAATTAAAAATCAATTAAAAGGACATTATAACCGGAGGGAAATGTAATGATGTGCTCTTTTCTGGAGCGAAATAATTAAAAAAAGGAAGAAATATTTGGAGGTCAAGCACTGCTGGGAAAAAGATTTTCTGTACATTTTTGTTGAATGCATGAAGAAACCTCTGACTGAACACACTTTGTTTCATCACTGTTTTATAGATCAGTGGTTTCCAAAGAGCACAAGAGGTCTGTGAGGTTCTGACTGTACAGACGCTGTGTAATTGTTCAAATTAAGGCCATGGCTCTAGGAATGTAACAAAAACCGATAAAAAAAAAAGGAAAATCGCGATATAATTCCTGGTTAGTATTACCGTTTATCGTAAAATCATGATTATTTGATGTGTTTGATATGACAGTGCTGCTTTTACATGCACATTTGATTTCTTCCTATGGTACATGAAACGGTGAAAGTGTCCTTTCTGGACCAGTTCTTCTGAAACCTGTAAGATCAAGTCTTGAGTACAGAATTTAAAGAAAAGTATTCTTAGTTCTTATCTACAATTTGCATCAAGTGCAGTTTCCTCTTACTCCATAATGCACATCTGTATGTTTGATGTTTACATGTTATTCTAATGATTCTGCCAAAAGAAAGTACGTTATGCTTGTTAATTTGTTTATTCTTATTTAATAAAACTCAGTAAAATTATTTCAGTGTGTTTAAGTTTTGAACATTATTAGCACATTTAAACAATATTGTGATAGTTTGGTCACAGCAACCGTGACATGAAATTTTCATACCGTTACATGCCTATTCAGAGAAGACTTTTATTGCAAGCCAGGACTGCCACAGCTCCAGTCACGTTTCAATACAAAACACCCACAAAAAAATGGGTCTGAAATTATTTTGATTAGATTCAAACATCAGTTTACACAGAAACTGAATTCAGTAGATGGCTTGAACAATGTTGCAAAGATCTTAATCAGAGTTAAACTATTATGCAAAGTGACCCAGTCTTCTAATTTGTAGAGGGGAAAAAAGGCCAAAAAAGTGTTTTATTCCTCAACTTTATTAAAAACTATTCATTAAGTACAAGACAATTATAATAGACATACCCTGCAAATGATTCAGAAGCAAACTGTCACATTGACATTTACAGCTCAGTCCATTTATTTTAACCTGAGAAAAACAATCTGACACTACAACATGGTTATATTTTTATGTTGATCAGATTATCAAATTGCTTATACCCACTGTATTGGGAAAAAAAAAAAACAAAAAAACAACCTCAATCAGAGCTGCTTCAGATCAATCTGATATGACAGACTTGGGCAATTTTATTCAAAGTGGAGCATTAATCTGATTAAGTCCAGCTCTGAGTCAGCCTGAGTCTCCTTTTTGTGATGCCGTCTTTGTCGATTCATCGAGTCATTTTGAGTCTAAAGTCGTTTGGCTTATTAAAAAACAAAGTTTTGTTGCCATTTTTTGTTGCATTTGAGACTGTTTTTAGTGATTTTAGCCTTCCTGATCTGCTGAAAATACCCTTTTACTTATTTGTCACATTTCTTTTTGTCATCATTTTCTGGTGGTTTGTCAAAAAAGGTGCATTAACGGAAAAGCAGAAGAGACTCTAACCCTTCAATCAGAGCCCAGTTGGTCCAATAACCCATCGACTGACTGTCATTTTCCCAGCTGAAATACAAGAAAAGACTTCATGTGGAGGATTTCCCAAATTTCTGACTTAAAATAAAAATCTGATCATTCAATATGAAAAGCAATCCTTCGGAGCCATGAGGTGCGCTCAGGCAACACAGAAAGGTAAAAAGACAAGAGAACATTTAGGAGGGATTTCAATAAGCTTATTCTCAGCAGAGCATGACAGATGCCCAATTTGGGGAAAAAGAATCAATGCAAACCTTGCTGCGCACCCCCATAAATCCAGCATGTTGCACACCATCATGCCCTAATATTGATGTTTTCATCAGGAAAATATGCTGGGAGTCAGCAGGTAGCAGCTTGGCTATCATGCTACAATCATTAATCAGATACAAAATCTCACAAGAAAAGACAGGTTACTCTCAAAGAACGACCCTAAAGATGGCTGCAGCAGCAATAAAGGAACGCTACGCTCCATGCTTAAAAAACAGCTGAGCACACACTCCCTCATGGCTGCCCTCTCTCATTTACCCCCTCTTGCCCTTTCACTTTGGAGGGAATTTGACTCTTCCTCCAGAGCTCTTTTTAATCTCTCCGGCCTGAGCAGCTCACACCACCACATGGATTTAAAATGAACAGACGGGAATGGGTCAGATTCATTACGACACTCTGAAAGAACATGAGGTGGAAACGTAAAAAAAAAAAAAAAAATCCATGGTCCTGACTTCATGACCTGCGAAGTGTATGAAGACTTTTCAGCTGTTTACTTGACTTTACTGCCTGTCTGTCTCCCATCTTTTGCATTCTTGTGGTGAGAATTGCCTCAAGTTATGCGAAGCTTCTCAGCACTCTGAAGCAATCTGGACTCAAACTTGTATCAGTCTCATTAGCGATGTTTCAGTCATTTCATATCAGTCAGTCAGCAGACATGAGCAGCAGGACGCCGTGTGACGTTTTCTGTAAATTCTTGGTCTTTTATGATCAGCTTTCTCTATAAACACAAGCCGACATGTGTCTGTTCCTGCTTGTGCACATGTAAAGCAGATATATCAAGACAACTTTATGGACAAACAAGTGAGACGACCTGCTTTGGTGTGCTCAGACATTCAGAGGATAAACTGTTAGTGCAAGATCATTAGATTTGATCAGAGAGACTTTTTTTTTTTTTTAAAGAATTAAAGTGGTTTATGTGGTCATCCATCTGGAAACAGAGCTCAGTCCTCCTTTGTTTGCTCCGACACCGTCCACAAAATATCCACTCCATTTCTCCTCAGGATATTCTCTCTGTTCAAACTCTCCAGCGTTTGAGGTTCAGAGGTGGGCCGCCGGTGTCTCTGGGCTGGCCTTGCTACGGCCTTTCCCAGCTATCGGCCGGTCTCTCTCCTCCCATAGCGTGACCCCGTCGCAGGCACAGATCTGTTTAGGATTTTGGAAAATGCCAGCTGATCGTGCAATGATCCCACAGGCCAGCCTGCAGAGAAGGAAAAAAAATGCCACTCAGATGTCAGTCAATTTGTCAAGACTGAAGACAAATCCAGTTTCTTAAGTGCTCATATTTTACTGATGGCATTGTAATAGAAGTTTGATTTTATTAATATAGCCTAAGTTAATACTTTGCATTGCTAGAAATTTGACAAAAGAAACCAAAGATGCATATACTGATGATTTCCTTGTTTCCATGAATGCAAGATTTGTGACCATAAACTGTCTTAGTAAGTTTTTGACTGTTGGTCCAACAACATAAGTGATCCTCAAAATTATTCACATCCTTCCAATGAAAGAAAAGGCAAAATTCACAATAGTAATCAAAATAAAAAGAAACTAATAAATAAAAATTTACAAAAATATAATTTAGTGAAACAAAGTTTTGCTTTTGAATTGTAGTTGAAAATAATAATAAAACAAACAAACAAAACTGTCCCAGACACATTAGAGCACCTTTCCTATGAACAGTGGACCAACATACCTGTCAACAGGTGAGAAGTCTTTTTGAACATTAGAGAAAACACCTGATTGCTTCAAAGCGTTGCTCAACAAAATTTTAGCTTTGGAGCCCCATCATGCTTGTTTACTTGTTTTATTTTTTGTGTGTTTATTTCTTTAGAACCACAATTCAAAATCAATGTCATGAATTTCATAGAATTTTTACTCATTATTACTTTTGTCAACTTCAATTCATTTCGCTGGCAAATGATTTTTTTTTCTTTTTAAAGACACAACAGAACATTAAGCGGTTTTCTCAGTGACGCGCCCCCCGAACGACGGCTAAACTAGCATCCATCTTGCATCCTACCTGTACTGTGATTCACTCCAGCCAGTAACAGTCTAATCTTGACTCTTGTTCTGTCCCTTCCTCTTTCTATCCCTCTCTTCCTCCGGTAATGTCTCCTTACATTTCTTTGCTGAATCTGACATGATGCACGTTGAAAACATCCGCTGTGTTCATGTCTGGTTCATATCCGTTTGCTAGTAAGTGACGCAGTGCGAAACTAATAGTCGGCTGCAACATCACAATAGTGACGCAGATGCAAAAGTTACATAGGGCAGTTTCTGAGCCTCAGGATGCCTCTGCGCAGCGACGGCTTGAAAACGTGCATAATGAATGTTGGTGTGCCATAAAAATGAGTCAGAAACACAGATTTTTAAGGTCTAAAAGTTACATTGTGGGTCTTTACTGGGAGGGTATGAGTAATTTTGAGGACGACTGTAAGTCATATGAATGTTTTTATTTAGGGAAAGCAGAGTGCTTCGGCTAAGCAGTTGCCTCCTGGTCTGCCGTGTGGATGGAGATTAATCCTCCTCTCAGTCATTGGAAAGGGCAGGCTTTGATGAAGTGTCCCATTGTCTGGTCTGAGACAATAGTGGGCTCAGGCTGCTGCCCCCTCTGTGAAGGCCAGCCAAGCATGGGCCATCTCCAGTCCTGAATCTATTCATGGTTGACCAATGTCTCCTTGGAAAGCCGTTGCCAGCGACCTGTTGAGTAGGCGTGTGTGTTGGGGACCTCCTTGGACACCCGCTCTTTTTTCCAGGCTGACTGGATGATAAAGTCAGCTGGTGGGGTGTCTTCCAGATAGGGCGTTTGGATTGGGCTGGGTTAAAAGTAAGTTTGTGGTTTGGTAGGTGGGGGAGTCATTAACCTTTTGAATCATCCTTTAAGTCAACGCTGCTCGAGTGATATGAATGCATCAACTCAAGCTTTGGTAAAGGATGAACCTCACTGATGATCAATGTCTAACAATTTACAGAAGGGATACAGGATATAATCGGCCCTCTATCGGTATCGGCCTATATCGGCCTTAAAACTGAGTATTGGACATCGGCCACCCCACCGATACTTAACCGATCAGCCCGCTGTTTCTAAAGTCTAAAGAAAACAAAAACTTCTTCTTCAAAAACTTTTTTTTTTAACAGACTTTAAAACTTCTAAAGACTAGGGGTGGGAAAAAATACCGATACACTGAAATATTGCGATATTTTCATTTGCTGATATATTGACATTTAAAAACGCGGTATCGATCCATTTTACGAATAAAATCTTGCGATATTTCATCATTCTGTTACGAAATCTCACGAGAATTCACAAAGATTTCGCGATATTTTCATATGCTGATATTATATTGACATTTAAAAATACAGTATCAATCTATTTTACTCAGGAAATCTCACGATATTTCATCGTTCTGTTACAAAATCTCGCAGGAATTCACAAAATATTGTGATTTTGTAACAGAACGATGAAATCTCACGAGATTTTGTAAGTAAAGTAGATCAATGCCGCGTTTTTAAAAATCTGTTTCATTTCCGCATATGAAAATATCGCAATATTTCCGTGTATTGATCATTTTTCACACCCCTATTTTTTAAAGTGTTAGAAACGGACAACAAAACTGCTATTTGCAATAACTGCTTGTTTTTTTCAGCTTTAATATCGGTATTGATATCAGTTATCAGCAACATGCGTTTTAAAGTATTAGCATATTGCACAAAATTCCAATATTGTGTATCCCTAATTTAAAGACTAAATAACTCAATTAATTATTAAAATAACTGGCTAAATTCTCCCCACTGTGCTCCACAATGATCAAAGATGCAACTAAATATGCATTTACTACAGGAATACTGATGCTAGTTGCATCAAGCTTCCTTGTAATGTTAACAGAATTGTAAATATCCCACATTTCTCAGTCAGCAGAAAAGCTTAACTGCATCACAAACACTTAGACACTTATGACAAGTCTAACACAACTCGCTTTCAAACTGAACAAATCCATAAATTTCCCACATACACACCTTTCACCTGAGTTTCCAGTCTGTTTGGACAGGGGGTGACCGCCCCGACCCAGATCATCCTCCCCTGCATCCACCACCAGAGATCGGCCAATCACATCCCACACCTGTACGACACAGTATAGTTGTTGTTGAGCTCCATTTACCACCTGTGCCAAATACGTCTGTGTGTGTGCTTATGTTACCTTGAGCTGACCGTCCTCTAGTCTAAATGAAGCTCTGCCATCTGGTCCAGCCACAATGTTTCCCAGATCACCTACATGCTGGAAAGGACAGTACATGAGAAAATTACACTATATCAGGTAAAATAGATAAAAAAGATAAAAATAGCTGAATACAAAAAAACAAAGAGTATGGAGCTTTTGAGGTGGAGAACCAGTATAAGTAACTGGGAGGCTGACTTTTGCAGCCCTCATGGATTCACTTTGTAAGATGGTTCATGAATGAATGAATTTCCATCAGAAACTTCCTGGTTTTAATGTGGATTTTAGAATATTTTGTAATCCTTTATCGAGTCTTTATTAACTTTATCTGCTGGTTTGGTTTTTTAACATAAAAATAGAAACAAGCTAAAGGGGATTGTTGAGTTGTGCAGTAAAACACCTGGCAGCATTAAATAACCTCACTTATCTGTACAAAGTGAGCTCAGTAAGAAAAGCCAGATTGATCCAGTCAGATCCAGACGGGCCAGTGAATGACCAGTTCAGGTAGCTTCCTTCCAGATGCAGTTACCAGCTGCCAACGCAGGACTAACAGACTAAAAGATTCACTCATTCCAGCAGTAATCAGGCTTTTAAATGATTTGTTGTGATGTAATGTGTTGGTTTTCTTACTATCCGTGTTGTTCTACTGACTGTAAAACTAATTCCCCCCCCGGGATAAAAAAGCTTCTTGAACTTAAATGAATTTCATACACTGAATCTTCTCAACTCCCCACATACTTTAGCAGCATAGCTCTAATCTAATCTGAGAGGTGCAACCATGTTTTAGACTGTGCTGACTTTTTACTGCATCTCAGGAGAATTTATCTTATTCACGGACTGTTTTTTATCCTGGAATCCACTCAGGAAAGTCAAAGACAGCATGATGATTTAGTTTGACTTAATTTAATTCTTGACACTGAAGAGTAAATTTTTTTTTACTAAAGAAAACATTTCTCTGTACCCTTTCAGAGTCCCCTGGACCTCCGTGTTGTCTCCTGAACGGGTTGTAGTGCTCGCCACAACTGCAGAGGAACAAGAAACTGGATTTAATTAAATATGTAGAGAATGTGTTGGTTCAAAAAGCTGTTTGACACAATAATCAGCTGGATGATATTTACAGTTAATACAGCAGAAAAATGGGACGCATTACAACCTTGTTTTAAAAACATTTATGATGCAGAGAAAGATCTTAAAGAAACTTGTAAATCATTTCAATAACAGTGTAGTGGCACGGAGGGTAGAAAAAGAGCACCCCAGAGTTGGACATGATTCTGTAATGAAAAAGACTAAAAACCACTGCTGGTGAACACAGCTCATCTCTGCATCCTGTAAACAAGTTAATATAAAAACCACAAAAAAAGATGGACTGAGGAAAAGAGGAAAACTGTTGTGTGAGCCGACTTATTAAAATTTGTAGATGTGCACTAAACCAGAGGTTCTGAGCCATGTTTCTACTAAGTAAATGTGAAATATACAGGTACTACCCCAAAAATTAGAATATCCTAAAAAAGTTCATGTATTTCTGTAATTCAACTTAAAAGGTGCAATTTACATGTTGTTTAGACAAATATGTGAATCAATATATTTCAAGCTTTTGTTTATTTGGATGTTGCTGATTAGGACTTGCAGCTTAAGAAAACCTCAAATTCAAAAACTCAAAAAATTTGAATACTGTGAAAAGCTCCAGTATTGTAGGTTCTGTCACACTGTAATCAGGTAAGTAATCCAAAACACCTCCATAAGTGCTCAAAGCCCTTTTAAAAAGTCTCTGTCTTGGTTAAGAATAATTCACAATCATGGGGAAGACTGCTGAACTGACAGTTGTGCAGAAAACCATCATTGACTCCCTGCACAAGGTGGGAAAGACACAAAAAGTGATAGAGAACAACCAGTTTCTTTTCCTGAGGAAGAAGTGTGGAAGAAAACTGTGTACAAGCCGGAGGGCTAACAGCAGCCTGGAGAAGATGGTCAGGAAAGGGCCATTCAAAAGTGTGGAGGACTTCATAAGGAATGGACCTGTGAGCTTCATTAAGTCCAGCATAAATGCTGGACTTACTTTAGGAGGCCCAACTTTTTTGTATTTAAAGTCCTTTTCAAATTGATTTCAGGCAATATTCAAATTTTTTGAGTTTTAGAATTTGACGTTTTCTTAAGCTGCAAGTCCTAATCAAATCATATCAAAGATATTTTATTAATCCCCGAGGGGAAATTCATGTTTCAGTACAACCCGTCCAAGACACATAAACAAAAACATAAGATAGGATCAGGCAGACTGTGGCCACGCAGCCCTTTGCAGGGCACACCTTTGCAGATATGGAAAACGATAACATGAGGAAAGGTGGGTGGTGGTAAAAAAAAGAGGTCCCAGAACTCTCCACGTACACAGGTGAAGAAGGTGATAATCAGCAACATTCAAACAAATAAAAGCTTGAAATATATCGATTTGCATATTATTTGTCTATACAGTATGTAAATTGCACCTTTTAAGTTAAATTATAGAAATACATGAACTTTTTCACAATATTCTAATTTTTTGGGTAGTACCTGTATTTTCACCCTTGTACCCCTATCCACCGCAACGTAGTTTTGGTTGGAAAAATAAATTAAAAGAAGAAAAAAAAAAAAAAAGACTGGACTTGGTCATTTGCGTCAGATTTTTTAAACTGGAACTGTGCAAAACAACGGAAATTTTGCCGTCTTTGGCTCTTAGCCCTCAGATTTCTTCTACGCTTCAACCATGACTCCATTGTTTGCATCAAGGTGACAGTGGTGTCATTTGGCTCACAACAGGTTGGGTCAAACCATGTCGGTATGTGGAAGACAGGTTTTTAATGAAAGAGTCAAACTAAGTTTAAGCTCAGTCTATGAACGTACACTTACATTTATCTTATCTTACATGCCGTTCGATAGCCTGGTGAGCTAGCCTGACTGACGGCATGTATGAGGTATGAGATCCACGCACAGCTGATTTCAAATTCAAGACAAGAGGCAGGACCAGCAGGAACAAAGTGAAGAACCAATCAGAGAAAGATGGAAATGACGCAAACACAAAGTGACCCGCTCCCTGTTTTGTAGTCAGTTTGCAGTCTGCAAGACGACATGACATGCAGCTTCGCAAAAGCTCCTGTAAATAATTTGTCTTAAAAACCTGAGGGTGCATGGTGCCATTTCTTTTTTTTTTTTTTTTTTATTAGCTTTTTAGAACAGAACAATATTAACAACATGGAAGCAGGTAAGGGAGAGGAGGGAGTAAAAAAGAAAAGACATTCTTGCGGTAGAAGAAGAGGAAAGTAATATTCACTTACAGTGTTCAAAAATACTCAGATTACAGTTTCAACCCAGTGCAAAAAAACTAACGTACACATGCCATAGCTATTCATCAGACAAAATCAGGTCTCTTATTAATCACGTGTTTAAGCCATCTTGACCAACTTTCTCTAAAGATTTCACTTTGACCCCTCAGATTAAAAGTGATTCTTTCCATTTGGTATATATTGTGGACTATGTCTATCCATTCATCTATTGATGGCGATTCTTTTTTAAACCATTTCCTGGTTATAGATTTCTTACAAGCCACTAACAAGATTCTTAGTAAATATTTGTCGTTTTTTGTACATTTAAGGTCCCCAATATCACCCAGGTATAAAACTTTATAATCCCAAAAATTTTTAATTCCAAAAACAGCTTCAAGGATATCTCGAACCCCTATCCAGAATGGCAATACCATGGGGCAACTCCAAAAGATATGAAGATGGCCCGATTCTGTCCCTCCACAAGATCTCCAACAGCCAGTATGTTTGGAATATTTAGCAGATTGTTCTGGCGTGCGGAAAAAGCGAATCATATTCTTCCAGCTAAACTCTTTCCAATGTGGAGAATACGTTGTTAACCACTGTTGTCCACATATCCTGGTCCATCCCTCTACTGTTATTTTAGTCTTAGATTCTGCCTCCCATTTTGCTTTTATTTTCAAACTAGGGTTTTTCTTCAATGTCTGGAAAGCATTATATAATTTGGAGACCAATTTCTGAAAACTATCCCCTTTATATGCTTTCTGGAAGATATTTAAGATTTCTTCCCCTACTATGATCTCATTTTTCAATATATTTTTTACTATAAAGTTTCTAATTTGTAAGTACCTGAAGTGGTCCTGATTTTGCAAGCTGAAAGTATTCTTAAGGTCCTGAAAACCCAGAACGGATCCTCGATCTATCAGGGTGAAGTATGTTGTTAACCCATTCTTAGTCCACAACTTAAATCTTGCATCATGTATAGCTGGAGTAAAGTTAGTATCATATGCAAACCATTTAAGCATGTACGTCATGTCTTTCAGCTTATGTTTTTGACAGATCTCACTCCATGCTTTTAATGAGCTGATTATTAAAAGATTGTTAGGCATGGTGCCATTTCTAACTCTACGCTTATTTTTGAAGACAATGATAAACAGAAATGTCCATATTGTAGCGCAAAGTCCCGCCTCCTGCGCTGTGATTGGACTGGTCATTTTTTTTGTTATCAAAGTGAAAGTCATGGTATTAGTCAGGCTGGCTTTCCAGGCTGGTTGTTTGTCTCTGTGATGGGTTGGTGACGTGTCCAGAGTGCACCCTGCCTCTCGCCTAGCAGCTGAGATAGACGCCAGCCATCCTGTTACTCTGCAGCGGAATAAGCAGGTATAGAAACAGGATGGATGGATATAAAAATGATTCTGTGTGCAAGTGAGGCTCTCAGAAAGAAAATCTGAAACAGCTGGTCTTATTACATTTAAGAAAAAAAAAACACTTCTAGACAACAAAATTACAATCTATATCTTTAAAAATGTAAAAGTTCCCATTAAGTTACAGACTGTCCATCCCTGGGGCAAAGAGAGACATAAACCGAAAGACATTTTTAAAAAGTTAGAGCCTCCCCTCCCCATCGGCACCAAGTTCTTACTCGATAAAACTTCACTGAAACAAATGGTCCAACCTGAGGCAGTCCTGTGTGAGATCCCCCAGGGTGTGGACATGGAGGCCGTGGGGTCCAGGCTCCAATCCATCGATGGTCCCATCGATCAGACATTGCTCCTCAGACAGCTGCAGGAAACGCACCACTCCCTGTATCGACCCCACTCCAGCCAGCATAGCCACGGCTGCACCGAGGTCTGTTATCAACACACACATCATGAAGGATCGCTCATAGCTCATGTGTAAAAACCTGAATATTCCCTCTGGGTTACTCCTTTTCTAACCCAAATATTTGGTCATGTAAACGCGTGTCGGAACATCAAACTCTGTTCTGCGCATGTTCTATCCTCAAGGACTCCTGGTCGTTCGAGTAGCCAACTGGGAGTTGTAGCATCAGGTATCAGACGGTACTCTGAGGCACTGGTGTGCCAACAGCAACTTCACAGGGCTCCATCACTATTCCAATGGATTTAATTCAGCTAATTTTAATCATTCTGATTGGTTGGTGTAGGGCAAGGCAATGCAACTCAGCCCTACAAGGGCCACAGACCTGCAGGTTTTCCATGTATCCTTGCTCCAACACATCTGACTCAAATTAAATGGATCCATCAGCCTGTGAAATTCTGCACAATGACTCATTGATTTGAGTCAGGAGTGATGGAACAAGGAGACACTGAAAACCTGCAGGACGGTGGCCCTCATGGATGGAGAAGCCCTGGTGTAGGATGTTTTTGGTAATGTTTTTGGTAATATCAGCAATAAATTAAATATACACATTGCATAATGTCAATTTGCCTCTTTAGTGACTTTCTCCATGGTATCTACCTCCATGACTGCATGCTTAAGCTAACAATATGCATTTATTAATACAGTTAAAGCATAATAATCTATCTATATTATGTTGTAAAGCAGTGGTTCCCAACCTGTTTTCCCTGAGGACCTCCTTCATGCAGCTACCAAAAAAACAGTAGACCCGTTTGTTGAAACCATACTTGGTTTTATGCTTTCATAAGCCAGCTCACTCACCAGATTTCACAAAATATCGCGAGATTTTGTATCAGAACGATGAAATCTCACAAGATTTCATTAGTAAAATAGATCAATACCGTGTTTGTAAATACAGATATGGTATCGGCATGTGAAAATATCGCGATATTTCAGTGTATAGATATTTTTTTCCCACCCCTATTTAAACTGGAAGACAGTCCTCCCCAAGACTTTTACAAAGAAATCAGAAAAAACAGCCAACTATATTTAATTACTTTGATTTAACAAACATTTCTAACCAGTGTTTTGTCAGTTCCACCACTGCAGTGGAGCGATACCTTTACGTTAAACATGTTTCAATACTAAAAAAACAGGTGTTTGATATGAAATGAAACTTTCAGACAAATTAGGGTAAAAATACCAGTATATATCATATATCGTAATCTAAAATAAATATATCATGATATGACATTTGGTCCATATCGTCAAGCCCTACCACAAATGACGCATGCTGGCTGATTTATTTTCTGCCCTTTAATTTAACCACACCAAGATGATAAAAAGCTTTAAGCTGACACACCTCGACTCATCTCTGTGTGGACACAACATTCATTTTAATCACACTGGCTCTGAACAGTCAAAGCTTTGGGAACCCCAGGCTGGGAATCACTGTTATAAAGAGCAAGAATTAAAAAGCTGCGTGCCTAAAAGGCTACTTGTCTGCCAAAAATGTATCCAAATGAAAACATTCTTGCAACAAGCTACAAGAACATGCTGAAATTCATGAATGAACATGGAGGCAGTTACATGTCACTTAAATAATGTGGAGATTACAAGATGAATCTTTTGTACATCATTTATCACTTACAAGGTGGTCATTTTTAGTCTAGATAGGACATAATGTTGATAGCAGGTTCAGGATGTAGTTTAAGCAGAGATATTGGAGTCTTTGTTTTGTTGATTTGTCTGGTTTCCTGTATTCTCTGGTTGTTCCTCACCTGGCTCTGAACCCCCGATGCCCTTCAGCACAGCTCTGCGTCCCGTGCTCTCGATAAGAGCCTGCACCTCTGCGCTGGTCAGAGCAGACTCCACCAGCACCTCCTCCTTACCGACGTCTATACTGACCGAAGTAACTCCTGCAAACACATAAAACACAAATGTCACCCACAAGCGGACTGACAAAAAACAAAACACATGAACAAGTGTAACTTAACTGTGAGGAAATGCTATCTCAGCCTTAATGTGGCCATTTTTTTCAGTCTTCCACTTGCAATTCTGTTACAGATGACTTAAACAGTGAATTAAGATCCATCCAAAAGGCAGTGATCTATTAAAGCTAAAAGAAATGACCACAAACCCAAAACTACTTGACAGAAACTAGGGATGCACGATATTAGAATTTTGGCCGATATGCCGATATTTTAAAACTCGTGGCCGATAACCGATATCGATATTAAAGCTGAATAAAATAAGAAGTCATTGCAAACAGCAGATTTGTTATCCGTTTCAAACTCTTTGAAAAAGAGGGGTGTGAAAAAATATCGATACACTAAAAAAATCGTAATATTTTCTTATGCCAGTATCAAATCGATATTTAAAAATGCGGCATCGATCTATTTTACTTACAAAATCTTGCGAGATTTCATTGTTCTGTTACAAAATCTCACAATATTTTGTGAATTCTCGCGAGATTTTGTTAGTAAAATAGATCAACACCACGTTTTTAAATGTCAATGATATCAGCATATGAAAATATCGTGAAATTTTGACAATTCTTGCGAGACTTCGTGACAGAATGATGAAATATCACAAGATTTTGTTGGTAAAATAAATGTCAATATATCAGCACATGAAAATATTGCGATATTTAAGTGTATTGATATTTTTTCCCACCTCTAGTCTTTAGAAGTTTTAAAGTCTGTAGAAAAGAAGTTTTTGAAGAAGAAGTAGTTTGTTTTGTTTTTTACACTTCAGAAACAGCGGGCTGATTGGTTAAATATCAGTTAAATATCAGTGGTGTGATGTCTGATACTCAGTTTCAAGACTGATATAAGCCGATACCGATAGGGGGCCGATTATATCATGCATCCCTAAGAGAAACATTGAAATTTAACAATTTAGGAGTAACTGTTAGAAAGCAGATAAAAACTGGTGGAAAAACAGATTTGCCAGTTTGTAACTGGCTCACAATTTGAACTCAGACAAACAGATAAGTCTTCTCAAATTTGATAAAAGATATTTAAAATAATGGCAGAGTCCTGCTGTCATTTTTGGCAGGTTAATTGCTCTTTTTTTTTTTAAAGAAGTGAGCCAGTATGTCCACCATTACTAAACGTGAACAACTTCAGAGCTGTCTGCCTCTTTTAAGGATCTTCAACCAGAATCTGGAGCTCGTGGGGGTCCTGGTCTTGTGGAAGACATCACATCTTGTTCCAGTGCTCAAGACTGGGTGCCCTGGCAAGATGAATGACTACACACGACTCTCACATCATAGTAGAGGATGCCGTTTACTGCCTGCTACATCGTGTCCACTTCCACCTGGACATCAGCGGCAGCTACACAGGATCATGTTTTTCAACTTTTGAAATGCTTTCATTAACATCAAATCATCCTTAGTGGAGGTCAAGCCAAGAAAGACCACTGCAGCTCCCAGTTTGCCAGTTTGGTTAGCTGTGTCTCTGGAAGGGACTGTTCTGGCTCCCTTCATGCTGACTCAGAAGACTTCATGTACAACTCTTAAGTTTTGCCACATCCAGAAGTATTTGGATAATCCACATTTATGTGACAGGGATGGTGAGGAAGATGAGAACAGACGAGTGATAGAGGCTTTAAATGAGCAAAGATAAAGGAGTTAATGGTGGATTTTTGCATGACCACACCCTCTCTTCAGCCAATGCAGATCCAGATAGCAAACACTGAGGTAGTGGAGGATATCTAGTTGTCTTCATAGACCTCCGCCTGGGCTGGTCCAGGAATACCAAGGCTCTGTACCAGAATGGACAGACCAGTTTGTATTTCTTCAGCAGGTTGAGGCCCTTTAGGTTTCTACAGTGAGATGCTCCCCATGTGACAGGGATCATACTCATGCTGCTGTCTGCTGGGGAGGCAGCATTAAAGAGAAGGACAAGAGGAAGTTGGAGAAACTGGCTAAAAGGGCTTCTTTAGTTCAGTGATGAGGCAGAGGCTGGTATCCTAGATCAGGGAAAGCAGAAACTATTACATCAGATTCATTTCAGTATCAACAAAGAAAAAAGATCCCTGAACCTTTTGTTTCTACATGAGGACACATAAAAAATTACCTCCTGATTGATGCCAAGATGCAAAACATCATCATATACCAGTTAAAACCAACAATCTGCATTTTAAAACCAGTTTTTTCATCCATTTAAAAATGTTTTATAGCTTTTTTTAGTTAAATGAAGATCATTTCAACATCATAAATTAATCTCAGGTTGGTACCTTTCCTTTTATTTTCAACACCACAGTAATTATGCCCCACTAGAAAACAATCCATTTAGATAGATCTATATAAGTTAAACAATTGTCATTTTTAATGCATGTTTTTTTTTTTTTACTGGATTTGTACAAAAAGTAATATACAAATAAATTCTAATTAATTGATGAAAACAAACACAGCTCTTAAAATTGATGTTTATACATCATGATTTCATTTCTTCAAAGTAAATTTAACCAGATTGAATCGCTCCCTTTAACCATTTAAAACTTGGGACCTTGAGAACAGATCACACAAAAATGGTCATTTTGGAAATCTTCAATAAAATCTCTTTAATCCTACATTTAATTCTAAAATTTAACCTTGTTCCACTTTATCAGGATTTGACTTTGCAGACATAATGTTCACATATTGTGCAAAGATTTGATAGATGTTTAGAGCATTAAGCAGCATCAAAAGGATTTTAATATTCAACCTTAAAGCGTTTGTTTGTTTCGACAAACCTGAAACTTTTTTCATTTCTGCTATGTGCCCTCTACATTTGTTTTTCACCAGTAATACACTTATTAATACTGTATTTACACATCTAACCCAAATCTTTCTTTACTATGACTCCTTAAAGTGATACCGTGTAACTTTTGAACCCAATGTTAGCCAAATATTATGATACATTATATTCTAACATTATTATTAATATAAGTAACAATAGCTGATTTTTTGCGGTCAATATAGAGCACCTGACGCATGTTGTTGCTCCGAGGGGGCTGCCATTCTCAAAAACCAGGCATTGTAACTTCTCAGGAGCGGGCCGTCTCTCATTGGATCATGTAACCTGGAGCGCTCTGATTAATTGCTTGATGACTAAAAATCAGCTTTTCAAAGTGGTCTGCAACACTTTTCCAAAACACAGACTGAGACTGTTAAATTTTGAGACAGTTGTGGGGCTTGTGGGAAGTTACAGGTTTAGTGCCCATAGTGGCCAAAAGTTACACGGTATAACTTTAAGTATTAAAACAGCCAAAAAAAACAAAACAACAACAAACAAACAGTATCTGAGCAGCCTCACTATTATATGTTAGGAAGTTCCCCATCTTTATTTAATCGGATAAAACCACAGTGATATTAAAAACTGTTGTTTTGTGTCTGCTAAGAAGGCAGCACAAAAGAAGCAAACAAATATAAATAACCAAGCACAAGTAAGGAGGATGTAGTGGTTAACATGACCAGCATGGGATGGAGTAAGCAAAGAGTTTAGAAGTAGTGACAGTAAACCTGACCGTCTCCATTAACTCTTTGATTGGTTTTGAGTTGGGAACGAAATTAAGGGTAATTAGTAACACAAAACTTGTTGCATTACACATATTGCTGTAAAGTATATTTAACTTAACAATGTAATGTAAAGCTGCTTTAAGGCGTAAACAACTCCTGCACAGTGGAAAGCTAACAAACACAAAACCAACAGAAAGCACATGTTACCGAAAGCTTCCTATCCTGGGGGGCAGAAAATGGACAATTATCAACATCTTAGGAAGAGATGTCTCCTTCTCACCTGGTTTACCCTCCAGAGCAGCTCTGACTTTCTCTGCACAGCTTTCACATGTCATCTGCACCGCAAACTCCAGCTGCGGAGCACAGAGTTCACATTAAACACCTGAAACTGGTGGATAAACATACTGTACACCGTGACTGTGGCGTGTCACAAAGCTCAGCAATCGGTAACTGTGAAGCATGTCACACCAAAATGGAGAAGTTTAGTTACAGCAGCTCAAAAAATTAACATGTTGCTATTTTTGACAGCAGTAGCGACTAAAACTGTTGCGACTTGATCAAACGCGACCTTAAAAGGCGGCGAAATGTACTGACAAACCTTGGTCGGCCTTTCGGAGTCCATGTTGTTGACGCGGGTGACCGCCTGGGTGATAAACACTGAATTAAACAGAAAACTTCCCAGTTTTCTGGAAACGGAAGCGAGCCTGCTGTACGTGGTGACGGCCGCCGCCATGTTTGTGAGGTCAGCATGACGTTGCGCACGTTACCGCCTCCTGGTGTCATTTCTGCGTTACTGCAGCTGCCAGTTTTTACTGTACCAGCATAGCTGGATGCAACCTGCTGATCCTTGGCAAGTTCTCACACAGGCAGATGGGGAATTAAAAAAAGCCATCTTTTCACATTTTAAAAGATACCTGATGGACAACCTCAGTGCCTTTAATACCCCCCCCCCCCAAAAAAAAACACACACACACACTTTATTTTTTTGTAACATTCACTATCTCACTCCTGTATAATGGGTATTGCTCTGTGCCTTATAAATTCACATGCAGCAGTTTTGTATGTATAAATACATGCCACAAGAATTTGTACTTTTATGTTCAATTTAAAAAAAAAAAAAAAAAAAAAAAAAAAGCTGATTAACGAAACAGCGTTCGTTAATCCTGGTCCCTGAAAATCTTCGCCCTGCATGTTTTAGAAGGACCTGAAGATATAAAACAATAAAACCCACCAGCTTAAGGAATCTAGTGACTTCCAGACATGACAAACGCCTACTGACCTTATCCCATATCAGTGATCTCAATCACCAAGTCAGACATACAGTATCACGGCAAACACAGATTGTCTTGTCTCAGTCGTCTAGAATCGTATTACACCACAACAAATCTTATGCATAATTGATTCAGCCTATGCTTGATCCTGATTTAAGATGGATGGTTTAAAAGTGTCCGTTCTTCCTGTGTGAGAGGCTTTCAGGGTTTCATTATGTTGGCTTATAATTTGTGACATGTTGATCCAAACAGCCTTAATAAAAAAATAAAAAAAACGTTTCACCTCATTTAATAATTGTGAGCTATTGCTGCATGTAACTTTTTTTTTTTTACTCCACCAGACACTAGATTTGATAATCAGTAGTATTCCAGGGATCTAGCTGTCTTGTCACACATGCAGTTTTTGCATAAATCTCAGTTTCCTCATACATATATATATATATATATATATATATATAAAACCATTTTCCCCTCCTGAACCCTATTAGACAAAAGCAGGATCTAAATCTACATGCAAATTTAGATCATGGTCTTTTCAAAACACACAGGCACCATAATGTAAAAACATCAATTAAAACAGTTAAAACAGAGAAAAAGTCCCATAGAGACATTAACTTTCTCTTCTAAACTGTGGCTTCTTTGTCTGATTTTACTGCAGTTTTGGAAAGAAGAGTCAAAGTTTCTGTGCAATATTCAGTCATTAGATATTCTAGCAACAAACCTCCCAGAAGTGTTGAAGTGTAAGTCTGGTAGAAACCTTTTATGTCCTTTTTTTTTTTTTTTTTACCTCTATCTCTTCCCATGACTCAGAACTATTCATCATTTTGTAGTGAGTGTGAGCATGCATGGTTATTTATCTTGTCTGTCGCTGGGTGTTGGCCCTGTGATGGACTGATGATCTGTCCTCATTTCTCATCCAGTTTCAACTGGAATGGTGTAAAGCAGGTTAAAAAAGAAAAGGGGTTTTCAGGAATTAAGCTTATAAAAGATCTGATTAGAGCCTGTAACCAAACCAAACTTCTCTGAATTAGAATAAAGTCCAAGAAACTAAGAAAACTCCTTCGTTAATGAATCCCTCACACATCAGAAACAGTTTTATTGGATGTAATTCTAGTGGTGTTAGGTTTAATTTTAAAAAATCAACTTTTTATCTCCTGCAAAGTTATTATTTTGACATACATCAGCTATATTTAAAATGATTAAAATGATTACATTTAATTAGTGTGTTATTAAAACCTGCAGTGGTTAGTTTTAATGATCACTGTGGTCTGATCTTATCAAGACACACAGTAAAAAGGTTTTTTTTTTTTTTTTCCAGCGGGGAACTAAACCTAATGCACCATCATCCTAATTCCATCCTACGCTGCATTTGCATCTCATTGGAAATACCAGTTTTTGTTTATAAACCTCAAAATTGGACTCTCATTCCTGACAGTTGTAAGAAATGTGTAAAATTCCTTTGAAATGCCGCTGAAAAAGATTGAAGTATAATTTACCTAGAAAACCCTTGGTAGGTATTTGCACGCAGAAATATTGAGTAAATTTAACGAGTTATTTACAAGTAAACTACTTGCCTATATGAGTTCTTCCTACAGGAATAACTCAAGTTATTTTTACTTATATTTAACAACTTTGCCATTGAATTTAACTTTGTCACGATTAGTGAGTTGTACTTACACAGAGTTTGCATCAAACTGAAAACATCGCACCATATTACAGTAGATAATATATGAAGGTATTCTTTCACAACCACACTGGGAGAGACCAACAGAAATGTGGTTATAAACAGTTAAAAAATCAGACACAGTTGAAAGTCAATACACTTAACTTTTTCAGACAAGATTGTAAAACACCCTCAATGACCTGGTGGTGGCTTTACTTATCTGTGTTCTTATCACTCATGGTAACACTTTTACAATCAAACACAACAGAACTTTACAGTATTGTCAAAATGTAAACCATAACACAGCAAATAACTGAAATTTATACCATAGCATTCACAAAAGGTTAAATTCCTGTTGAATGCAAGTGTATCTATCTGCGGCTTGCAACCAAGTGGGTGTGTCATATAGTGGGCGTGTCCTATAGTAGGCGTGTCACATTGTGGGTGGGTCTGGTTAGGTTTAGGGGAAGGGTCAGGGGTAGGGCTAGATTTTACCGTGCTCTCATTGGCCTGGTGGGCGTGTCGTTGAGTAACGTCACACGACGACACGCCCACTCTATGACACGCCCCTGTCTTGCGAGCCGCAGATAGACCCTTCTCGTTGAATGGGCATCTCCCATGAGCCTTTGTGGTCCTGATATGTTGAGTTTTGAAAATAGCTCCGCCCCCTCTGATAGGCCTGTATAGGCAAGTAAAGTTTACTTACTTTTTACAAGTTGATCAAGTAATGAATACAAAGAATACAAATTACTTGATAATTGCCAGTTAGACTTACAATTTCAAATAAGGTCAAAAATAGACAAAGAAATGTAAAGTAGCATTTACATTTTTTAAAAGTTTTTTTTTAAAGTTAAACAGGGAAATACAAAACTCTTGTAGAATTTACTTTTCACATCAAAGTGATTTTTACAAGGCCAAAAAAAAAAAAAATCATTTTTTTCAGTGTATGAATGGCTGACACTGCTGGCTTCACTTTGAACTTACAGTAGGTCTGACCCAAGTGTTGCCATTTTTTAAAACTAATCCAAAGGTTTTTTTTCTCTGGTGCTTTTAACTAATGTGTCTGTTTTGTGGTTTTGTTCAAAATCATATCTATTTGTGATATCATATCTTTTAGATTTCTGGGGGGGGGGGTTCTGAAAATAGTCAGAATTCTCACCTTATGCTCAGAATCCTGACTTTCCCCCCCAAATACTCAAATAATTTTTTTAAGTTTTTTTTTTTAAAGTCAGAACACATCAGAATTCTGCCCCCCCCCCCGTACATAAAAAAAAATTAGTTTTTTTTTTTAATAAAGTCAGAACACATCAGAATTCAGAATTTTTTCAGAGACCGAAAAAGAGTAAAACGATGAATAATAAAACAAAGAAATAATTTAGTTTTATCCATCCATCCATTTTCTTTCCGCTTCTCTGAGGTCAGATCAGACTACCCTCACCCTGGCCACATCCACCAGCTCATTGGGGGGAATCCCAAGGTTTTCCCAGGCCAGTTGAGAGATGCAGTCCCTCCAGCATGTCCTGGGTCTTCCCAGGGGTCCTGTCCTGGTGGGACGTGCCCGGAACCTCTCACCAGTTCCATGTCCAGGAGGCATCCTGACCAGATGCCTGAGCCACCTCATCTGACCTCACCTCCAACAGCTCTACTTGGAACTCCTGGATGACCGAGCTTTTCACCTCTAAGGGAGACCCTGGCCACTCTGCGACGGAAACTCATTTCGGCCGCTTGTGCCTGGGATCTCATTCTTTTGGTCACCACCCACAGCTCATGGCCGTACGGTGAGGGTAGGAACCTACACTGTAAAATCCATTTAGTTGGCTTTACTTAAGAAAATATGCAAACTTGCTGCCTTAAAAAAAAAAGATGTCTTATAATGGGAGTGACAGAGTAGAAACAACTAGGACGGTTTAGGTTTGCAGAATAAATCTGATTTAGCTGTAAGTGAATGAGATTGTGGAGGAAATTCGATGTGATTAATTTCACATAATAGCTGAAATACTTCACACAAACTTTTTTTTGTACCAACATGATAATTTCAAGTTCATCTCACCCAAAGTAATTGATGAACTCAAAATAGAAGGAACTTAATGCAGGAACAAATGTCAGACAGTAACTTGGAGCAGTCACATGACGCTATCAGCATTATTCATAAATCCATCAAAGGTAAACCACAGCTAATTCGAAAGTTACGTAGGTAACTGTGGTTCTGTGAATTCCTGGATGACTGCCAGTCAGCTGGCCCGCACATCACCTGACTGACAATTGTCATTAGGACTCGACCTGCGAAGAGCGCGATGTGTTTTGTTTACAGAAGGAATGAAACAGAACTATCGTTCCATAACTCTGCAACTATGGGAGATGACATCAGCCCGGTTTTCTTATACTGTTACCGGCACAAGCACGTTATAAAACAACGACATTAGCGCCGAGAAAAATGACCATTTGTAACGTTAACTAACTTAAACGATAGCAACATGGCTTGACCGCACCGGCCGCTATTGACAAAAGATCGTAAAAAAAAACAAATATTATGCAACAATGAGGTAACTAATCCATAACATGGGCCTAAACTAAGATAAAACAATGGTTTTCGTAATATTTATATCTCCATTAACAAAGAAAATGCTTATGATTTGTAGCTCGCCTTCTTTGCCGCTTGCATTCTGGGTAGCCCTTACTCACAAGGGTGGTGTCGGAGAATCTCAATATTGAGGGCGATTCAGCCCTCAAACTTGCCCCTTAACTTAACTTTCTGAGAATCGGGACAGCACTTGCACTTCGCGGGAGTGCGCATTTTTGAGATTGAGGGTTAAGATAGATTTGGAATTCACCCTAAAACTCTGCTTAAAAGAGAATCATCACTGATATGAGATTAATATGCAGACCAGAAGATAAAAGAAAACTAAATGAGTAAATGTGAGGCATTTTAGGATGATGGAAAATAGACATGACAACAAGGTTTCATTTCTATTCGAAACTTTTTATGTGTCATTTGAATTGTTAATCAAATAAATTAAATTAAAACAAAAATACCTTTAAAAACTACTGGATGATTTTAACTGCCAAAGTAAAAGTGCAAAGTTTCATACGGTGAATTATCTCAAATTTGTTGTTAAAGGAGTGATGACATAGCAGTTAAAAACTAGTTTATGTTGTTGGCATTACTGTATATGTAAATACTCCAAAGAAAAAAACGGCATTTTTTACAGCGGAGTATTGTTTTGAAACGCCAGACCTCACTTCCTCAGTAATACAGTTGGGTCCGGTGATGATATGGAGCTTTACCCGGAGACCACGTTGGCTTAATTTTGATTGGCTACACCTTATTTGGCTATGACCTTATTTGGAGAATCTAGGTCAAGCTGCCGTCGGAGTTTGCTAAAGGCTAACTGCTAGCAACATGGGCACTTCAGACAGTGTGAGCAACGTTTATCAGACAAGACAGCATTTAGAAAATAAATAAACTTACAGGTAATGACAAGGTTGTGGTCGACTCCCTCAGTGTTGCTGCAGAAGTTTGCTTTTAAATCCATTTGTTTGAAAATCCAGATCTGACTGCACAGAAGTTACTACTAGCTCCATACGAAGCTGAATCAGACAGGGAGGGGAGGGGGGAGCGGACGGTGCATAAACCGTTAGGAGAGAGAGAGAAGGGGGGGGGGGGGGGGGGCTGTTTACTTGATAGTGTGCTCTTATTGGAGCAATTAAATTACGTAGAATGATAGAACTACGTAGAATGATAGCCTGCTGTCTGATTCAACCGTTTCTGAGCAGAGAGACAAAGCTGACAGACCATAAACAGGAACTTTGATTCTCACTCTGGACATTCACATGGCCTCATCAGTGCACAACAGATCATATTATACACCCAAAACCCCAGAAAAGTGAAATTTGATGTCATGGCACCTTTAAAAGAAGTGATCTGCATTGTGGGAAATCCTCCTTCCTCACCATCACTAATTCAATTTAAATACACTAATTCAAGTTAAACAAATTAATTTATCAAGCATGTTGCCCTCCAAAGTTCTTATAAACTATTTAAGATTAGTATTATGAACAACTAAATTAAAATTAAGGTCTATCTACTAGATCAGGGGTCAGTAACCCGCGGCTCTGGAGCCACATGCAGCTCTTTTGTCCCTCTGATGTGGGTCCCTGGTGTTTGAAAAATGATCATTGACTATTTAATTAAATGTTTTTTTTTTGTTGTTGTTTTTTTTTTTGGGGGGGGGGGTTGCTTCTAGAATGTAATTCTAAAAGCCCAAAATAAATTTCCCCTTGCGTGACAAAAGTTAATCTTATCTAAATGCTAAATTTGAAGATTATGGTGATCTTGCATGTTCCCTTTATGCGTGTGCAGTTGTGCGCTTTTCCCATTTTTTTCCGAGTACAGTAAATGCAGTTCATAAAATAGAATCCAACTTGACTGTATAAGCTAAAGACATAAATAATTTTGCAACATTTTTGCAAAGCAGCCCATTGAGTGACAGGTGCAACAAGCAGGTAATTGTTGTTACATTAAAATGTAACATTTTACAGTGTAGATCCACCTGTACATCACCTAAATTTGTCTTCCTGCTCAGCTCCTCACAACAGACTGATGCAGATCTGTCTGTCAATCTTTCACTCCATATTTCCATCACTCGAGAACAAAACTGTGAGATACTTGAACTGGTGCTGATTCTCATCCAGCCACTTCACACTCAGTTGCAAATCACTCCAGTTTGAGTTGTTGATCACTGTCCAGTGAAGCCAACAGAACCACATCATCTGCAAAAAGCAGAGGTCCAATCCTGAGGCCATCAAACCAGATCTCCTCAACACCTCGGCTGCACTCAGAAATCCTGTCCTTAAAGGTTATGAACAGAATCGGTGACAAAGGGCAGCCCTCCCTGCAAATGAATCTGTCGCACTGCTGGAAATGCGGACCGTGCTTGGGCACTGCTCGTACGGGGACAGGACGTAGGTATCCAAGTCTGGCTTTGGTCAGAAACCTTTTTTTTTTTTTTTTTTTTGGAGGGGGGATTTCTGAAAAAAAAGTATAAATCTGACTTTTTATCTGACTTTTAATTCCAGAATTTTGAGTTTTTCCCAAAAGCTTTTTTTTCTTTTTTCTTTTTTAGGTTTCGGAAAAAAAAGCTTTTAAAAAAGTCAGAATTCTGACTTTCTTCTCGCAATTATGTCCTTTCCCCAAAACCTTAAAATATATTTTTTCCAAAACCTAAAAAACAAAAAGACATTTTGTTTGGTTTTGGGGGCAGAAAAAAAAAACAAAAAAACAACTTAATTCTAAGATTTAAGTCAGAATTCTTTTTTTTCCTTCTCAAAATTCTTGTTTAATCTTCAGTGGCCGAAATACTCTTCCGTACACAAAAAGAGTATATAAAATAAAAAGTCTTGTTGGAATTTCTTCAGTTTATTAATCAATAAATAGTTTGACACATTGAGTAACTGTTTCAGCTCCTGTGTGATGTTCATAATCTCATATTTATATTAGCATATGACATACAGTATGTCTCAGTCCCCTTTAAGCTGATGTTAATGCTGCACCTTCATATAGACACGACACACGAACAGATTGTGATGGCTTTATCATTTTATCGGGGTCAGCCCCGGTGGGAGGTGGGGGATATATGGTCACAAAAGATTGAGGCTTATGGATAAAACAAAAACACCACAAAGATTGCGACCAGTAATGACAATTGTTTCCTGGAGAGCGGGGAGGTTCAATCTCATAATGTGCATTGTTACAAAGTCGACGTACAGATTAAAGTGCTGTGCTCAATATGGAAGAGCCCATCGCTAAGCTGATGACTGCTTCCCAGGTTTTCAGAGGCTCAGAGGAGACCAATATGTGTGTGTGTGTGTGTGTGTGTGTCTACAGATCTCTTTCCAACCTCTTAACATCTTTTTCATAGCACAGATAAGCCACGGGAGACTGGAGATAACAGTAATGTGGCATAAAATCTGGGTTGCGATTCTCAAATAAATGATTCTAAATCAAACTTCCTTAAACTTTCCGTGGGATAAGTATAGAGAATGACACATTCTTGGTTCTGTGCACTTACACACTCATCCAGTGCATGAACTGCTCCAGAAACATCACTACTTCAAACAACCTCAAGAGGCTGATGTTTAACACAGAAGAACATTGAGCGGCTGCTCAGTCAGAACACAATTTCCTCTGTATCTGATGGCTCATTGGCTTTGACCTTTAACCCCATCCTGAGTAATATGACCACAGGCTTTAAGAGGGCTGAACCAGTGCGCAGCAGGCTCAAAACACAGGAGCGCTGCCTTCTATGCGCGAGCCCCAGCAGCCTTTCTCTCTCACTCGCCGCCCACACAGCAGCGGCTAATTTATTCAGTAAGTGGGAAACTGCTTAAAACCTTCGCCCTGGTGTTGATCCTCAGAACTGAGCTCCCCATTCAAAGAAGCTGAGGGAGAGCTGCAGCGACACCTGAGCCCACGGGAGAAGGGAGGGGGGTTCATTGGCACACACGTATACGTACAGATACACTCACAAGAATGCTGGAAAGTGAAACCTAATCACTGTACCTGGACAATGTGTACAGCAGATTTAGAGAGGGGGGGCAAAGGAGGGAAGAAAAGAGGGGAAGAAAGGCAAGGAGTGATGGGGAAACAGGGAGAAAATGTGACGTGGGGAGGCGCAGGAGCATGGAAGAAGACAGAAAGAGGAGACAAATGAGAGAGGGCAGCAAGAGAATGGAGTCAACAAAAAGGAGTGTGTGAATGTGCGCTTGTGTGTGTGTGGTGTGTAAAGCAGTGCTGACAGATTGTGTTGAGAGATCTGTTCTGAACAGTAGATGTTTTATCTGTACCGATAAATGGGCCACTATATTCCAAGCTACTCTACCCCATTACGGTAGAACTGACCTGGGGTCTGTTATAGTTCCTTATTAAATACTTCAAGAGGCCGAAGCAGCTCCTGTTTCAGTCACTAAGCAAAGCAGAGCAAGCCAATCTTTATTTTTAGAGCGGGGACGAGACAGTTCTCTTTGCAGCGAGGCACGGAGGGTTGAAATTTTAGAGTCGCATGCAAACAACTCAAACAATCAAATCTAATTTGCAATACAAATTGTAGAGAGACATCCAGAACAAGGCGCAGTTAATCACACACACCCAAGAGAAAAGGAGTCTTGTCTGCCTGTTTTGTCTTTAGTTAATCTAACGGAGATTAACTCGTTCCCCAAGCTGCTATAGGAGCACACTGTAAAAAATAAACAGACAAAACAAATAGAATTCCAGTTTTGTTTTTTTTTTTTACAAGATGTTATCTGTTTTTAGGCTTTATAATATTCAATGAAGGACATTTAAGGATGCAATAATAATTAAACTACATTTAAAATTAATATTTTCTGTATTAAAAATCCATTAAATGTTGTTATGGAGGCTATAACTGAACATTGCAATATTATTATATTATGTTTCCACATTTATGCTCGAACATTTTACAGAAAATAATACCAGCTATCAGTCACATATTGCTGCAACATTTCTGTCGCTTCACCTCTAATTGTTGTCATACGCAGTAAATCAGAGAAGCTACACACACTGAATCAATTGACTGAATCTAATTGTTTCTCTCAGAACCCTCAGTTGCCATTTGTTTTTATTAAATTTAACCCTGTTCTCATCAAGTTAAACACTGAGAACCACATAAAGATTTAAACTCAAAACTGTGCATCTTGCGTACAATCTAGTAATCTGGACTTGATCTGACACCCCACATGTTTTCACGAACCAGCAAGAAGAAAATCTAAATCAATATCCTCATATTTGAACTTTGTATTTGCTTTTTACATAAAACTTGTTTCTTTAATAAAATGGAGACATGATTGTGTGCAGTAACATGCTTGTTTTGCTGTTTAATATGATCTTTAAATTGGATGTAAAGATATTTTCCTCTGTAAAAAACTGTAAAATATATTCTTAATTATTATAATTTTTTTCTTTAAAGTGCGTAAAGGGGAAAAACAGGACCAATAATTCAGGAAACTCTTAATGTCACTCAAGGAGGTGTTTGCACATAATAGAAAGATTAACCCTTTTAAGCCAGACCCAGGAGAAAATGAGCAGAAATTATAATCCTTCAAATTTGACGTCTTTATTTGGCCCTTTAACAAAAAGTTGTTTGTTTTTTTTTTCAAAAAAAGAATTTCTTTATTTCTTTATTTATTGAAAGTGAATAGATTTTGTGTATTTTCTTTTTTATTAATGTGCAAGGTCAAAATTATTGTTGTACAAATGCTGTCCACCAGGGGCAGAGACAAGTATCAGATTGTGTACAACAGGATTTTAAGCAAGTTTTTTTTTTTTTTTTTATTACAGTATATAGGGATGCAATAGGTCTGAGAAACTGCATGTATCAGATATGACATTGATGACTGGTCATAAAGATAATATATAAACGAAAGGTTACTCATAAACTACAGAAAGTCAAAAATTGGTTAAAATATAAGAAGTCAATATCAAGCCGAAATGGAGAGATCTAAGTTATTCTTCACTTTTTTTATCATTTAATCCTACACAGACAAATAAACAAACCCAAATGTTTATCTTAATATAGCCTGATCCGTAGCCTACATAGTCCGTGCACTTGGTAGTGTGCAGGGTAGTGTTTATTTACAGTCTTTGGTGCAGACCCCGAAATGGGACGTACCTTACGTAAACCCAGCGGATCTAAGGTAGATTTTACGCATGCGTGCGGACGTGGTGGCGTTCTATCACAGCACCACCTAACGGCCTGGCGTGCAGATCCAATCAAATTCCACCCACTCTTGCGTCCTTTTATGCACGCAGATTTCTTCATGACGACACTCGAATAAATGCGGATAAAAAGATGAAGACGATACGCCACTTTTTCTTTTCTGATCGTCGCCGTGTGAACGTAACCTTGCTTGGATTTTTTCTGTTTAGCCATTTAATTCAAATTTACTCCATTTAAATAAATGAGCAGGTCTGGTTTGTAAGAAGAGCTAATATCTATCCACATCTGTCATGCATGCTTATTTCAATCTGATATTCTACAGTACGGTGTTAGTCAGCATAGCATATCTGTTTACAGTTAAATCTTTAAAACACTTTAATGCCTAATGTAACATATTCATTATCTATAAACATAAATGTGTATAAATACCACATATTTATATATTTCGTTTACAAGACTTGCTGCATCACTTTATAGCAAAATCGTTGCCAAAACGCTGCTGTATACAACATGAAACCTGTATTCTGCCCCCTGGTGGACATCTTTTGCACTACAATAATTCTGACATCAAATGGTGAAAAACTGTTTTGCTCAAATGTTTACGTACCCTCCGATAAAACAAGTAAAGAAAAAGAAAAAAGAAAAAAGAAACAGCTGCCAGTGAAATAAGTTGAAACTGACAAAACCCGATAAACGAATGATAAATGAAAATCATGACATTGATTATCTCATGACAAGGCTATCTCTGGGGGGGTCCACTATGAGAATGACAACTAACACAGTAAGTAACAGTACTTTCATTCATATTTGTGGTGGGCATGGATTAAATTTTTTTTTATTTGCGATTAATCACATGTTTGACGCACAACGTTTTCTTCCTTCAAAAGTACTGCAACAGTATACGAATGAAATGCAGCAACCATTGGTTTACCAGTTAAAAGCTAACAACCAAGATGGAAATCTGGAACTGGTCCTCAACTCAGACCTGAATTTCAGCATATTGTGGCAGAAAAGAGGACAATTAATCAGCCAGGTGAGTTGAGATTTTTAAGTTGTTTTATTATCAGAATATATTTGTGGTAAATAAATAATGAATTAATTCAAGAGAAGATGGCAGAGAAAAGAAGCTGGTGCAGTCGTAGTGGAAAGCACTCTACATCCGGGGGGTCCGGTCCAGAAGACCCAGGGGGGGGGGGGGGGGGGAGTGGACTCTGAGGTTCACGTCAGAGCAGGCCAATTTTATTTTGAGGTCATTGAGGCTGGCATCTTAGTTGGTCGCAGGTGGGTCCATGAGGGTCTTTGTCTTCAGAGATGAGTTGTTTTTTTTTGTTGTTTTGAAACAAAAACAAAAAAAAAAAAGAAAAAAAAAAAAGAAAAAAAAAAAGAGATGAGCTTGTTATCAGACCAGCCAGTGAGTGCTGGCACCATTTACCCGGATTATAAATGCCTGATGATGTATTAATAATATTGTAAATCTTAGTGTATGTCAGAAAGAAGGTGAACCTGTGAGATTGCCTCAACATCACATTAAAGGACTGATGTCTCAGCAGGACTAAGAAAAATTTGTCCATCCATTTATCTTCAGTAGTCTATAAGTACTGTAATGCTGTCCTTACAGGTCTCCCTAAAACGTCCATCAGACAGCTGCAGTTTGTCCAGAATGCTGCTGACTGCCCTCACTGCCAGCACTGGCCAGCACTGAATGGTTTAAGACCAGATTCTGTCCTGGAACTAGTTCTGGAGAGGCATTCAGTTTTTATGCTCTTCACATGTGGAACAAACTCCCAGAAAACTGCAGGTCTGATTAAACTCTGCAGTTTTAAATTGATGTTATTTCCCCATAACAATCCATTAATTAGCTGCATCATACTGTGATTGTTTGGTTTCGCCTCTTTAGAGCAGATGCTAGCTTGCGGTCCATCGAGGATAGCCTGCAGCGTTTCAATTTACTACAAACACAAAAGCACTTGAACACAACACACCAGTGAACTGGTACAAATGTGTACATGGCCACCTACTTCATAGTGGAAACTACCGTACAGGAATGACCAGGTGCTATGACATGTCAATCATCTTAGCACCTGGGGGGGCCAATCCAATATCAGGGGGTCCAGTGCACCCTAGGGCTGGACGATATAGAAAAAAAGATTATCGATAAAAAAAATCTATATTGATCGATATCGATATTTATCAAAAAAAAAAAAAAAAAAGCCATTATCAAATTAAAAGCTATTTTAGGTGCATCGTGGCCATTTAAGCTTTTGCTGAATGACCTACTTATAATAAAGATCACACTAAAGCCGTTTTCAGACTTGCATTGCGGAACATGAGCGGTAAAGTCCATCCGCTCTTTAAACAGACTCGTCTTTTCAAACATGCCGCTTCCTTGCGGTCTTATCGTGTCCCGGCGCTTTCATACATTACAAAATGTTGCAGAAAAGTCAGCACAGCCCCGCTCTCCCTTCAACTCTGTCCAGAACATTTTCTTGTGCTTTCAGCCAAAACGATGTGCCGCAACATTTCCGCTCTTGTGACATGTAGACCAGACGGTGCATATCCACTACATCTCTGAGGTAAAAGAGCGGTACGCATGTCTGAATGCAGCGTTATAAAGGACAGAGTTCACAATATTACCGCTTTCTAGTCCAAGTCTGAAAGGAGCATAACACTGAATTCCAATTCAGCCTTTGCCTGGTCTGTGTTTGTGATTGGTTTGGCGGAAGTTGTGACTGTAGTATCATGCTACCTGATAGGCTACAGAAGAAAACTGTGCTTCTATATTGAACTTTTATTGACCCTCTTTTTTTTATATTGAAAAAACCTCTATCGATCGATATATATTGATATTGAATTATCGTCCAGCCCTAGTGCACCCCCCCCAATACCCACCAACACCATCCACAACCTCATGACGCTGAATTATTCAGTTCCAGAGGGCAGGAGTGGTGGGGCCCATTAGTGGCGTGAGGGACCCTGCAGAGGTCAAAGTAATGTCACAGCCCAGCCACAGCACCCCTCATGTCTGCTGATTGCACCATGACAGCTCAAATGGAAGATGAAATGAAGCGTGTCTGGAGAATGGCGTCGGGCAGTGGCGCCCCCGCCTTTGCAGACCGACAGAGAGCAGGGGCCATGTTTGCAAAAAACGCTGCTCTGTGACTGTGTGCTGGCTTCACTTCATTCCAGAGAAAATATAGGCAGCATGTTTCTGACAGTAATACGCTGGGAAATGAAAATTTGCATTGGTTTCTGTGACACCAAAGAGATATTTTGTAAATCATAATGTACATTTGAATAAAATCCATAGTTAATTTTTAAAAACTGGCATAAATAGTGCAAAGATTGCTGCCGAAAATCAAGTTGTTTCACTGGCAAATCCTTATCTCTGAATCAAATCAGCCAAAGAGGAAACAAAAGAAAGCATCCAATCAATCATAAAACAGCCTCCTAACCAAACACTGCCCATTCAGCAGCGTCATTCATTATTACTGACCCACAAGCGAGCTAAAAACAGTGAATTACACTGTAATGCCAGCAGGGCGTTTAACAAGCTGTGGACAAACTGCGGCTCATCACGCAGGCGATCAATAGAAAGAAGAGACAGCGTTGCATCGTCAAAGTCTAGAGTTCCTCCCAAGAATAATAACCCATATGGAGGAGGCAATATGCTGCAGCTGCAGCGTGGTTTCCAAACACAACACCTCATTAAATCATTGCACCCCTGAGATCGTTACTCAATCTGTCGGTCATGATCCAGAAAGTGTCCCCAGTCCCCCTCCATGAAAAACACCAAGCAATTACAGGAAACGCAACTCAGACAGAACCCCAGAAAAGAGAAGCGTTTAATGAAAAGTAAAGCACAGCAAGGTCACCGGCCGCTTTGTTTTCTTCAGGTGACTCAATATTAGGTATTATTACTGAAGGAAGACTACAGAAACAAGGAATATATAGCTTCTGTTAAGTGGAATAAAGTATTTATAATCTTATATTTGAGCAGCGGCTCCCTGATTGGGTATGAGTGGGAAGAGAGAGGCTGAATGATAAAAGATCAAAACAAAGATCTTCAGCCAGACTTGAATCGGGGAAGCCGTAATAGTCTCTCAAACCCCTGGAGCCACCAGGAAAGAGACCATTAAAGAGACACTCAAGTAAATTAGTATTCTACATCATTAAAGCCTGAGGGTTCAGAGGAGGCATGATTTAAAAAGCAATCATCAGAACTCAGCAGATGACGCCACAATACCCCAACTTTTTTTTTTTTTTTAGAAACATTAGATTAAATTTATTTCATAATGTAGTTATCTAATATATCTAATTTATTTTATTCATTTATCTATTCAGGTAAAACAAGCAGCTGTTTCAGTAAATGCTGCCTTTTGGCTTGGAGTGGAGAAATGGGAGAAAAGTTCCTAGACGAGTTATATTCCAGCAAGTTGGAAAATAAACATTTGCTCGCTTATCAGCTGTTTATAGCAATGCAAACTGCTTCCGGTGTGTTATGTAACTTCATCATGCTGCAGCAACCTGCACTGGTAGAGTAGGATAGTACATGTGTAATTGATATAATGAGACTAAAGTTGACTTTGTCTACCATGAAATGCTCTCTGACATGGAAAAGCTACAAGGTCGACTTGTCAGAGAAAAGACCTCACTGTGCCTGTATCGACTGTGTCAGCTTTGACAAGAAAATCATGGCTGAGAGGAAACCACCAGGTCTGCTTTCCTGCTGCAACCCTAACAAGTGGTTACCTCATAGCAACGAAGCGAAACATGTGAACTCAAACTATCATTTCCCTTTTCAGCTAACCAGTTTTTCTTTTCCTATAAACCAAACCTTAACATCACAAGTTGTGTTTTGTGAAAGTTCTGGAGAAGAAGAAGAGTTGCTGAAGAATTTCAATATGCCTTTAATGTGCTTCATACCAGAGGATGCATACAAACATTATTAACTGGCTTGGAGGTTAGCATCCAAGTAATAAGTTACTGGGTTCTTGTAATCTTTAATCACTTTTTAAATACTGCTTGGCAAAACATGGGAACAGTTTATCCACATAGATAGAGGAATAAAGGTCAATGCTCGCATATACAACAATTAGTAACCTTTAGAAATACCAAACACTCTTTTGTTATGCAAAGACTGCAAATAATGCATGAGGTGGACCTCATTCCTGAGTTTGCCTCTGGGGCATATGCATCACTAAACATATCCCTGTTTGCAGTGAATTTACATATTAGTCCTCTAAAGCCCCAGTTCACATTTAAATGAGCCTTATAATGAAACACAGTATTGCTGCTTTACTATTGGGAACATGGGATGTCATGAGTTGAATGCAGTAACATGCTATGGTAGTTCATTAATTGCAGCGCTTTATTATGATTATTTATAGAACATTCATTGAAGTACTAAGCTTTTATAAATGTAATTCACTTAACTTACTGGAGTATTTTTATTTTACCTTCCTTCTTATTGTCACTCTGCTACATCTCAGGGGGATATTGAGTCCTTTCTGCTGTGTATGTGCCAGACTTAGTTGCTAGTAACTTTTGAGATTTATACAAAAAGGTATCAAAACAAAGCTTTGGAAAGGAAAGTCCTATTGCGGCTTTTTGGTGAAATGCAGTCATAAACAGTATGCAGGATTTAATGGCTTTTATCTAAACAGTACTTTCTACTAGGGATGCTTGATATACTGACTTTTATTTTTTACCGATATCTAATATACCAATATCGATCAACTCTTATTGTAATTTCCAATATCACTGTCAACCGATACCGATATATGCAGGCAACTGTCAGGTTGTATCTGTCATATTTTGACACTTTTAATAAGCGGAGAAGTAGCTGAAAAATTTAATGTATGATATGTGCATGCTGTGTGAAAGTTGTCTCATTGAAACAGCAAAAAATGATACCAATAATTTCGAATATTACATTTTCATGCCAGGAGGCCGATGATAATGGTGTAATATCAGACATCTCTACCCTTTACAATGTTGCTGTTTTCTCTGTTTTGATGTGTCTTAAACCGAACTGAATCTTACTGCTGCAGAACTGAAGAGGCCTCTGGCTGAAGTTTGATGAGTGTGTTGTGGAGAGAGGGTGTGTAGTATTGTCCATCATGTTGCGAAGTTTGTGCAACATACTTCTTTTTGCAGAATCCTCAACATACAGCCAGCTCCATCATTGCATGTTCATGCAGTTTCTTGACACTTGCTCTCACTTCCATGAACAGACAATATGTTGCATATTGCATGCAATTTAGAGATGTCCAATATTATCAGCCGATATTGGCATTAAAATGTGAAATCGGAAAACATCGGTTTTATCGTATCTATATTTTTAATGAAAAAAATCTCATAAGATCTTGTTCCATTGGTCCAGCATGTAGAAACTCCTTGTTGTTCTGGAAAAACTTCATATTCTTGCATTCCTTTAAAAGTCATGTGACTACGGTGCAGCTGCTGCTGCTACAGACTGACTTTGAAGCTGCTTATAATACAGTGGGTATGGAAAGTAGTCAGACCCCTTTAAACTTTTTACCCTTTGTTTCATTGCCGCCATTTGCTAAAATAAAAAAAAGAAATCCTTTTATTTCTCATTAATGTACACTCAGCACCCCATCTTGACAGAAAAAAACTGAAATGTGGAAATGTTTGCAAATTTATTGAAAAGAAAAACTGAAATATTACATGGTCGAAAGTATTCAGACCCTTTGCAGTGACACTCATATTTAACTCAGAGGGCGTCCATTCTTTCTGATCCTCCTTGAGATGGTTCTACTCCTTCGTCGGAGTCCAGCTGTGTTTAATTAAACTGATTGGACTTGATTGGGAAAGACACACACCTGTCTATATCAGACCTTACAGCTCACAGTGCATGTGAGAGCAAATCAGAATCATGAGGTCGAAGGAACTGTCCAATGAGCGTAGAGACAGAATTGTGATAATTAAGGCACAGATCTGGACAAGGTTACAAAAGAATTTCTGCAGCACTAAAGGTTCCTAAGAGCACGGTGGCCTCCATAGTCCTTAAATGGAAGAAGTTTGGGACGACCAGAACTCTTCCTAGACCCGGCTGTCCAGCCAAACTGAGCAATTGTGGGAGAAGAGCCTTGGTGAGAGAAATAAAGAAGAACCCAAAGATCACTGTGGCTGAGCTCCAGAGATGAAGTAGGGAGATGAGAGAAAGTTCAACAAAGTCAACTATCACTGCAGCCTCCACCAGTTGGGGCTTTATGGCAGAGTGGCCCGATGGAAGCCTCTCCTTAGTGCAAGACATATGAAAGCCCGCATACAGTTTACCAAAAAACACATGAAGAACTCCCAGACTGTGAGAAATAAGATTCTCTGGTCTGATGAGACCAAGATTGAACTTTTTTGAATCAATTCTAAGCGGTATGTGTGTTGAAAACCAGGCACTGCTCATCGCCTGTCCAACACAATCCCAACAGTGAAACATGGTGGTGGCAGCATCATGCTATGGGGGTGTTTTTCAGCTGCAGGGACAGGACGACCGGTTGCAATTGAGGGAAAGATGAATGCGGCCAAGTACAGAGATCCTGGATGAAAACCTCTTCCAGAGTGCTCAGGACCTCAAACTGGGCTGAAGGTTTACCTTTCAACAAGACAATGACCCTCAGCACACAGCTAAAATATCAAAGGAGGGGCTTCAGAGCAACTCTGGGACCATTCTTGACTGGCCCAGCCAGAACCCTGACTTCAACACAACTGAGCATCTCTGGAGAGACCTGAAAATGGCTGTTCACTACTGTTCACCGTCCAACCTGACAGACTGGAGAGGATCTGCAAGGAAGAATGGCAGAAGATCCCCAAATCCAGATGTGAAACACTTGTTGCATCATTCCCAAGAAGACTCGTGGCTGTACAAGCTCAAAAGATGCTTCTATTTCTGAGCAAAGGGTCTGAATCCTTACCATGTGATATTTCAGTTTCGTCTTTTTTAATAAATTCGCAAAAAATTCTTCATTTCTGTTTTTTTTTTTCTGTCTAGATGGCGTGCTGAGTGAACATTAATGAGAAATAAAATGAACTTTTTTAATTTGGGCAAATGGCTGCAAAGAAACAAAGACTGAAAAGTTTAAAGGGATCTGAATACTTTACGTACCCAATGTATGTCTGGTTTAAAGTTGTTGGCTAAATTAAGTTGTCAGAAACATTTTAATTATGCACGTTGTAGCTTATATCTGCTAGTATCTGACATATGGCAGCCAGATATCCAAAATGAACTCCACTGGCTGAGTTAAGGGTATTTTTGGATCTTTGCTCTCAGAGCAGAATATAGTTGTATTTCTCAAAATATGAGAGATACAGCTCACAGTTGTCTGCATAGATTAGTATAGATTGACACTGGATTCTGGAAATTAAGGGTTGGACAATATCGGTATATCGGATATCGCTAAAAAAAAAAAAAAAAACAAAAAAAAGCCAATATGAACATCCCTATGTAATTATGTCATGTACTGGATATGTTGTTGAGTGTTCATTCTGTTGTTGTGTGTCAGCGTTGTCTGTTTGCTTGTTTTAATACCTTTTGTTGGACTCATTTCAAACATAACGGGAAATTCATTGCTCACACTAACTGTTACCTCTTATTAACCTTTGTCAGCACAAGTGTGAACATGTACAAATACAGAAGTGGGTTTCAAATGTGGATCTTTATGGTCCCAGTCCAAACCAGAGACAGATGGTTCTCTTTTCACCTTTTCAAACACTCATCATCATTTGGAGTATTTTCTGTTTTACACTGGTTTTAGTTTGTTTTTTGTATTTTATATTACTGTTTTAATGGTTTTATTTGTCCTTATGTTTTTGTACAGTGACCTTGGCTGTTTTGACAAGGCTCTTTTAAATAAAACATATTATTGATATTTTTAATTAATGAATTAATTTATTAAAAGTGGTACTATGGAAATTTGACAGATTTTTACTTATTTGGGCATATTAAAGATATCTGAAGGTTGAAACGCGCTTCTCAACAGCTACTGCAAACAGGCCACTATCTGGTTCCGGTTTTCAAGGCCACATGGCAGCAGTGCTGAAGATATGGAACAGTTTGCTAATACAGTCGTGCTTAAGATTATTGACACCCTCCAATTAAAGAAAACACTAAATTTACATTAGTAATTCAAATAAGACTCAAAAGAAACTAATAATATAAAGTTTTTTACAAAATTATAATTTAGTGAAATAAACAATTGCTTTTGAATTGTGGTAGGAAATAATAACAATAAAAAACAAACAAACAAACAAAGCTGGCCCAGACACATTAAAGCACCTTTCCTGTGAAAAGTGGGCCAAAACACCTGTCCACAGGTGTATAAGTCTTTTGGAGCATGACAGAAACACCCGATTGCAGTGATTGCCTCAGATGTTGCTCAATAATTTTTTTTAGCTTTGGAGCCCCCTCATGCTTGTTGGATTGTTTTAATTTTTGCTTGCTTGTTTTTAATATTTCTTTTGAACCACAATTCAAATTCAGTGTTATTATTTTCATAGAATTTTTATTTATCATTATTTTTTGTCAATTTCAACTTACTTCAGTGGCAACTGATTTTTTTTCTTCTTTAATTGGAGTGTGTGGGCGGAGGTTCGTATCTCGGTAGTCGTGCCGGGCATCTTGGTGTCGGTGTGGTGCGGTGTGGCTGCGGGTTGGTTGGGGGCCGGGCGCTTTGATGGGGGGTGCGGTTTTGTTTGTGGCTTCCGGGGCTTTTTGTGCGGGGCGGGCGCAGGGGGGATCTGTATCCTGTATGTGGTTGCTCTTGCGGTATTGATGTCTTGGGTGCCTGTGTCTCGATGTGGGGGCGGTGACGGTATATCTTTCAGCCCTAGTGTTGGGGTAGGTGTGTGGGGAGTGTGTGTGCGAGCGTGGTGGCGGGGTAGGGGGTGGTAGAGGTGGTGGCGCCCTGGTGTCAGGTGTATGGGGCAGGGACTTTGGGGTGGGGGCTGGCCTGCCCTGGGGGGGCGTCGTCTGGGGGGTCCGGTCCTCCTGGGTTTCGGTTGGGCCGCCCGGGTCCGGGGGGGGGTGGCTGCTCCTGGGCGCTTGGGCCCTGGGCCCGGCGCTGTCTCCGCTCTGGGGGACGCCCGGCGCCCGGTGGGGTCGGCAGCTGCTGGTCTTGGTCCGCTGGGGCCTGGGCCTCCAGACTGCAGGGGGCTCCGGCTGGGGCCGCCTTTTGCCGCCCTTCGGGGGATGCATGTCCGCTCTTTGGGGGGTAGCTGGGATCTGGGCCTCTGGGTGGCTGCTGGGGGCCTGGGTCGTGAGCCTTGCGGGCTTCCTCCTCCTTGCGGAGACGAGGCTGCATCTGCATGACTGTATCACCACGGAGCACCCTTTATTATGCATGTTGACACTGTGACACTGCTTTCCATTGCGATGACTAGGTTGTACCTCTTCTCTACTTCCCATTGCGCTGACTAGGTTGTACCTCTTCTCTGCGTAGTTCTGCGTGTGTTTGTGTGTGTTTGTATGATCTGAGGATATTTAAGCCACCTGCAGGTCCTCCTGTAGGGGATTGCTTGTTTTGTTTTCCAACAGAGACCTTGGTTGTTTAGGGATCGCGGTACAGATGTACCAGTGAACTGTGTAAGTGGATTCATGTTTTCTCTCCTCTCTCTCTTCCTCTTCCTTACTCCTCTCTCTCTGTTTCACTTTCTATCATTACCTCTGTTAACTTTCATTTCTCCCTTGTCAGGCCCAGCAGTATGAAATGGAATGGTGTAATAGACAAATGTTTAAATAAAGAAATAAAATGAATAAACATGATATCAAGTGGAGCCTTATATTCATAAAGCTCCGCTTGATAAAGCAAAACTGTTCAACAGAATAAAGCAATCAGATTTCCATTCTGCTTGCTTCGATGCTGGACAGGACAAGTAAGAGAAAAAGAAAAAAAAAAAAAAAAAAAAAAAAAAATTAATTGGAGTGTGTTAATAATCTTGAGCACGACTGTAGGTGCCTTTTGTGTGTGTGTGTGTGTGTGTGTGTGTGTGTGGGTGTGTGCGTCTGTGCGGGTGTGTCCATTTTTGGTATTATTACTGGTATGATTATTTGCTCATCAGATAAGTTTACAGGCGATTCTTTTGTGCTCAACAGAGCAACATTTCTGGTGCTTCATCCTATTTCTTATGAAATCAGTTGTTGTTAGCTGCAGTCCCATCTCTTCAATTTAACTTCAAAGACCCACAATGTAACTTTTCCACCCAAAAATATGCGTTTCTGACTAGTTTTGATGAGCATTTTTGAGCCGTCACTGCCCAGCAGCGTCCCGAGGCTCAGAAAGTGCTCTATGTAACTTTTGGATGTGGCTGGGAAGTTGCAGCCAACTATTGGTTGTGCATTGCTTCATGTACTAGCAAACAGATATGAACCAGATATGAACACAGCAGGTGTTTTGAATGTGCA
Source organism: Atherinomorus stipes (assembly GCA_023101725.1). NCBI lineage: Eukaryota > Metazoa > Chordata > Actinopteri > Atheriniformes > Atherinidae > Atherinomorus > Atherinomorus stipes. Next base: position 293,771 of record JALJCO010005760.1, read on the forward strand.
CCATGGTGGATTCTGCAAAGAAATGCAAGGAAACATTGCTGGATGTAGAGAGGAAAAGAAAGAGAGGGACAGAACAAGAGTCAGGATAAGTCTCTTACTGGCTGGAGTGAGCTCACAGTAAAGGTACGATGCAAGTTTAGCCGTTGATGGGGGCGCATCACTGAAAAAAACTGCTAAAAGTTGCATTGTGGGGTCTTTAAGTCACGTAGACACCATTTAGACAATGACGCCTAGACAGTAACACAAAAGTTTTGAAACTTTTTGCCTTGCTTGTGCTGCTGAATCTTTTGAAGTTTTTTTGAGTCGGTGAAGGTCTTTGTCTTCAGCAATGTGCTTGTTATCAGGCCAGTGAGAGCTGGCACCATCTCCCCAGATTATGAATATCTGATGATATTGTTTACCACAAGAGCAGGTCACAGAAACCTTAGTGTGTGTCAGAAAGAAGGTGACCAATGAATTACCTCAACAATAGCTATCATGTGCCAGATAATCAAAATATTACATAAAAAGGGCCACAGAATCAGCTCCATGGGCTTTGCATTGCTAACATTTTGTCCACAACTGTCCATTTGCACTGAATTTTTACCCAGAATCCTTCAGTCTGCAGATAATGAAAGCTATTCAGATGTGAGAACAAAAATAAAAACCTTTTCTTTTGTCTCAGAAGTAGTTTCTGGTGTTAAATGTTTGATGAATTGCTTAAAATGTTTAGAAAAAAGTTTCACCTCCTCCATGTTACAGTAATTGGCAATGTTAAACCTGTTTATTGTCGCATCACCTATGGGAGCAGCAGCAGGCTACTTAAAGTTTTGGCCTGCACTGCAAAGGACAGAAATAAAGATTGTGGGGGGGGGGGACACACTGACCACAACACATATTACAGAATTTTTTATTCATTTAAATGTTTTCATAGGGCAGTGATTATTTTCAAATGGTGTACTGATGTTTTTAAATAATGAATTAATTTATTAAAAGTGGTACTATGGAAATTTGGCAGCTTTTTACTTATTTGGGCATATTAAAGATATCTGAAGGTTGAAACGCGCTTCTCAACAGCTACTGCAAACAGGCCACTATCTGGTTCCGGTTTTCAAGGCCACATGGCAGCAGTGCTGAAGATATGGAACAGTTTGCTAATACAGTCGTGCTTAAGATTATTGACACCCTCCAATTAAAGAAAACACTAAATTTACATTAGTAATTCAAATAAGACTAAAACTAATAATATAAAAATTATTACAAAATTATAATTTAGTGAAATAAACAATTGCTTTTGAATTGTGGTAGGAAATAATAATAATAAAAAACAAACAAACAAACAAAGCTGGCCCAGACACATTAAAGCACCTTTCCTGTGAAAAGTGGGCCAAAACACCTGTCCACAGGTGTATAAGTCTTTTGGAGCATGACAGAAACACCCGATTGCAGTGATTGCCTCAGATGTTGCTCAATAATTTTTTAGCTTTGGAGCCCCCTCATGCTTGTTGGATTGTTTTAATTTTTGCTTGCTTGTTTTTAATATTTCTTTTGAACCACAATTCAAATTCAGTGTTATTACTGTATTTTCATAGAATTTTTATTTATCATTATTTTTTGTCAATTTCAACTTACTTCAGTGGCAACAGATTTTTTTTCTTCTCTAAATGGAGGGTGTTAATAATCTTGAGCACGACTGTAGGTGCCTTTTTTGTGTGTGTGTGTGTGGGTGTGTGCGTCTGTGCGGGTGTGTCCATTTTTGGTATTATTACTGGTATGATAATTTGCTTATCAGACAAGTTTACAGGCGATTCTTTTGTGCTCAACAGAGCAACATTTCTGGTGCTTCATCTTATTTCTTATGAAATCAGTTGTTGTTAGCTGCAGTCCCATCTAATCAATTTAACTTCAAAGACCCACAATGTAACTTTTCCACCCAAAAATATGCGTTTCTGACTAGTTTTGATGAGCATTTTTGAGCCGTCACTGCCCAGCAGCGTCCCGAGGCTCAGAAAGTGCTCTATGTAACTTTTGGATGTGGCTGGGAAGTTGCAGCCAGCTATTGGTTGTGCATTGCTTCATGTACTAGCAAACAGATATGAACCAGATATGAACACAGCAGGTGTTTTGAATGTGCACCATGGTGGATTCTGCAAAGAAATGCAAGGAAACATTGCTGGATGTAGAGAGGAAAAGAAAGAGAGGGACAGAACAAGAGTCAGGATAAGTCTTTTACTGGCTGGAGTGAGCTCACAGTAAAGGTACGATGCAAGTTTAGCCGTTGATGGGGGCGCATCACTGAGAAAACTGTTAAAAGTTGCATTGTGGGGTCTTTAAGTCACGTAAACACCATTTACACAATGACGCCTAGACAGTAACACAAAAGTTTTGAAACTTTTGCCTTGCTTGTGCTGCTGAATCTTTTGAAGTTTTTTGAGTCGGTGAAGGTCTTTGTCTTCAGCAATGTGCTTGTTATCAGGCCAGTGAGAGCTGGCACCATCTCCCCAGATTATGAATATCTGATGATATTGTTTACCACAAGAGCAGGTCACAGAAACCTTAGTGTGTGTCAGAAAGAAGGTGACCAATGAATTACCTCAACAATAGCTATCATGTGCCAGATAATCAAAATATTACATAAAAAGGGCCACAGAATCAGCTCCATGGGCTTTGCATTGCTAACTTTTTGTCCACGACTGCCCATTTGCACTGAATTTTTACCCAGAATCCTTCAGTCTGCAGATAATGAAAGCTATTCAGATGTGAGAACAAAAAAAAAAGAACAACAAAAAAACCCCTTTTCTTTTGTCTCAGAAGTAGTTTCTGGTGTTAAATGTTTGATGAATTGCTTAAAATGTTTAGAAAAAAGTTTCACCTCCTCCGTGTTACAGTAATTGGCAATGTTAAACCTGATTATTGTCGCATCACCTATGGGTGCAGCAGCAGCAAGCTACTTAAAGTTTTGGCCTGCACTGCAAAGGACAGAAAAAAAGATTGGGGGGGGGACACCTGACCACCTGACCACAACACATATTACAGAATTTTTTATTTATTTAAATGTTTTCATAGGGCAGTGATTATTTTCAAATGGCGTATTGATGTTTTTAATTAATGAATTAATTTATTAAAAGTGGTACTATGGAAATTTGGCAGCTTTTTACTTATTTGGGCATATTAAAGATATCTGAAGGTTGAAACGCGCTTCTCAACAGCTACTGCAAACAGGCCACTATCTGGTTCCGGTTTTCAAGGCCACATGGCAGCAGTGCTGAAGATATGGAACAGTTTGCTAATACAGTCGTGCTTAAGATTATTGACACCCTCCAATTAAAGAAAACACTAAATTTACATTAGTAATTCAAATAAGACTAAAACTAATAATATAAAAATTTTTACAAAATTATAATTTAGTGAAATAAACAATTGCTTTTGAATTGTGGTAGGAAATAATAACAATAAAAAACAAACAAACAAACAAAGCTGGCCCAGACACATTAGAGCACCTTTCCTGTGAAAAGTGGGCCAAAACACCTGTCCACAGGTGTATAAGTCTTTTGGAGCATGACAGAAACACCCGATTGCAGTGATTGCCTCAGATGTTGCTCAATAATTTTTTTAGCTTCGGAGCCCCCTCATGCTTGTTGGATTGTTTTAATTTTTGCGTGCTTGTTTTAATATTTCTTTTGAACCACAATTCAAATTCAGTGTTATTATTTTCATAGAATTTTTATTTATCATTATTTTTTTGTCAATTTCAACTTACTTCAGTGGCAACTGATTTTTTTTTTCTTCTTTAATTGGAGGGTGTTAATAATCTTGAGCACGACTGTAGGTGCCTTTTGTGTGTGTGTGTGTGTGGTGTGTGCGTCTGTGCGGGTGTGTCCATTTTTGGTATTATTACTGGTATGATTATTTGCTTATCAGACAAGTTTACAGGCGATTCTTTTGTGCTCAACAGAGCAACATTTCTGGTGCTTCATCTTATTTCTTATGAAATCAGTTGTTGTTAGCTGCAGTCCCATCTCTTCAATTTAACTTCAAAGACCCACAATGTAACTTTTCCACCCCAAAAATATGCGTTTCTGACTAGTTTTGATGAGCATTTTTGAGCCGTCACTGCCCAGCAGCGTCCCGAGGCTCAGAAAGTGCTCTATGTAACTTTTGGATGTGGCTAGGACGTTGCAGCCAGCTATTGGTTGTGCATTACTTCATGTACTAGCAAACAGATATGAACCAGATATGAACACAGCAGGTGTTTTGAATGTGCACCATGGTGGATTCTGCAAAGAAATGCAAGGAAACATTGCTGGATGTAGAGAGGAAAAGAAAGAGAGGGACAGAACAAGAGTCAGGATAAGACTCTTTTACTGGCTGGAGTGAGCTCACAAAGGTACGATGCAAGTTTAGCCGTTGATGGGGGCGCGTCACTGAGAAAACTGCTAAAAGTTGCATTGTGGGGTCTTTAAGTCACGTAGACACCATTTACACAATGACGCCGAGACAGTAACACAAAAGTTTTGAAACTTTTTGCCTTGCTTGTGCTGCTGAATCTTTTGAAGTTTTTTGAGTCGGTGAAGGTCTTTGTCTTCAGCAATGTGCTTGTTATCAGGCCAGTGAGAGCTGGCACCATCTCCCCAGATTATGAATATCTGATGATATTGTTTACCACAAGAGCAGGTCACAGAAACCTTAGTGTGTGTCAGAAAGAAGGTGACCAATGAATTACCTCAACAATAGCTATCATGTGCCAGATAATCAAAATATTACATAAAAAGGGCCACAGAATCAGCTCCATGGGCTTTGCATTGCTAACTTTTTGTCCACAACTGTCCATTTGCACTGAATTTTTACCCAGAATCCTTCAGTCTGCAGATAATGAAAGCTATTCAGATGTGAGAACAAAAAAAAAAACCTTTTCTTTTGTCTCAGAAGTAGTTTCTGGTGTTAAATGTTTGATGAATTGCTTAAAATGTTTAGAAAAAAGTTTCACCTCCTCCATGTTACAGTAATTGGCAATGTTAAACCTGAATATTGTCGCATCACCTATGAGTGCAGCAGCAGCAGGCTACTTAAAGTTTTGGCCTGCACTGCAAAGGACAGAAAAAAAGATTGGGGGGGGGACACATGACCAAAACACATATTACAGAATTTTTTATTTATTTATATGTTTTCATAGGGCAGTGATTATTTT